>CM052706.1:25992737-26154562 GCA_028551405.1 Uromys caudimaculatus
CAAGGCTAGACAAAGAAATGCTGTCTTGAAAATCCAAAGGAGGGGAAGGGAGGGAGTGAGGGGGGAAGGGAAGGGAAGGGAAGGGAAGGGGAGGGGAGGGGAGGGGAGGGGAGGGGAGGGGAGGGAGAGAAGGGAAGAGACTGCGCAGTAGTCAGGAAAGAAAAAAAATCTGATTTTGATTTTAAACAGACAAAAAATTTGGTCGAGTAGAAATTTTTCTGGCACGCAATTTTTAGTAAATGGCAATTTAGTTAGATTTTATTCTATGTGTACAAATGTACAAGTGTGCCACATATGTACAGATGTACTCAAAGGCCAGAAGAGGGTGTCAGATCCCTGGAACTGGAGTTACACGTAGTTTCAAGCCTAAACTCTAGGTCCTCTGCTTCAAGTACAAATATTCTTTCTTCTTTTTTTTCTTTTAAATTCTTTTGTATGTGAGTGTACTGTAGCTATCTTCAGACACACCAGGAGAGGGAGGGTATCAGATCCCATTATAGATGGTTGTGAGCCATGATGTAGTGTTGGGAATTGAACTCAGGATTTCTGGAAGAGCAGTCAGTGCTCGTAACCACTAAGCCATCTCTCCAGCCCCTCAAAACAAATATTCTTAATGACCAGCCATTTCTCCAGCCTCAGAAGAAACACTTTTACTTTTGGTGCTTGAGGGTTTGGAATGTGGTCACTATATGCCCCTGGTTGGCATAGAATTCCTTATCTAGACCAACTGTCCTAGATTTCTCTCCTCCTGAGTACTGTAATTTCAGGCCTATACTATCACATCAGGCAGAAACAATACTTTAAATTATGATCTATGATCAAGCAGTGTCTGGTCAACGGTGGTGAGCCACAGATATCAGTTACATACTGATAAAAGTAAACAATAGAATGCAAATTCCCCTTATTTACAAAAGGTATATTCCAAGACTGCCACTGGATGCCCCAAACTGTAAATAGTAAAAATCCTACAGATACTAGTTTTTTTCTCAAATATATATACTCACGGTGAAGTTGAATTTATGAATAAGGTACAGTAAGAGATTAAAACACTGTAGTGATTTAATATTTAAATATTTTTTAAATTTATCACTACAGTCGTAAAGTTTACGGATTATTTCTGAGATTTTCCATTTAGTTTTCAGTCATAGGTTGACCTCAGGTTACTGAAAGCAGGGAAAGCAAAGCTGAAGAAGGGGACTAATTTAGCACTGTTCCCAAGCTTCCGTGTTTGCTAGGTTTGGGATATAAATGCACGTCTGACTCTAAGGTATTTTTCAGTTTGCAGGCGCTTACTGGGGTATAATCCCAGCAGGAGGTGAGCAGCGCCAGCAGTCTCATTTTAGGTGAAGCGTAAATGAAGCATTTGTGAGGCGGGGACAAAGGAAGCTGAAGGGATGGGACAGCACTCAACCAGAAATGGACTTGTGCTTCCTAGAGTTCACACTTAGTCCAAAATGTACGAAGACTATTTTGAAGAATTTAATCTTTTTGGAAAGCTCACAGAAAGTATTGTTAGGTGCTGAAAAATAGGGCATGAATTAAAATAAGAGGAAAAAGAGAGATGATTCAAAAAACATTTCTAAAATTAAAGAGTAAGACTTAGCCTAAGACTGGATGTGGGTGTGTGGGAAGAGTTTAAGATGAAGCCCTAGATCAGGGGATGGAAATGGGGCTTGTTCACAAAAAGAAGCAACATAAAAAGAGAAATAGTATTATTAGATAACCAATCGCCTTCTTGGCATAGTGAGTTTACACAACACAAAGGCTAACACTGCTTTCATCTAACACAGGCTCCATTACCTCTCCCCATTGGTCTAGAAAACATCTTCCCTGTCCTCTCTTAGTCACCAAGTTTCTACAATCATAATGGCATTACATAGAGCTGTAAAATGTAACTGCAAAACATGCTGTTCCTAAACTAAACTGGCACTTAAATATGAGACATAAAATTAGTAAGTAGTTCATATATTTAAAAAGCTCCTATTTCTATTGCTGGAATCTGGGGACTGGAAATGTCTGTTCTGAAGCTCAGTCTTTCCTGACAGGTGATGACATATAACACTGACATGTCCACACAGAATTGCTTCCGAAAGTCATTCAGTGAGAAGGTGTAGTAATCATTTATGAAGTACATACTGAGGACTTACTACATGTATCCTCTATATCCACAGAAAGTAAAATACAGTGAAAATTGGTCATTTTCCTCAGAAATATGTAGAACAGATGAAAACTGAGAGAACATTACCATAAGACTTAAAATAGGTATTTTATGTGAGGTATTATATTTGAGGACTGCAGAATACAAGAGGAAGTCTTCAGGGCTGGAGAGATGGCTCAGCAGTTAAGAGCACTGACTGCTCTTCCAGAGGTCCTGAGTTCAATTCCCAGCAACCACATGGTGGCTCACAACCATCTGTAATGGGATCTGATGCCCTCTTCTGGTTTGTCTGAAGAGAGCAACAGTGTACACACATATATAAAATAAATAAAAATAAATCTAAAAAAAGAAAAAAAGAATCAGCAGCAGCAGCAGCAGCAGCAGCTGCTGCCACCGCCACCTTTCTTCCTAGACTACAGTAGAGAATGAAGACAAGTGACAGAAAAAGAGTTCTGAATTTGGACTAAGGGTTTTCACAGCTGGAATTTGGTAGACATGTACAATTCCAACAGAACATTTTCTGAAGAGGTTCCCTTGGCCAGTACCTTGGACCACAGCCACTTCGCCCTTTCCACATACAGTTCAGCAAGTCGTGACTCTCCAGCATTAAGGAGAGCATTGTAGGCTGTCTGATGGTGCCCAGCCTTTCTAGCTACCCTGGCACTCTGTAGCCAGCATTCTCCAACCATTTCGTTGTAATCCGGCCTAAAAAATGTAGCAAAACATAAAAAGATAATGTTTGTGAGTATATTCAATAACGTAAACAGCTCTTCCCAGCATAGAGCCTTTCCAGTGTACTATTCCAATTCTTACTCTGTAAAACAACAACAAACAAACTGTTCCATTTGTGTCTTTTAAGTCTATCTGGGCTGCATTCTTTTTTGTTGTTACTTTTGTTTTTTTGTTTTGTTTTGGTATTGAGAATCAAACCCAAAGTCTAATACTTGATAGGCAGGTTCTCTACTTAGATTTATCCTTGCATAAGACTTTATTCTTGACTTGTGTTGGTATTCACCTCCCAAGATATGTTTGTTAGTTACATTTTAAAAAATTAAAGATAAAATACACACACATATTTTTTTACACAGGTCTTCTAGGAAGGCTCACTGGACATCTAAGAAGATTCTCCTGTGTCAGCTGCTTGAAAACTAAGATTGTAGGCATGACACATCATGCTTGGCTAAAAAACTGATTCTTTACAAATTTCTTTAAACATTTTAAAATTTCAGTTTATCTTAAAATTTTAACTTATTTATTTGTATGTGTATAAGTATTTTGTCTGTTTATATATATATATGTGAACTATATGTGTGCCTGGTGCCCATGGAGGCCAGAAGAGGGCATCCGATCCCCTGGAACTGGTGTTACAGATGGCTATAAGCCACCATGTGGGTGCCTGGAGCCAAACCCTGGTCTTCTGAAAGAGCAGCAAGTGCCCTTAACCATGGACTGAGCAATCTCTCCAGTCCTTAATAAAAATGATTATTGTGGTCTAGGTTTGTTTCAACTATGTGATGAATTCCCAATAACTAAAAACAGAAAATATAGATGTAGAACGAAAAATACTCCCCAAGAAACTATGAACGTAATACTAAATTTAAGACAATTGACTTCTTTTTTTTTTTTTTAAAGTAGTATGAACAACCTTTTGTTTAGACTTAATAAAGCCCTCCGGAGGGCCAGGATAGGCTCCTTGGCTCTATAGGAATTCTGGGTCATTTCTAGTCGAGCTGCCCAGTTCAGAGAGTCTTCATTACAACCATCACCTGGAGACTTGTGAAAAAGTGGTCTGAGGCTGTGCTCCAACTCACACAACATGTGTAATCTGAAGACAAACAGAATATGTTAAAATGTGACAATTTTCAGGCTTATTAATCTCAGATATGAAGTATGCATTTCAGATCAGCTATGAAAAACCAAACTGTTAACACTTATTTTGGTATATAAACTGAAACTTTATATGATTAAAGTTAAGTGTGAACACCAATGTATTCACGCTCAATCATCCAATACCTGGATGTCATTCCTGAATGTTTGTGAATTAAACTGAAGGAGATATAAAAACTAAATTCAAATATATGAGAATGAAACAATACTGCCAACATGAAAATAAAATATTTATTCATTATAAATGAATATGAAATATTTGTATAATACTGAGAGTAATGTAAGAGGGCCTGATATAGGAAATATATTAAAAAAACAAATCTGTATAGTGATAGTTTTTCCTAGGTGAGAGAAGTCATGATACGATCATACTATACTATCTCAGTGTCTATGACTCAGTGTGAAGGCATAATAAATATAGCTGAGTAGCTACAGAATGAAATTAAGTCCGGTGATCCAAAATCTAGTTTCACTAAGGTATTATTGAAGAGCATACAAAATATAATAAATTCTAACAAACAACTGTATTTGGCTGTTAAACCTATAGGACTTCAATTATAGCATTTATTTTTAGCATTTTTTCTTCAAGTGAAAAAGTAGCCAGGCAGTAGTGTTACACGCCTTTAATCCCAGCACTTGGGAGGCAGAGGCAGGTGGATTTCTGAGTTCAAGGCCAGCCTGGTCTACAGAGTGAGTTCCAGGACAGCAAGGGCTACACAGAGAAACCCTGTCTCGAAAAACCAAAAAAAGAAAAAAGAAAAAGTAGACTTAAAGGAGACGATGTCAGGATATTTAAAAAAGAATAAAAGAGCTAATTTGTGTTAAGTAATATACAAAAAATATTATGAGAATTATTTACATGTAAAAATTGTCCTAGGTAATATATATAAAGGAAGATATAAAAGTGGTATCCCCAAAATACCTGACAATAAATTCATATCCTCGTTGGTAGGAGCCTCTTTCAAAGCTTGCAGCTGAGAGAGGTACGATTTGTTCTGCTCTCACTAGTTTCAGTGTGTCATAGAAAGCTGTGGTGTCTCTCTTTTTAGCTGATAACAGTAGCTGTCCTAGTCTGACACTCCATGTTGTGGATTTTCCATCTGAAAAACAAGTAAGAAATGCTGTGCCGAACGGGTTCAGGAGCAGCCGGCTTTGTTACACTTTATAAGAGGGTCAGAAGAAATAGTCAACAGATGGTTCTGTTCCACTTCAAATGACTAAATAGACAAACATAAAATGGGCCAGATTAATTGCGAATTTGCTAAACTATCTAAACTGGAATATTTATAGCAACATAAAGCTGCTAACACTTTAAGAAGTAACTATACCTGCTGCCAAATAGTTTTCCACCAAATCCCACTGTGACAGTTTCCAAGCTGCTTCAACTCTGTATGTGTTTAATTCATCTGTCCATTCAGACCTGTGAAGAGAGATGCATATCAACTACATTTTAATCTAATTACATTTAAAGCAGCATTTATATTTTTATAGGTTTAGATATTTTACTTATTTACTGCTCCGTTTTATTTCTATTATATTCCATAGTATGACACAAAGTAATTACCCAAAACAACCAAAAAAATTTTAGTCTTTTGTTGCTGAAGAACATTTTCCACTAATTTTTTAAAAATCAAGCCAGGCATGACAGCATACACCTTTAATCTCAGCACTCAAGAGAGGCAGGGACAAGTGATCTCTATGAGTGTGAGGCCATCAGGGTTACATACTGAGACTGTCACAAAAATAACAACCAAGCAAACAAACAAAAACTCTCTAAAAAATGTACTTATTTACTCGTTCATTCATTTTTCTCATTTGTCACTAGATAAATAGGGATAGTGTGCATATGAGTATGTGTCACAGGACACACATGAAGGTAAAAAATCAACTTGCTGGATGCGAGTTTGTTTTTTCTACCATGTGGGTCATTGAGACTCAACCCAACTCAGTAAGATTTGGCACCAGATGCCTTTACCCAATGAGAATTTTGCTGGCATTCCACTAATTATTTCTGATAGATATGTTTAAAAATGACTTTTTGTGACAAAATGAATTTTGGCATATATTAGAAGAGAGTTAATTACCCAATAACAACACAATTCTTTATAAAATTATCTGTGTGCTTAACTTAAAACAAGATCATGAACAAAAGAGCTAATTTAACACAGAGTAAAGCACTTCTAAAAAAAAGCTTGGGATTTTTGGTGTGGGCCACGGATAGCTGGGACCTGCACAGGCTATCCAATAGAAGGATTTAAGAAAGTTACTAACAACATATATTTAAAAAACAAAAAACAACTGTCTACTATATATATATATATATGTGTTTTCTTAGTCTATTTTCAGTTATTTAGGAATTTTTGATTTGCAAAATCAGTAATAATTCTCTCTCTTCGTTTCCTTCTCCCTTTTCCTCCTCTTCTCCTTGTCTATCTCTTAAAAGGTGGCCGGCCTTACTATGTTAAGCAAAGCTGGTCCCAAACTCCTAGGCTTATTATGCCACCCTTTAGTCTCCACCTCCTGAGGAACTGCAATACAGGTAAGGTCCACTGTCCTGGTTTCTTTAGCTGTCAATTTAACACACTTGAGGACAGGGAACCTCAAGTGAGAAATTGCCCCAGACTGGCTTGTGGCTATATATGTGGGCATTTTCTTGATTACTAATTGACATAGGAGTGCCCACTGCAATATATAGGTGGTATCATCCTTGGACAGGTGGGCTTGTTCATGTTCTTCTCTTTTATTTCTTCTTGAAGCTCCTTCCTTGAGTTCCTGCCTTGGCTTTCTTCGATGATGGACAGTAACTTGTATGCCAAAATAAAAACTCTTTCCTCCCCAAGTTGGTTTCGGTCAATGCTTTAGCAGCAATAGAGAAACAAACTAAAACCCATTCCCAATTAATGAGCTATTTTCCTTTAAGGACTCCACTTAGAGTGACACTAGGAGAAACAGTGATATTTTGGGTTTTGAGTGCATAGAAGTAGCTAGTCTTTCAGTTTTTTAAGTATATAATTCTGGATAAGGTATCTGGCTTATAGCCAATATTGAAATTACATATATAATTAAAAAATTATTATTCCTTGTCTAATAACATCACAGTAGATATATACCCATATTATTAAAAAACAAACAACAACACTAAAAAAATGAACAAAGTAATAAGGCTGGATTAGGACCAATATCCTTATATGTCCTTCTTGGTCTTTTTATAGCAAAATCACAAAATAACTTAATAATATTTAGTTTTATAGTTCTACAAATAGGTCTAGGGTTAAGCTCAATTGATAGAGTATTTGCATAGCATGCACAAGACCCTAGGTTCATATAAACCCATTGTGGTGCTGCATAGCTGTAATCTCAGAACTTGGGGGGTGAAGGCAGGAGGACCACAAGTTCAGGTCATCCCTGGCTACCCAGTGAACTTGAGACCACCTAGGGCTACATGAAAAACATCCCCTCCTCAAAGTCTAAAAATAGCAATATACTGAACATACTTCAATTTCTAAATATTTATTTTACCAAAACCAACGTAGAGCAAGGCTAAGAGCAAAGTAATAAACATTTAAAAGTTTAAAGTCTAACTGAAAATAATTTTAAAAGCTTAGCATCAGATGCCAAAGTACCAAATTTCAGGACCAAAAGTATGATTATTATTGGAGTATCAGAGATGCGACATCCCAAGCTTTATATCAAAAGTACCAAATGATAAGGATTAAGACGTGATTATTAAAATAAGTAAATAAACAGAATTATGCATAGGTTAAACACAAAAAAAGAACTGTTTAAATGCAAATAGAGATCCTTCCTAAGAACAATATGAGCCCTTGTTGACCATTTTGCTTTACTGTGATACAGTAGCCTTTCATTGACATGACCAGAGTCTTTTCACAACCCAAAGATTGAGACGTATTAGGTCCTAGACAGAAAACAAGAGGAATTAATTTACATTGTATATTTTAAAGAACTTGACACACCAATTTGTGCTACCACAAAGTCCCTGTCAAACTCCTGCAATCCCTTATACATGATGTTTTTCAATTTGCAGAAACACATCTGCAGCACGTAGCAATCTCCCCCATCTGCATAACTTCTATCGCTTCATGAGTTCCACTGTGATAACTATCAAACCAAAGTGAGTGTTTGTCTCAAGGTAGAATGGAGGTCCTTATTAATCACACATTTTAACTTACAGAAATTAGATAGGCTGCTTCAAAGCACATAACTACAAACAAAATCTGTATTCTCTAATTAACTGAGATCCATTCCTTGTGGACCAAATATCTGCCTGCTTAGAAAAGCTGGGGTCTGGGATATATAACAAAATAGGGATTTTTGGCTCTCAGGGAAAACATTTTCAAGAGCAGAGATAACTTCCTTATTAACCTTTCAATTGAAAGAAATGTTCAATTTTCTTTTTTTGGTTGAAGGGATGATACAATTTACTACAATAAATGCATTTTCTTTAGGAAAAGAAGACTGCTTTCATAATTATGGATCTTTTAGATAAAATCAATTTTATAGTAGTATTTCAAAAATTCTCCAGCATGAACAACTGGTGTTAATACTATAGTCAGAACTCTGATTCAGTGTTTTGAAGCAAGGAAACTATTCCTATCAATGACAGGTGAACTCTGAAAAGTTCTTGCCTTAAAGCACAATCTAATTTAGCTGGGCATGGTGGCACACATCTTTGATCCCAGAACGCAGGAGGCAGAGGAAAGCGGATCTTGAGTTTGAGGCTAGCTGATCTACAGAATGAATTTCAGGATGGCTAGAGCTACAGAGAGAAACTATGTCTTGAAAAATAAAATACAACAAAAGAACAATCTAATTAAAGAATGATTCTAGACTCTATGAATAAAAGCTAAGCTATTAACTGGGAGATGAAAGATTAAGCCAGGCAGTGGTGGCGCATGCCTTTAATCCCAGCACTTGGGAGGCAGAGGCAGGCGGATTTCTGAATTCGAGGCCAGCCTGGTCTACAGGGTGAGTTCCAGGACAGCCAGGGCTACACAGAGATAACCCTGTCTCGAAAAACCAAAAAAAAAAAAAAAAAAAAAAAAAAGGAATAAAGATTAAAAAGTAGGAAAAGGGCAGCAAGAATGCTTAGTAGAGAGAGGTTATTTGCTATGTAAGTCTGACACCTGACAAGCAACAGAAGGGTGGAAGGAGAGAGATAACTCTCCAGAATTGTCCTCTGACCTCCACACATGCATGCCTCTCCCAAACCCTGACCTACAATAATTTTGGTGCTATCCCCAAAATGTTTCATTACTTTAGTGAATATAAAATCATGCAATTCACAAATCAAAAGTTCCTATCCAGAATAATAAAAATTTATTTTATTAATGAAACATTACCTATTAGCATGTACTCCATTAACCTGGGTGATTACAGTAGACAGCTGACCAAGACCTAACATGGACTTCACGACACCATGATAATGAATGATCTAGAAATTAAAAAAAATTTAAGATAATAATTTAATTTCAAATATAGCTGAGGAAATAAGAACATCTTAATTCCTATATTCCTGCTTATATGTTCCTTTCCTAGTTTAGCAACTATCTCGCTTGGCTATGTAGCAGCACTCACTACCAATGTTGTAACATATTAAAAGTAACAGAAAAATAATTTTAGTTGAATTTATTGTATTTTTCCATATTTGTTCCAATTTTTGGTTCATATAGAGAACATAAAAGTATCAATATTTTTAACATCTTGCTTAAGATTATGCATCATAAGTCAACAGATAAGTCAATATTATTAATATAAATTTGGGGCTCTAATACTATCATGGCTAATGTTAATTACCAACTTGACGGGATCTAGAACCACCCAGGGACAATCCTTCTAAGGCACTTGTTTTCAGCTCCTTTTCTTCACCTTATATAGTTCAAGAAGCCCTCAGAGAATAGTCCTACCCACAGTCAAGATAGATCTACCCATTAACTGAAGCAAGCAAGATAATTCCCCAGACATGCCTATAGGCTCATATCCAAAAAGATTCTATATTCTGTCAAGATGATAATTAACACAAACATCATGTGTTTAATTAAATTGAACATCATGACAAGATGGTTTGTTTGAGGCCAGACTGAGCTACATGACACCATGCCTCCCCCTGATCTAAATAAATAAATAAGAAAGAAAAAAGAAAATGAATTGTAGAATTACTAAATGTACTTATCAGTATAAATATACTAATTAATTTGAGAGAGTTCTTTCGCCTGTCTGAATGTATGTTTGTATTAGTTGTGTGTGGGGATACATGTGTATGTTTGTCATGTGTGTAGAGACCAGAGGTCAATCTTGGGTATTGTCCTTCAAGAGCTGCATTACCCATCCCGAGGTCCTCCCACTCCCGTTTAAGATCAGTTCCCCGTGCCCTGCAGCTCTCCAAGTCTGTTAGACTGGTTAGGTAAGGAGGCCCAAAACCCAGCCTGCCTCAGCCCCCCCCAGTACTGGTATTACAAGTGCATGGCACCACACCTGATACTTTTATGGGGGTTCTGGGAACTGAACTCAGGTCTTCATGCATGGCAATCACTTTATTGACTGAGCTATCTACATAGCCCTAATTTATGGGATTCCCTAATTTATGGGATTTCTAAAGTCATAGAAGTTTGGCACTGGAAAGAATTTCCAAAACCATAAAGCATGAGTCTCTAATTTTAATGGTCTGGAAATTAAAGTTTAGTGTTAAACATTTTCCAGATACATATGACATGGAGCAATCTGGTTTTGACATCAAGACTGCCACCATCCTTACTTAGCAGCTTTTTAAATGGTCATCTTACCTGGTCTGGTTCTAGCTGAATAGCCCTGTCATAACAGGCAGTAGCATCCCTCAGCAAGCCAATACTTTCATGCTCAAGAATCTGCTCCTTCAGGGATGGCTCTGCTTTTCGAATTGCACTTACTCCCGCCACTCCATCTGGCTCATGCATAGCAGCATACAATTTCTTTGTTCATTCATTTAAAACAAAACAAAAACAACAATAACAACAACAACAACAAAAAACAAAACAAAAAAAACCCAATCAAGTAAGAGGGAGAAACACAATAAAAAAGTAAAGCCAAAACCATATGGAAACAGCATTCAAAAACTTTTTACTAAAATAAGACTTAAGTATTTGTTTTGAGGCAGAATCACAGTAAAATTACAATTTTCAGGCATCCTGTTACCTTGACACTTTTATTCCACTTAAAGACAAATTGACATTAGTAACTATTATTGATCCTGAAGATTGCAGAGAACCTCACATCCTGAAATTTTCTTTTGAGTACAAATGAAAATAGTTTAAAATTCAAGTAACTCATAATTTAGGAATAGGGTATGGGATACACACCTTAATTCCAGCATTTGTAAGGTAGAAGCAAGAGTGTTAAGGAATAATAGGCTACATAATGAGTTCAAGACCAGCCTGTAAAAAATGAAACCCTGTAAAAAGCAAGCAAGCAAACAAAGCCTCTATAATGAACAAACAACTGAAAAAGAAAACACCCACAAATGACCACCAAAACCAAAGCACATCCTGGCTTAAAGGAGATATTTAGGCTTAAAAATAATAATCTGGAAAGCAGCTAACTTATTAAAAACATTCTTTAAAGGCAGAGAAAAAATACTAGAAATAAACAGAATAAATGGAAGCTAAAGACAGATGCTGGACTTTCTACTTGTGCACACACCGAGCAGCACTGGTGCTGCTCATAAGAAGCTTCATGTTCAACTGCAGGGCATCACCTCTGAGGCAAAGAAGTGCAGTGTCAAGGGACAACTAAACCCACCACAGCTGTTTCTAGCACTCTGTCCTGGTGGACGTGAAGTTGTAGCTTATTGTGATTTCATGCACACTTCCAACATGGCAGATGCTGAACTTTTGGTGTTCATCTCAATAAAAATTGTTATCTACTCATGGCTTAAGCAGAAAATTTGAATAGCCTACAATAGCAAGAGAATTTACTTATTATATTGAGAATGGCTATAAGAGGTAAAGTATGGAACCAGGCAGAAGAGGTAGGATATGTGGATAAATTTGATAGAGAACTAAAAAATAAAAAAAAAAATTATCAAGAATAAGCCCACATCTACAGCTGGAGCATGTGGAAAGATGTCTGACCTTGATGGTCACACTTTCTGCAACTACTGTGAATGAACAAATGATGCCACCAATAGACAGCTCAACACCAGAGCTGGAATTTGGATAACTGAGCAAGCCTGAGTGTTGGGAATTGGTAGAGATCTTGCAGCTCTGACCTTGAAGCTCACTTATTTGTATCTGAAGTATACTACAGGTTGATAAACACCACTCAATACTTTTAAGATATTTGATCTGTGTTTAAGGTTTATTATGTGGGAAAGAGAAAACTAGGAATAAAGCAGACCTAATACATAAGTGCTGGAAACTTACTTTGAAATACAACAAAAAGCAAAAGACAAGCTGAAGGAGGGAATGTGGTATGGATGACAGATGGATATATGACAAAGCAAATACTAAAAAGTATTCATTTTGGAGCTTGGATGATGGGTATATGTGTGCAATCTGTGTAATTTTGAAAATATTTCTTCCTTAATTTATCTTTATAATAAAAACTTGTAAAAGTAAAATGAAATTAAAAATATCGACTATAGGAAGAAAATAGTACTTAAGTTCTCTGTTCTTTTGCTTCAAGAATTATTGGGCAAATAAGACAGACACATTAGAAGGATATTCATGATCACTACTTTAGATTCTTTATATAAGTAGAAAGGAGAAATGGTGCTTGTCAGAGCCTGGAATTGTGGAGACTGGGGAATTATTTACACATATACATTTACACTATAAAAGATGAGTAAGTCATACTGACTGAAGTTAGTAGCATATTATTGAATGCTTAGAATTTAATAAATGTTCTTATATTAAATGCTTTTAATACATACACAAAATCAATCAATAAAGAGTATGGGAGAAATTTTTAGAGTAATGATGCTTCTTGATATCGATAGAACTTGATATTGATTATGATTACAGATTTGGGGTATATTATCCACAAACATCATGTTGCACATGTACAACTTTTTGTGCACCAGCTATGACTCAATAAAGTGGTTTTTGGGAAGTAGGGAATATGCACTAGTAAGGGAAACCAGTGAAAACAGAATTCTGGGGAAAAAATATTCCTGAAGCCATGGAAGAAAAGCAAATGTCTCCTAGATTAAAAGACAGAACAACAACGAAGCACTTCTGTGTGTGTTTTGAGACAGGGTTGTATAGAGCCCAAGCCAGCCTTGAAGACTTTGAACTTGTGTTGGGTTTACCACTATACACCACCAAATCTGGCTGATATCAAAAGTCTTGATGAGAATAGAAAGGTTTTCAAGGGCTGGAGAGATGGCTCAGTGGTTAAGAGCACTGACTGCTCTTCCAGAGGTCCTGAGTTCAATTCCCAGCAACCACATGGTGGCTGACAACCATCTGTAATGGGATCTGATGCACTCTTCTGGTGTGTGTTTGAAGATAACTACAGTGTACTCATATAAATAAAAATAAATAAATAATATATTTTTTAAAAAAGAAAGGTTTGTCAAATGATACTGCAAGTTTAAGAAAGTAAGGACTGAGCTTGGTAACATGGAGACCACTGATCTTTTTAGCAAGAATAGTGCCAAGACAAATGGGTATGGTGTCATACTACTTTAATCTCTGAATTTGGGAGGTGGGGGCAAGAGGATCAGGAATTCAAGGTCATTCTTATCATTCCTAGCCACTATGAGTTAAGAGGCCAATTTGAGAAGGGTTGTTTACATGACACTTTGTCTTAAAAACCCAAACAAATAAACAAGCTAACAACAACAAAGTTAAAAGTAAAGAGAGAAAGAGAAATCTTGTTTTTTTTGTTTGTTTGTTTGGTTGGTTGGTTGGTTTGGTTTGGGTTTTGGAGACAAGATTTTTCTATGTGCCATTACTGTGGTTGTCCTGGAACTCAATTTATAGACCAGGCTGGCTTTGAACTTAGAGAGATCCATCTGCCTCTGTCTTCCAACTGTTGGGATTAAAAGGTATGTACCACCATGCCTGGTGAGAAGTCTGAGTCAAAGACGATAATACAGGGATAGAAAGAAAGTTTATTTTAAAGCTGGCTCTTAAAAAACAAGAAAGGAGACATGTTAGAGAATGTAAGATCAAGGGAGTTATTAAGAATCAAGATTTAATTAAAAAATTAAGTAGAACATATCTATATGCGCTACATACTCTGAGTCAGTAAGAGAAATTAATGATACTAAAGAAAGGAAGTTTTGAAAGAGTAAAACTAGCAAGGATAGATTCTGACAAGGAGCCTTCCCCAGGAATAAGAGATTAAAAGAGAATTTACTGCAGATTTGGCTTCTACTTTCATAATGAAGGATGAGGTAAGACCATTAATTAAGATTGGGGTAGAAATGATAAAATGAAGAGAAGGTATAAGTCATCTTGAAGAGAGGGAAAGTGGTTGTATTAGAGAAAGGAAGAACTGAAGACACTGTTAAAGAGCTCTATAATGTTAGAGATGTTTAAGATCAACAACTTAAAATTGAAACCAGCTATTAAAATTCTGTAAATTCTCTCCAGCAACTTTTAGCTGTACACACACACACACACACACACACACACCGTGGTAAAGCAGATGGGCGAGTGACACAAAGTTGGAATTTTTCAATCTGAAGAAAAATGGAACAAAACATGCTTGAGAACTCACTTAACAATGAACTACAGATAGAAAACAGATAAGGAGGAACACAGACAGGAAGGGGCTAAAATTTAACTATAAGTTATAACTTTTCTAGGTCGGTTTTTTGCTTCAGCCTTCTGAATACTGAGATTATAGATGTGAACCACCATGCCATGCCTGGTGTATTTGTGTTCTGAGTGGATTTGTGGTGTTGGAATCAACCACACGTAAGACCTTGCACATAGCAGTCAAGTGTTTATCTCTGAGCTGCACACTCAGCCTGGTTCCCGGTTCTTTTGCCACACTTTACTTTCAGAGTGGCAAACTCCACTAATTTGAATCATATTGCTTCCTCTGTCTTAGCCTCATGTACTTCCTCCTTTGTTTCTCACACAGCATCATATTATTTTATAAACCTTTGTTTCATCAGCATTCTTGCATCCCTATTCAATCACCCCAAGCTGAGGCTAATGCCTCTCGCAAGGACAACAGTGATACCTTGAATCATAGCCCTTTATACTCTTCCTCCACAACTGCTACAAACATTTAGCAAAATATGATCATACTGGTCCAGTAGACACCTTCTAATGTTCTCCATGACATAGAGCACTCCTTTACCATCTCTAAATGTCATTCTGAAACTGTCATTTTACTGTTTGTATACATGATGCTCCTTCCTAACTCCATGGAGATGCCTCTAATACCTCAGACATCGTGGCCATGAAGTTACTCATTTCCCTACTCTCATTTTAAGGACAAGTGCCCCTTATTCAGTACAAATGCATCAACACACTTAGGTATCTTACTAAATTCATTTCAGTCTCTTCCCAGTGTCAGTAAGCATCTAAACTATTACAAATATTTAGTGCCTAAGAGTGTCTGGAATAGTGAATAAAAAGAACAATATCACTATAAATGACCACCAATGTTACTTTTATTATAAGTTAACTATATTAATTTCAAACCTGTAGAAATCCAAGATGTTTTTGAATATTTTGCTTCTTTTCTGTGATAAATGACTCAAAGTGCATTACGGCTCGTGTGTAGGCTTTGGAACGAAAGGAAGCTACAGCCAGAGTATCCTGAGGTATGAGGTCTAGAAAACGAGTTACACTCTGATAGTCTTCAAAATTCACATTTGATACTGGATTAAAAAAAATAAAAATAAAAGAGTAGTTAAAAACTGGTAAGATAAAATTTAAATGAAGTATCTAACTTTAATTTTTTTCATTAAATAATACAAATGTCTTAGTGGCTAGTATTTGGTCTTAATGAAGAACAAGATGTCTGCTCAGAGGATCTTGCTCCAATTCTCCTATTATTACTAACTAACTGCGAACACTATTCAACTCATTGAACCTGATTCTTATTTGTTAAAAAGAAATTGTGGTATTTGTTTTACCTTCCTTACAAATTATTACAAGGAGTAAATGCAAAACTATAATTAAATGTTAAAAAAAGACATTTAGATGAGATAATAAAAGTACATTTTGTTTTTACTGATGGCTACAAAATATTGATAAGATGCAATTATTTAGTAAGGAACGTGCAGAATTATGGAATAGGACTTCTTTAGATTTTAAACTTTAGAAGCTTTTTGTTTTGCCTCCTCCAGTGCAGAAGACTGAGTCCTGGCCTTTCTTCATGCTAGGCATGAAGCTATTGAAATAATAATAGCTATATGAGCTATTTTTATTCCTTGCCTCCAAGTGTTAGTCTTAAAAGACAGAATTTTAATTGCAGTGCTAATGAAAGTAATAGCCAAGTTAGTAAGCTTGCTTTTAACAGTAAGATTTTTACAAACAAAACAAATGCTTAATTGCTACTTAATCAGACTCCATAGGAAACATTCCTGCAAACAGGTAATTATTTGAAAATATAGAAAAATTTGTAAAATAATAACCTATTGTGTTTATCAGGCATATGGATAAAAAGAGGGAGTAGCTCATAAACTGACAATTTTGTAAGTGGAAGTCTCTTTAGGAATATCAGATTGTCAATTTTAAAAATTAGTCCTAAAACTTAGAAAGAGAAATGTGACAGCCATGAGAATGGCTGAAGGATAATAGCAGCCATAGGACTGTAACCCTTTGTGTACTGCAAGGACAATAAAAAGTGCCTCAAAACCATGAAGAGTATTTATCACTGTGTGATCAATATAATTCTTGTCAACAAACGATTATAGCACAGGGGCTGATTGGTAGGGTAACTCTAGTGAGATTTCTTTTAACTCTGAAAGATTCTTTGATCTTATTAGTGAAACTGTAATATCACAAAAACAAAACTACAGAACAGTAACTCTAATGCTGTTGTTGCACAGCCATGTGCTCAGGTGCCAGCAGATTCTGCTGGGTAACAGCCCCAGGTATTAGAACCCAGGAAAATAAACAATGAAATAAAAATCTTCTTTAACACTTAAAATGTAAAAATGTGAAAATTACACACAAACACCAAGGCACAAGGAGCAAAAGAGTTAACAGTGAGGAGTGGTGCAACTTTCGTGTCACTCCATCATCTACTTCATAGCTCACAACTGACGCTCATATACATCATCTCAGTAAACACCAAAGGCAGACAGAGACCCCGGCTTATATAAAGAAAAACTAGGTATGTATCTTGTCTATGGATATAAGAGTAAGAACTTAAAACTGCAGTTTCTTGAATTTTGTTTTTATTTTTACATTACTGGAGGTAAAAATTCTGGTATTTATGTCTCCAACACACTAGATAAGCATTCTATCTCTGAGTTCCACTCTAACCCTAAAGTGAGGTCATATACATTAACCGTTTTTTCTCAGTGAAAAGTGTACACACTTTTTATTACCAATTTAAAAATGCACATGGGCTGAAGGTGTCGCTCAGTAGTAGAATGCTTACGTACCATGTATAAGGCCTTGTGTTCCATCCCCAATAGTGCAAAACCAAACATATGCACAAAAGCAGACTTTTTAAAACTAATACTCAGCTGGCATGATAGAGCACACCATTAATCCTAAGTACTTTGAAGGCAGACAAAACAGATTTCTGAGTTTGAGACCAGCCTGGTCTATATATGGAAAGCCAGGCCAGCTGTGTCTACATATTGAGGCAGTATCTTAAAAATAAACAAAAAAGAAAATAACTAATGCTTAAATTTAGAATTAACTCAAGGACAAGTTGACTGGTGGATAGTGCAAGAAAATATTTATACATTTAGTTGGCCTTACCTCCTTTTGGTTTGTTTTGTGCAAGTTTCTCAGCATTCAATGCCTGAAATTTGTGCCTTGCCCATTGGGTGAGATGGTCAAGCATAGAGAACACAGTCTGTGTACTCAACTGGCACAGATCAGATGCACTGTCTTGGGTACTGATAGCATGCTGATCGTCATGCTTAAGTACTGCCATAATTTCTGCATAAACCTAAATAATTCAGTTATGGTTAATTATGTATTTATGTCATACCATTTTATTAATATGAAAGACTAAACATTCTAGCAATAATTAAGAGAAATAGAAGATTAACAATAAACTTTCTAATCTATAGCTAAATCAATGTGTAAGAAAAACTGGTAAGAATAACTAAAAAGGTCTAAACAGATGATGTTCAGCAGTTAAAACTGCTTGCTGCTCCTTCAGAGGATGGGAGTTCAGAAGACACACATGAGACAGAACTACCTATAACTACAGCTCCAGGGGCTCTGAAACTCTTTTCTGGTCTCCCTGGGCACCTGCAAATATATGTGACACCCACCTATACATAAAGAAAAAGTTTAGGAAGGGTAATTATAACTGATTTCAGAGCAAATAAATAATTTAACTGATATTACACTTTTTTGTACTAAAGATTTTTTTTTAAGCTAGAAGATAGATCTCATGTACTAGAGGTTGGACTTAAATTGGCTGTGGAGCTAAGGGTGACCTCTAGCTCCTGATGTCCCTGATGCTCCTGCCACTCTGCCTCTCAAGTGCTAGAATTTATTATTTGTGTATGTGTGGGAAAGCAAGTGTGGGTGTTTGATGGTGTGTGTGCATGTGAAGGTCAGGGAACAACTTTCAGGGCTTGGTTCTCTTTCTAATGTGGAATCAGGATATTGAACTCAGGTCATCAGTCTTGTGTGGCAAGCATTTTGTCCACTGAGGCAGCTTGCTAGCCCCTACTCTGTAGCTTCTAATACCTCTAATAAGTTAGAAAAATTAAGTTTCACATGTTCAGAAATCAAGTCACATGTCTGGAAACCAAGTAAGTTAACTCTCACCTCTTGCTGGTCTTCTTGATTACAACCCAACAAGACATACACTAGGATATGTGGAAGAAGGTAGATGGTGACTTTGAAATCGTGCTTCATCATTATGCTACAGCATGTGAAGATTTTACTGGCAAGATTATCCCGAACCTATAAACTCAAATGGTTTAAGAAAGATTAGTTTTCCATGTTATTCTATTGACTGAATGCTAAAATGTACCATGTAAGACAATTCATGACTGAGTAGGCATTCTCCATGAAGAGAAGGATGTACACTCAACAAGGAGAGCTTCAGATCATCCTTCTAACCGGTCCAAAATGCCAGAAGTACTGAGATCCAGGTGGCAATGTAGAGCTAGTTGCTAGCTACATTAGCATACAAGTCTCTCATCTTTTACAGCTCTTTTTCAATGTCTCATGTTTCGTTATAGATTAACTTCCTTGACTATATCTTATTTAGCTATTATTAAGTATAGTGTGCTAATTCCTGAAGCCAAGTAACAAAAATGTTTGCTGAGTTAGCACAATAAGTATGTAGCTGGTGCTTTTAAGTAGTATGCAATGACAAACTGTAGGATAAAAATAAAAGAAATAGAAAAATAAGTTGGGCATTCAAAACATGTACACTCTAAATCTATTCAAGTTTCAGCTTTCAATTTAAAATCAAATGTCAACAGTATGATCTAGTCTTCATCTTATTATGATTATTGAACTGTCAGAAAATGTTTAAAGGCTTTTAAAAACTCAAATAGTAAATTTTGACTTAAAAAAGATTGTTTACTTGAAGCAATCTCAAATAAAATTAGAAAATATTAAATTTTGGCAAAAATAAAATATGTGGAGCTAGAAATAGTTAAATTAATAATATTCAACATTTCACACATATTTTTGTGTTTATAAAAAAAAATCAAAGAAAATGCTTTAAAATTGCCATTTAATACTTGTATTTTGAAATATTAATAAATATGTAAATTTAAAGCAAAAGTTGTAAATTTTAATTATGCCTTAAGCATTTTCTTAAAATGCACAGCATTTTTTTTTTTTTTTTTTTTTTTTTTTTTTTTTTTTTGGTTTTTCGAGACAGGGTTTCTCTGTGTAGTCCCAGCTGTCCTGGAACTGACTCTGTAGACCAGGCTGGCCTCAAACTCAGAAATCCACGTGCCTCTGCCTCTCAAGTGACACAGCATATTTTTGTTAGTTAGACCCACAGAAATTTTCTATTATGGAAACTTTACAAATATACCTTTATTTTTCGATGAAATTTCATTTAAAAATATCTTTATTTTAGATATAAGTATAGATGATTTTTCTTCTTCCAAAAGGTAACATATGTTGTTTACATTAAAATATGTAAGCATAAAAATAAAAAATATTCCTTTTAATTCTTTCACCCTGTAAATTCTCTTAAGTGATATTATTCTTCAATATAAAAACAATGGATGCTTTACAGTAAATTAATTTTATTATTTGATAAAAGAATTGCCTTACCTAGGAACTGTAATCACCAAATTTTTTAATTAAACAGTTAAAAAATTGTTATTATTAGCAAACATTTTCTATCATATCAATATATTATTTTTGTAATACGTGCTATGCATTCAGGTATATTTTCTAGATTCTTCCAGAATTTCTGTTCAGTTAATCAATTTTGAACTAAGTTCTCTTACCTTTGTTATAAGATAACCTGCCCAAGATGACGACCATTCTGCAAAGTTATTGCCTAGTTTACTTAGGTAAATTGGCTTCGTGACTCCAGACCAATTTGTTGATTTCTGGGAACTCTTATACCTGTAATTTTTAAAATTTATATATTAAAAATACGTGTTTAGAAATATTGTAAGAAAAGCATAAGAAGTTACATGCACCTCTTCACTGAGAACAGGCACTCTGATACATTTCCAGAATTCTGCTGACAGCTCTGTTTTACTACTATCTGTCTTCAGGGTGGAGCAGGTCATTACATACTCCTCAGGTATACCTTAGAATCTGAGTACGTCTCGCCCTCAGATCCTGCCAACCTCCAGTCAAAGTCAAGCCCCTCACTTATATTATTATCCTTCATTACTCCTTATTTTGGGCATCCAGTAAACTCATTGATTATCACATTAATTGACAATCAGTACACTGCTACATTCTTTCTGCCTTAAGTTCTATAATCACAACTGACTTCAATGTTTGGCTGGACCTCTTAATCCAATGCTAAGCTTCTGAAGTATTTTCCCCTTCACTAATGCTAAGGGCTCCTCAAATCATCTGTATCACGTCTGTGCCACTTTTGCCCAGTGATCTCATCTCCTGTACTTCTGACTTCACATAGGATAAAAATAAACCATCATGCTTTTCTTAAAATCTAACTGTAAACACAGCAGGTGTCTTTAGCTTTCCTTATTAAAATGAGAGAAATTCTCTTATTAGTTCACTATGAATTTCCTTTGTGTTCTCAAGATTACCTTTTTGTTAAACATGTTCAAACAGCTCTCATCTCACAACTACATAGCTGTAGATTTTTCTGAAAGGCATAGATTCTAATTGATAAATATAATAGTTGCTCTATACTCAAGGTCTCTAGCAACAAAAGAATACATTTTACTATATTTCATGCTTTAGAAAACAAGAAATCCCCAAATCTCAAATATAACACTAAAACAGGAATAAAACTTTTGTGTGAAGACATTTTTATGTGACTAAAATACTTAAGTGAATTTAATTTAAAAAAATTAATAAGTATGAACTACAAGTCAGGTTCTGCCTAGTCACATTCTCAAGTTTTCTGCACAAATTATTTCTGTGGATACTTTTAACTACATTAGATCTACCTGGTTCTAAAAATTAAATCTTCCAAATACAGGTATCATTTACAGCTGCAATCTAGGTTTAAAGGCTGTATATAAAAAGCTCGATGGTACCCTATCTAGGAAGTTCCTTTAATCTCTCTGTCACAAATATGTCATACCATGGGCTAGTGTAACAGCTCAGCAGGTAAAGGTACTTGCTGCCAAATTAGATGACTTGAGTTTGCTCCCTTGCAACCAACATGGTTGGAAGAAAAGAGTCAACTCCCACAAATTGTCTTCAGACTTCTATGTGTGCCATAGCATATGCTCGCTCACACACACACACACACACACACACACACACACACACACACACACACACACTCTCTCTCTCTCTCTCACTCACTTACAAATAAATAATGTAAAATATGTTAAATAAGAAAGTATCATGTACACATTCTCATTACTGTCCTAAGGTCACTCTTGTACACAACTACTTAAAACTTGGCACAACTCCTTAAAAAGTGGTAGAAATGTGGGCTTCTACTTTTTGTGTGTGCCTTTGCGTGTTTGCTCTGGTGCAAAAGTGTGTGTATATATGTGGAGGCCAGTGGAAAACCTTGGCTGCCTTCTCAGATGCAGAACATCTTGTCTTTTCTTCCTCCTCCCTCCCTCCCTCCCTCCTTCCCTCCTTCTCTCCCTTCTTCCCCCTTTCTTTATTTTAATTGAGACAGGGTCTACAGCTTGCCAAATCCCATTTGGCCAGGCTGGCTGACCTCTGGGTTTCAGGTACATGTGAGAGGTCTGGCTTTTTATATGAGTTCAGGGATCCACACTCCAATCTTCATGTTTACCAGCAGGCACTTCATTGACAGAGAACCCCAACCTTAAAAATACTTTTGATGTTAAAAACTCTATGAAGGTAATATTAAATTTACAAAATTAGAAAACAAAAATGTGATAATAATTTAAATGAATAGAAAGACCTACCTAGTATTGAGATGAGGTTCTAATATTTCCCGGACATGCTCAGGGAATCTCTTCCACAACTGATGACCTGGGCCATTGCTCTGTATCTCTCTACAGTCATAAATAGAAAGCAACTCCTACAAATACATATGTTACAATTATAAGTCCACAGTGAAACAGATAAAACTTTTAAGATTCCAAACTTCTTTAGGACATGTATTTCAATGATCCAAACCATTAAGGTACTGTGCTTGGGCTCACAAAGCTATGGCAACACTTGATTTTGAAGTTAGTTCATGTAAAATAGTTTCTAAAATATAAAACTAAGAACTATTTTGAAGTTTGATGGTGGTGGTGCAACACCTTTAATCCCAGAGCTTGGGAGGCAGAGGTAGGTGGATCTCTAAGTTCAAGGCCGGCCAGGTCTATAGAGAGTTCCAGGACAGTTATACAGAGAAATCCTGTCTCAACCCCCTTCCGCCCCCCCCCCCCCCAAAAAGAAAAGAAGAACTATTTTAAGACAAAAAGAACTTTATATATTCACAAAATTACAGTCCTTTGAATGTTTCTTACACACATATATTAAGTATGCACTCTGTAACTGAAATACACACCCATGCCCTGGCCCTGAGAATCTGTTTTCTTTGGAGTTATAATAAAAGTAGCTAAAAATCCAAAAGGGTGCATAAACTTTAGACATCTTAACTTCTAGATATAAAATACTGAGCTTAAAATCTTCCCAAAATGATGTAAATGTTAAAGACTAGTTCACTGTTAGGTGCGGTAGAACACACCCGAAACCCCCTCAATAGGGGCAGTAAGACACACAAGTTCGTGGCTTGAGACCATGGACTACACAGGAATTCCAGCCTGGTCTACATCATGAGGTACTGTCTTGAAACAATTAAACAGGCCCAAACCACTAACTTATTACTCAAGCTCAGAGACTGAATGATTCTGTTATTGTTCCTGTAAGGAACAAAACAAAACAAACACAGTTGAGAACTACAGACCATGCCTGTAATCCCAACACTCAGGAAGCTGAAATAGGATTTAAAATTTGAGGTAAGAACGACATGACATATATAATTAGAGCCTGTCTGAAAAAGTGGAGAGGGAGAGACAAAAAGCGAGAGAGGAGGAAAGGGGGAGGGAGCTGGGGGCAGAGGAAGAGAGAGAAAGAGAGAGAGAGAGAGAGAGAGAGAGAGAGATAAACTCCTTGTCACTATGTCACTAATATCTGAAAAAGTAACCTTTATTCTCCTGATTCAATTGTCATATCTGAGGCTTACTGCCTCAGTCTGCTAACCTTGGCCTAGTCCTGGAAGATTCTAGTCTCAATACAATCTTATCTATGCCTAGAATATTGTCAGCCTCTGAGACTTACTGCTGAATAAGCTCACCCTTTCTAGTTCTTTTTGAACTCTGGCTGACTGGTCAACTCAGCTGTTCTGGTCAGGTAAGACTCTCCATTGAGTTCCATATCTCAAACAAATAACAATAAACCAATAATATGCTTATAGTTACAGATCTTGTTTCAAATTTCAGAGAAAACAGAAGTTAGAAGACCTCCCAAATTTCTATTCCTAGGATCTATGTTAGCCTGGCAATATCAGTTACTTGTGCTCATATTTTATGTGTATAAGTGCTCTGTCTGCATGTATATCTGTATAGCACATGTATGTATTTATGGAGGACAAAGAAAGGCATTGGATCCCCTGGAACTGGAATTACAGACAGTTGTGAGCTGTCATGTCAGTGCTGAGAATCAAATTCAAGTCCTCTGGAAAAGTAGCCAGTGCTTTTAAGCTGGACCATCAGCCCCAGTGGATTATTCTTAAGGGATTTTATTGTTGTTCTTTTGTGGCAGAGTTACATGTATCTTAGCAGGACCTCAAATACACAGTGTTAGGATGACCTTGAATTTGTTATCACCTTCCTCTATCTCCTCAGTACTAGGATCATAGACACTAGCTCTCATGCAAGGTCTGCTGTAGATCCACAGCAGGCTTTATGATGTTAGGCAGACACTCGCCAACAGAACTGCATCCCCAACTCCTGCCCTTATTTTTAACCCTTCTGCATCTGCACCTCATTCCCATGTCTCTTTACCTGCTTACAGTGTTGAGGGTAGAGCGCAGTGGTAGATTGTATACTTAGCGTTCACATCCCACAACAAAAAACAAAACACTTCACCAACTTACTTCTACATTGTCACTGTTTCCTTTCTGATGACCTGTTTCCAGGCAACATAAAAATACTGTGTTTTTTTTCTAATTTATTGCTTTTTATGACTCAGCTTGATAGCAAAATTTGTCAAAAGCTGGGTTTTTTCTTCTTTCTTTTCATTTCTTTTCCTATATATTCCCTGTTTGAAACTGATCTTGTCAAGGTCAACAACTGCCTTTTTATCCCTTTGTACTCCGTAGGCAGTTTTCGATTCTTAAATTATTACAGGTGTAAATGGCAATTAGTTCAGATCACAAAGATAAGACTTCCCCACATCTTCTACAACACCACATTCTCTTCCCATCGCTGGCAGCTCTGTTTTGTCTGCTTGTTCTATCTTTATCTATTCTGTAACTTCTCATCCCAGGACGAAAGACTAGAATACCGCATTCATTTTCTGAAATAGCCTTTATAACTTGGCCTCAAACACCTTAGCTAAAGCAACTCTTCTATGCATTCTGAGAACAGACCTAAATATCTAACAAAACAAACAATACCAAGGGGGGCGTGTGTGTGTGGATAAACTTACAAAACTAAACCAAACCAAACCAAACTAAACCAAACCAAACCAAACCACCAAAAAAAAAAAAAAAAAAAAAGAAAACCTAACTTAAGTCAGGGCAAAGTTGGTTTTTTTGTTGGCTATATGTTCTCTGAATCTTTTTAAAATTTTATTTTATTTATTTTTTGAGAAAGGGTCTCACTATGTATCCCTGGCTGGCCTGGAACTCTTCAGGTACATCAAGCTTATCTTGAACTCATAGAGATCTGCCTGCCTCTGACTCCTGGGTTTAAAAAGCATTTATTTTATTTAAAATTTAAAATTCGTGAGATAGTCCAAGACAAGGCCTCATTATGTAAACTAGGCTGCCCTGCAATTGGCTAGTCACAGATTTGTGGTGATCCTCCTGTTTCCGCCTCTCCAATGCTCAAATTAATGGTGTGCACCACCATTTCTGGCTCCCAAGTCATAATCATGTTTTATAAAGGCAGTGGAACAACCTAGATGTTTCAAGCAAACTTCTTAAATACATATTGAGTATCATTGAGTCACTGCAAAGAATGAACTAGATATATGTTACTGACACAGGAAATTACCCAAGATACACTATTAAATTGAAAATCATAAATAATATTTCACATTATTTAGCATAAAGGACATTTTGTATTTGTATAGATATTAAGCATTTTCAAGTATTTAAAGCATGTTAAATATTTTTAAAAAAGAATAGATACTTTAAAAAATTATTTTTAGGTTTGCAACAATGTGATGGGTTTCATTATGGCATTTTCATATTTATGTGTCATATTTTGTTCTTATTCATTCAAGAAAATATATTGTGTTCGCTAAAATATTTATTTTGAATCTGTATCACTTAGATGATAAAGGTGATATTTAAGTATTTTACAAGTATGGAATTTATAGCTTTCTTACTAGCATTTGATACTGTAAAGTCAGTAATGGCTATTACATGTGAGCACGCTTACCTGAATAGCATAGGCAGCTGAATCTTGTGCTCTGCTGTTATCGGCATATGCAAGGTAAGCTCTTGTTAGCTCCATCAGCAATCCATAAGCAAAGCTTAAATCTTCTACTCCAGTCTTAATATAAGCAAACAAAAAAAATTAATTCAAGAATTGACATAAATTTTTTTCAGGTGTTATTGTGCCAACTACAAAGAGGTTAGAAATAGGAAAAGAGAGTGAAGTTCAAACTAAGCTGGTATCATGGCTAAAATATAATCCAAAGCTAAGAAGTCAAATGTTATATCTTCTCAGTATGTTATGAAATTGTATCAAAATCATTCAACTTTTGAATAGTTAGGTCAGTTTGTGTTTTAACAGGCAGAAAGCAAACTGTAGGGCCACCAAGATGGCTCAGTGGGTCAAGGTGCTTGCCGTGTACAACTGGTGACCTAAGTTCAAGCCTCAGAACTCATCTAAAAGTGGAAGTAAACTTCTCAAAGTTGTTCGCTGACCTTCACTTGTGTGCAATGGCACACACACACACACATACACCCACACACTAATGATAATAAAGTTTAAAAAAGCAAATTGTATTCATAACAGTTCCTAAACTACATTCTGTAAAGTCTAAGAGTTGCTTTACAGAATGTAGTTCCTCCAAGATAATTTCAACATTCTTTGCACTCAGATTCACCAGGTATACATCAAACTTTGCATTTTTAATTAGTGATATATCTCAGCGGAAGAGTACTTGCCTAGTAGCAAGACTCTGAATTCAATGCCTAGCACTGAAAACAAACAAACAAACAAACAAACAAACAAACAAACCCACATATACACACAAGCAAGCAAGCAAAAAGCACAAATTGATTGTTAACATGGATTTCCTTAAGATATATACATTACTAGAATATCCTAAGAAAGTAGTTTTCTATGGAAACACTAGCAATTATGTTTAAGTGTTAATCTTTAGATAACTATTACCATAGTTAGATTACTAAGCTTTGTTTCCAAAAACAAAACATATTAGATTGGGTTCAAAGTATTGCTTTTGGCTAAAGAGTTCCAGAACAGTATTTAGTCAGTAATAAAGCTATTTAAAATGTCTGGTTGCATAAATGGAATATATAAAACTCAATTCAGGAAGAAAGATTGCTCAGCAGTTAAGAATACTGGGTGTTCTTGCTGAGGACCTGGGTTCAATATCCAGTACCCACATGAGAGCTCACAATTGTCTTCAATTCTAGTTCCAGGGGATCCAATGCCCCTCTTCTGGCCTCTGTGGACACCAGGCAGGCAGATGGCACACAGACATATATTCAGGTAAAACACTCATATACAAGAAAAAAACAAAACAAAACAAAAAACAACAGAAAAGATAACTTGGAGAAATATTATCACTCAAAATTACCATTACTTACCACAAATGTAAAATCTTTTCCTTGAGTTTCTGTTGTTGAGAAATCTAATCGTCCTGGGTCTATTGCTCCCAATTCTCCTAAACATTCCCCACAGAGTAAGCGAGCTTGAGAGTTTGCATCTTGGCAGCCTTTCAAAATTACCGTCACAAGCTGGGAGATAACAGGCTCCACTGTTTCACTATCAGTTGCATATTTTATCAGTTTTTCCTTAAATAAAAGTAGAAAGTTTATATAGAACTCTTACAGCATGTTTTTCTAAATAAACTAGAGAGCTTAAAAATATTAATACACACAAAATTAAATTCCTATATCTTCAATCTTTTCAATTAGTTTTTGACTAATTCAATGACTTTATATAATACACCTCACAGTATGCTTTCTTAACAGTATGTGCTCTTAACTGTTAAGACATCTCTCTTGACCAAGAATTATTTTTTTAGATAGTGTAACTTAGTGCTCATTTCTGTTAAGCCTATACCTAGTTTGCCAGCTTTAAATGGTATATGATACATATATATTCTTACTTCTAGTTATTGCTCGTGTAAAAAGTGATAAGTTTATTTATTGGAATATGTAACATTCATAGAGATTCTCCTCTTGCCCAAGTATTATTTTATCTTAGATTTATAATTAAATCAGCTAAATATATAAATAGTAGTTATCTTTTTTTTTTTAACAAAGTCTACTCTTGTCATCTAGACTAAATAAAACCCATCCTCAAATGAATGTGTTAGGAAGGGCTAACTTATAAAAATGGTATTTCTTCAGTTCTTGTGTATTTAAAGCTGTGTTCTTAACCATGATCCTCTAATAGGCACAGCTGGAGAGTATTTTTTTTTTTTTTTTTGAGAGTCTCTAGGCCCCTGTATCAATTTAGCTTCCTTGCCCTTGCCAATGAACTGTAAAGGAGTGGGGGAATGGGGGGGTTAGAGAGCTGGTTAGGGAGTACCTGCAGCTCTTACAGAGGACCTGGGTTCAGTTCCCAGTCCTCACATGGTGGCTTACAAACACTTATAACCCCAGTTCCAGTTCTGACCTATGCAGGTAGCAGGCATTTATACATACAAAAAAAAAGTGTGTGTGTATAATATATGTATGTATATCATATAAAACATGTATATATTTAAATAAGTTTATGTATAAAAATAAGTCTAAAAATTAAGCAAATTTTCATTATTTTGTCTAAAAGCTCTGATTTTCTACATTACTAAACTCTATGACTTATCTGAGTTGACTACTTGATATTTTCTTTGTATAAAATGGAGTATTCAGTATTTATAATAGATATTTTATTTCCAGAAAGGTCCATTGAATTAGCTTTAAATATTAATTCTGTTATATTACTTTGGTATCTTCATAAGATACTAATTATTTTTAATGTTTTATCAATGACACTTAAATTTTTTAGTCAAATTTATTCTAATAATCCATAATTTGTTCATTGTTTTCAACTAACTTCCTGAGTTCAGTCACCTGTGGTACATATCTTCTTGGTTATGTCCTTTAATCTCTCTTATTTAACTTTACTTTTCTAAAGTGCACTCATTTGCGTGTGTGTCTACAATGTGAGTGTATATGTATGTACAGTGCCAGAGGAGGGCACTGAATGTTCTTTTCTTCACTTCCTACCTATTCCTTTGAGGCAAGGTCTTCTTGTACCTGTGGCTCAAGTTTTCTAGGCTAGGCTGAAAACTGACAACTCCAACAATTCTTCTTTCTACTCCAAGTCAGAGCTGGGACTACAGGCATACATAGAATTCGTGACTTGTTATTTTGGTGTTGGGATCTGAGCGCTGGTCTTTACAACTGACAGCAAGTACTATTAACCAGTTAGCCATCTGTCCAGCACTCTCTGATTAAAATTAAAATTCTCATTCATTTTTTTTCTGGATTTGCAAATATTTGAAATTCTTAATTTCGGTTATAATGTTATATCTATTTTTACTTTTTCAATTTTTAAGAATCGTCACAAACTGAAAGACTTTTTTTCTTTGAGACATGTTCTCACGCTGTACCTTAGCCTGGTTTTAAGCAATCTTTCCTGCCTCAGCCAGCCTTTCAAGTGCTGGGATTTCATGCTTGGATTGCTTTTTTACTTTCTTTATTTTGTAGTCTTACAAAAGCTTGTCTGGCCTGAAACTTTCGATGTAGACTAGGCTGGCCTTGAACTCACAGAGACCCACCTGCTTCTGCCTCCTCAGTGCTACGATTAAAGGCATGCATCACCACACCTAGCTTTCTTATATGTAATTTTTCTGCTCATATTGTGAACCCTCTATATGGGTTCTAACAGTAAGCATTTTGTAATGGCTTTAAGATTTTCATAAATAAATAAATAAATAAATAAATAAATAAATAAATAAATTAATACCTATGCCAGCATAATAAAGTTATTAAAAAACAAAGCACCGCTCTATTTATTGCTTTTGTCATCTGAGGTAGGATTTGATAAATGTATTTCTACAAGACCTTTAAGTCTCCCCTTGTCTTTTTTCTTTTTGTTTACAACAAGGTCTCTAAAGCATGCTTTCTCCTCCTTCCTATTCTTTTACTTCTCCCAGAGACAATGACTGTCCGAGACCTTAGCATCTAAATACTTTCCAGTATCTTTTATGCAGAAAGTACATGGAAGGCATCTCCAGTGTTGTTATACTTGGAGTGAAGCCATCCCTCTCTTTATACAGATTGTTCAGATTCTCAGGATCCTATCTTCTAATGATATTTAAGGTGTGGATTATGCTTAGATTTTATGTGCTTTCCATGTTGCTACATTTTGTTTGTAGGGTTTCTCTGTGTAGCCTTGGCTGTCCTGGAACTCACTCTGTAGGCCAGGCTAGCCTCTGCCTCTTGAGAGCTGGGATTAAAGGTGTATACCGCTACCACCCAAGTTCTGTTGTTGGAGAGACTGAGAGCTGACTCAGGCATTCATCTTTATTTCAGGACAATCTAGAAGTCTCTAGCATTTTATTTTCAATGAATTATTCTCTGCTTTGAAATAATTATTAAATATGACTTTTAAACAGAATTCTGAATTCCCATAAAAATTAATTTGTGCTTCTTACAACTTTCTTATCTTTCTAGAATTTGCCCAAAAAGATTCCTTTACTACGAGTAGCACAACTGGAAGGATGGAAGAAAGGAAGCGAGGGAGGATGGAAGCAGGAAAAATAGAGAGAAATGTCATAATGTGGTATAAGTCTGTAACTCCATCTCTCAAGAAGCTGAGGCAAAAATATCATGAGTTCAAGGCCATTTTGGGCTCTACTCGAAATTTGAGGCTAGTTTGGGCTACTCGAAACCAAATAAACAAAAACTAATAAAGTTAGCTTAGTCCAATTAAAAAATGTTAAATTGCTAAAATTTTACATGACAGATATCAATGGGGTAATTACGCTAGAAGAATCACATTACTGATATACTAACATCCAAATCCCTACTTATAATGAAGTCATCATGGCTGGGGAGATGAGTCAGTGAGTTAGGACTGCTTACTGGGCAAGCATGAGGACCTGAGTTCAAAGATCTAACGCTCGCTTTAAAAAGTGGGAAATGGAGGAAGATGGCTGCGGACATTAACTGGCGGAGCGCCACCGGTAATTTTGGTATCATTAAAGGTTAAAATATTGGGATAATTTGTCTAAGCCAGGTGGGCAGCTTTTATCATTATCAATTGGCTCTGAAATTATTGTATTGGCATCTTGTAAATTGTGTTTTTATTGATACATAAATCTGATTGGTTAAAAAAAAAAGTGGGAAATGCTTGTACATGGCTAGAAACCCAGACCTGGGAGGCAGAGACAGAAGGATACCAGAAGCTCAATAGACAACCAACCTAGCCTAAACAGGGAGCTTTCAGTTTAGTGAGAGACCATCTTAAAAGCAGAGTGACAGAGTAAGACATCTGCACACTTGAGGATGTACCACATATTTATGCCATGTAATAAAAATAATTTCTATAAAGTCAAAGACGATGCAGGAAGACACCTGCACACATGAGAATGTACCACATACATCTGGCATATAAATAAAAACAATTTTTAAAAATTCAAAGAAGATGGAGTAGACTACAAATCAGGACCTTTCAAAATAACAGAAAATTCTGCAATTTTTTGAGACTGAAACTGAAGGGCATCTATCTTACAGATTGCTGATTTTTTTCAGTCAGATCTGATAATCTAGGTAAAATAAAAATGTGTAAGCACGAAGACAGACTAAATCTTTTCAGTTCTCAAGCAAAAATGCCATCCATCATCTTTAAATTCCCAACAGGTTTTTTTAAAATATATAATTTGAGCCGGGCAGTGGTGGCGCACGCCTTTAATCCCAGCACTTGGGAGGCAGAGACAGGCGGATTTCTGAGTTCAAGGCCAACCTGGTCTACAGAGTGAGTTCCAGGACAGCCAGGGCTACACAGAGAAACCCTGTCTCGAAAAACCAAATATATATATATATAATTTGAATTATTTCATTTTAGCATACCTGATTTTTGTACAAGGTTTCCTTCAAGCTGGTAAGAGCATGAATACGGACATCTACATTTTCGTGTTGAATTGCTTTCATAGATAGCTGGAGAGTGGTTTGAAGATCAGTACTCTCAGAGGTTTCCTATACAAAGAGCAGAGAAACATTCCTTATTAACTACCCTAACATCTGAAAAGCCTGTATTCTCTATATAACCAGTCACTATTAAATGGCTAAAGTATAACTCAACTAAATATTTCCCATCCTTTTCTTTGCAAAGTCTATGTCATCAGTATAATTTTTTTAGGGAAAATCATTTTTATTCTAAAATCTTTAGAACTAGAGATTTTCTTCCAATTGAATAAAAGCTTATTAATCTAAAATAAATGCTTCTTGATAATAATAGGTACAAACTTTCCCTAATTTATGGGTGCTACATAATAACCCTGAGGCAGATCTGTGGACTCTGTAGATAATTCTACTCGGTCCTTTCACTCCTCAAATTCTAGTTTCTGTTCTGAAGTTCTATGAAATAGCAGTATTTTCATAATTTAAAAAGTTTGTAAGATTTCAAGGTGAACAAGAATCATTTAGTGATACTAGGATTTATAGTATGATATAACTGGAATCATCACACATTTTTCCTCTTAGGAATATAGAGAGGGTGGCTTCTATCTATGCTACTGTGTCTCTCACCTAAATAGGAAATGGTAGCAGTGTGCGGCCTTAATCCCAGCATTGGATACCGGTAGACGAGGTGATCAAGACCAGCACCAGCTACATAGAGTTACTTGAAGACAGCCTCAGCTATGAGAGACGGTCACAAAACAAAGCAAAACAAAATTAAAAAAAAAAAAATTTAAATGACAAAACTTCCCTTCCAAAGTCACTGATTTGCAGTACTATTATCTAATCACCATGGTTATTCTTCTTTTTTTTTTTTAAAGACAGGGTTTTCTATGTCGTCTTGGCTGGAACTCACTGAGAACATGCTGGCCTCAAACTTACGGAGAACCTCCTGGCTCTGCTTTCAGAACGCTGGGATTATATGCGTGAGCCAACACACTCAGCTTTAATGGTAAAGGATCTGTTTTAGTGTCCTGGAAGCAGGTACAATTTGTATTCAAGGTCTTTCATACCATAAGTAAAGAAATGAAATACCTTTCTATATTCCTGGAGAACTGCTTTTATCTTTTCTAATTCTGGATGGTCCGGCAAAAAATATATTTCATGAAGAAAATCTTGCACAGCATCCCTAATAGTTAGAAAGAATTATTTGTAAGAATATCAATGTAAAAGTTGAAGGTAAAGGTATAAAATTCACCCTTAAAAGTTCAGAGATTATTCACAAGCAAAGTAATCTTCCTGGCCATGTCGAGAGTCCCAGCTAAATTCATACTAGCAATTATTCTAGGAATAATTTAGTGGTAGAGTGACTGCTTAGTATGCACAAGGCCTGGGCTCAATCTCTAGTTTCACAAATTAAATAAAAATGAACAAACATATTAAAATATTTAATAATGGTAAATAACCACAGCTATGAAAATCATCTTTCATAGTTTGTTTATATTTGCTAAATACATGTTGTAGAAGATATGCTGTGGAGAGAAAAGGGCTTAGGCCTGGCAGTTTCCATTTTTGTGCTCAGAAAAATACTGATTCACTATGGAAGAAATCTGGCTATCAACATAGACAAGACACACAGAAAGAAGGGCTCTGACATTACATGGACAGGAGTCCACTTCAGTCTACCTTCTAGCCAAATGTGGCCTACCAATGACCTTTGGTGAGACCAACAGAAAAAGTAACAAGCTGAACTCAGCCTAAATTACACATTTATGAGCAAATAAAGGTATTCAGTGTTCCTAAGGCACCATATTTGCAGTAATTTGTAAAAGCAGGAAGTAGTGAAAAATCAATCCCCAAATATAAATTTTTATATAGAAGTTTTATAGGAAAATATGAAAATAATACTTATTGATACTATAAGTTTTGCTTAAATTATAATAAATAATCTTTCTAGGTTTAAATATATTAATTCTAGTCTTTATTAACAAAAAAACAGAAATAGCTACTATGTGGGCTGTTAGACTCCAAGTTCTGTGCTAGACTTAGGATGAAACAATAAACAAATCCAAAACAATTCATTCACTCATTTTTCATTCTTATGACATGAAAAAGTCAGAAGTTCTTCTACCATCCATAAGAGATAATGAGCATATGTATATTAGTATAACAACTGAAAAGAAACGTGAAGTGATGTTGGTGATTTTATTGTTCTAGCATGTAGAAAACTAACAAAACAAAACAAACAAAAAAAAACCTAAAAGTATTTCCAATGAGTAAAAAGATATTGTTACTTCTGTGTTTTCAAGCCTGAATGGTTACTGGAGTAACTTAAGGAACAGCAACACATATGGGTGGGCAGGTGTGTAGTAATTGCATCCTAATTTTTCAGAAGAAATGAATTATGATGTACAGCAATTAGTTAAGTAACAGGAAAAAAGGCCTGAAGTATGTTGGAAGATATTTTAGGTTAAGAAGCAGTGTGAGGGAGAGTTTAAGTGTGGGTAAAGTGTGGTCTGCCCTGTCAGTAGCTCATGTTCCCTATAGCCTCCTGCTACAGTCATCAGTGGAACTGGAAAATCAGTAGAAAAAATGGTCAAAAGGTAAGATGTGTCCAGTTTCAAAGGTCAAGCTAACCAACTTGCAATTCAATATTAAAAAAACAGAGACCCAGAGAACATCTCTCTATGCTGAAATAATACATGTAAAGAAATGTTTTTTTTAAAGAAACAAAAATGCCATAAAAGTCTAAAGTAAGGGAAGCTGGTTCAAAGGTAATGGGATGAAATAGGAATGAATTCTAAGTAACTAAGGAGGTATGGTGCAGAAAGTGATCAATATCCCTCCTAGCCTTCCCTAGGGTACCTGATTTACTTAAGAAACGTAAAATTACCTTTACCAACTGAAAATCAGTGAAAAAAATGTAATTGTTGATCTATTAATCAATGAGCTCCAAATATATTTAAAATAGAAACAAGATCCATTGAAAATTCAACTATTTAATAAGTAGCTATATACCAATAACTCTTCCCAAAGGACTAGACTCTATTAAATAGTAATCTACATTATCAAAGTAATACTAATACTTTGGGACATAAAGATACATTTCTAAATGTTTTAGGGCTGGAGAGATTGCTCACGTGGTAAAGCACTTGTTGTGTAAGATTGAGGACATAAACTGGATCCCAAAGTAACCACAGGAAAGTATGTGTCTGTAATCCCAGTGCCATAGAAGCAAAGACAGAAGGATTCTTGGGGCTTTGCTGGCTAGCTAGATTAGAGGAATCAGTCAGTTTTTTGAAAAACTTTGTCTCAAAAAATAAAGTGGTGTCATTTAATCCTAGTATTTGGGAGGCAGAAACAGGCAGATTTCTGTGAGTTTGAGGCCAGACTTGTCTAGTGAATTCTGGGACAGCCAGAGCTACATAGTGAGACCATACTTCAAACAAACATTCAAAAAAACAAACAAACAAGAAAAACAATAAAGTGAATTGAGGAAGACACCCAATGTCAACTTTTGGTTTACTTATACACACACACACACACACACACACACACACACACACACACACACACACACACACACACTACTATTTTCTGATTAATTTTCAGGGACAATACCTGTTTTCAATGATAAGGTAGTGAAAGATAGCAGCAGTTTCTTTAGGCTGCATGTGTATGAGAGGTAACAAAGCCACTATGACATGACTGAGCAGGGGTCCCAGGTAAGCGTGATCCAGACAACGAACAAAGCAGTCCCATGCTCTAAGTGAAAAACAAAAAATTAATTCAAGTATTTTTATGTTTGTAAAGTACCATCAATTAGTTGTTAGCTGAGATCAATGATACACACAAATACACAGATAGTGATCTCTAAGTTATATTAAGTAAAACAAAACTTAATATCAACCATCCAACCAACCAAACACTCAAAACAAATAAATACCAAGGTGAAATCAGTTTTTCATGTCATGATCAATACAAAAGAAAAATTGAATGTTATGTATTTATGCATTTGCTTATACAGATAATATGTAAGGATAGTACAATTTAAGATTTTTAACTTTAGAATGCTGTAAATGTACAGCACATTTAGAAGAAATTGGGGCTGGAGAGATGGCTCAGCGGTTAAGAGCATCGACTGCTCTTCCGAAGGTCCTGAGTTCAAATCCCAGCAACCACATGGTGGCTCACAACCATCCATAATGAGATCTGACGCCCTCTTCTGGTGTGTCTGAAGACAGCTACAGTGTACTTACATATAATAATAAATAAATCTTTAAAAAAAAAAAAAGAAGAAATTGTATCTGGTCGTTAGATGTGGTGGTTCACAGTTCCAATCTCAACACTTGTAGGGTAACATCATAGAGTTCGAGGGCAGCCTGGGCTATGTAAGAACCATAAAAAATTTTAAAAACAAAACTCACTTTTCATCTTTGCATGAATTAGGAATAAAACACAATTTTTCCCTGTGATGCTGGGCAGTGATAGCAAGCCAGTTTGTAGTCGTAGGTTTCATGGAGCCATGGGGCGTGAGCAATGGATATTGCCCGTAACAGCATACTACTGTGTTCAGTAGACTCAGTGAGATACGCAGCACTTTATTACAAATAGGCTTTGTGTTATATGATTTTGGTCAACTGAAAGCTACTGTTAGTGTTCTGAGCTCATTTAAGCCAGGTTACATTAAGTTATGGTGTGGTAGGTTAAGTATGGTAGGTTAGGTATATTAAAAATGTATATTGGTTGGACTGATTCATTGTTTTTAGAAGGGCAATATGTCTTATGTATCAAAAATTTATGAGTGTATTCATAGTATAGTGGTGAGCAAAGTCACTAAAATTTTTCTTTAAATGAAATATATATATATATATATTGGTTTAGATCTGTAATTCCAGAAATCAGGAGCCTGAAGTAGCAGTATGGCCAAATACATACACAAAGACAAACCAAACCAAACAAAAAACCCAAACAACAACAAAATCAAACAAACATACAAACAAAACCCCAAAAAGATAGATATTGTGGCACACATTTATAATCCCAGCTCTGCCCACACAAAAAGTTCCAGGACAGCCTAGGAATTATGGAAGATGAAAGAGGTGGGTAAAGAAGTATGCTGGCTAGTTTTGTGTCAACTTGATACAAGCTAGAGTCATTTAGGAAGAGGTAATCACAACTGAGAAAATGCTCCCAAGAGATCAATCAGCCTGTGGACAAGATTGTAGTATGTTTCATAATTGATGATTGATGTGGATTGGTCCATACTAAATGGGGTGATGCCATCCCTGGGTGAGTGGTTCTGGGTAGTATAAGAAAGCACACTGAGCAAGCTGTGAGAAGCAATCTAATAAACAGCACTCCTTGATGACTTGTTTCAGTTCCCACCTCCAGGTTTTTGCCTTGCTTGAGTTCCTGCCCTGACTTCACACAGTGATGGACTGTAACTTGAGAATTAAAAGCTATTACAGCAATAGAAATCCTAATGGGACAAAAAAAAATTGGTGACAGAATCAAGCTGTGGCTCATTGCTGTGATAGACCTAGCCACTGGGTTTTGGGGAAGACTGCAGTGGCATTGGAACTTAGGGCCGGGAAAGCTGTTGAGTGCTCAGAGTGCAGCTGTTCAGTGGAAAGATAAGTGTGCGGAGAGGAGCGCAGAGGAAGGCGACCTGGCTTATAAAGCTTAGCTGAAATCAAAGACTCAATTGAGACCATCTGATATTTTGAATTAAGAATCTGCAGTTTGTCAGCTAGAGCTGAGAACAATACCAATGACGTAAAACCTGTACTTAACAAGGTCAACTGACTCTGGTTAGTTGGAGCTGAGAAATTAGTATTGATTTAAAAAAAAAAAAAAAAAAAAAAATCAGCACCCTTGAGGACCATTAATCTGGGAATATTTCCTCAGGGCCAGCACACAGAAACTCTGTGCTAAAGGGGCCAAGGCTGCATCTCATGCTGGCAGCTGGACTTGGTGGTTAAAAAGTCACATATGAGTTACAGGTTTTGAAGGAATGAAGGGATCATGGGAGAGTAGCTGAGACCTGGCACCATGTGACAGAGTTAGGTTCCCTAGGAGAGTTACAGGCAAAGGTGAAGTTCATTTTAGAGATAACAGTATCGTGGGACAACTGTGAGGACAGCAGCAGCTGTGAAGTGGTGCCAGCCTGAGCCTAGATGACAAAACTGCATGTGCTGTGAATAGCAGAGTCAGAGGAGTATGACTGTCTAGGCCCTTTGGAGCCTAGAAGAGCATGAGTAAATCCCAGACATTGGACACTGAGTTATTTATTTACACTGTTGGGAATTTGGCTTTGATTTGTTCAGAATGTGACTGTGCTCTGGTTCTTCCTTCTTAGAGTAAGAAAGTATGTAACTTATTTTTTACTTTATAGAAGCCCACAGTTAAGGGACTTTGAAATTTTAGAGAGACTTAAATGTTTTAAAGAAATTAACTTTTAAAGTGTTTGGAATTTTAAAGACTAGGACTATTAAAAGTTAGAATGTTTTACATGTGACATTAATCATACCACCTTGCGGATGACCAAGAAAAAAAGGTTATGACTTAATAAGTGATGTGTTTGTGTATCGGGCTGACAAAGGGTCAATTGTGCTGACTAGTTTAATGCCAACTTGACACAAGCTAGAGTCATTTAGAGCACCTCAATTGAAAAAACTGTTCCCATCAGATCAACCTGTGATAAGAACTCAAGTTAGAATTACCTAGAAATACAAGAAAACATTTCAAATATAATGATTATTTACCTGCAACATAACTCAGGAAAATCATCTTTGAATCTAAGTCCAGTTCTCAGTGTGGTCATCATTTTTACTCTCACAGAACTGACATGTTTAGGTCCCATCAACTTCATCAAAGACATCAAACTAGTCAAGGCCTACAAAGAAAACAGTGTTTGTTTAAAAAAAAAAAAAAAAAGAACTTATAAACAAGATGCCAGAAAAAGACAAGTAATAGAAACAATTGCTTCCTACCTAAATGTCAAGGTATCAATGTATATGACACAAAAGGTCTAATAAATGCTGGCCAATTTTTTGGTCAACTTATATGAGAACCAAGAATCTGAAAAACACAAATTGCATTCTTATTTTTGTTTCTCTTGAAGTTGTCCAATAAATCTTAAAATTTACAAAAGATAGGATATACCTTAATTTTTTCAAATGTTTCATATCACTAGTGTAAATACAGTTATAGATTGAATTTGAAGTTATTTATAACTTAAGCAGAATGTTTCATAATGGTTAATAGTGGTATTAATGATACTGAATTCAAGATGTTCTGAATTTAATACAACAAACAACTGCCAGACAGTCTTAAAATAGAAACAGAATGAGAACTGCATCAATAGTTCTAGGTTCTAATGGATAGGTATAGAAAGTCTCTGGTTAATCTTATGCAATACTGTCTTATTTAGGGGTTACTATTCCTGTGTTGAAAAACACCATGGCCAAAAGCAATGTGGGTGGGAAAGGGTTTATTTGGTTTATGTTTCCACATCACTGTTCATCATTGAAAGAAGTCAGGACAGGAACTCAAATGGGGCAGGAATCTGGAGGTAGGAGCTAATGCAGAGGCCATGGAGGACTGCTACATATTGACTTGCTCTTCAGGGTTTGCTCAGCCTGCTTTCTTACAGCACTCAGGACCACCAAGCCTAGGGGTGGCCCCACCCACAATAGGCTTGACCCTTCCTCATGGATCACCAATTAAGAAAATGCCCTATAGGCCTGGCTACTGTCTGATCTTATAGAGCTATTTTCTAAACTGAGGCTCCCTCCTCACCAATGACTATACCTTGTGTCAAGATAACATAAAACTAGCCAGCACATGTACCAAATCATGGAAGCTCATTATGGCTTTATAACATAAATTCCACTTTCCTTAGACTTACAGTCATCCATTCTTTCATTTAGTGTTTGGGAAGTCGTATAGACGGAATAGAAGTTACTGAAAATTTACTAGTTAAAACTGAAATTATAGGCACTGACTGTCAGAATTTGCAGCTAAATTTTGTTCTGTGTCTTATGTGACCCTTAAAGTTATCAGAAGGGGAATGCATTCTGAAATAAAAGTTGCTACTAGGCCAGCAAGGTGGCTCTTAAGGTAAAGGCTTGCTGCCAAGCCTGACAACCTAGATCTAGCCCTAAAACCCATATAGTAGGAGTATACTGAAACAAGCATGCTGTCCTCTGACCTCTATGTGAGCACTGTTGCACACTCTTTTTTTTTTTTTTTTTTTTTTGGTTTTTCGAGACAGGGTTTCTCTGTGTAGCCCTGGCTGTCCTGGAACTCACTCTGTAGACCAGGCTGGCCTCAAACTCAGAAATCCACCTGCCTCTGCCTCCCAAGTGCTGGGATTAAAGGTGTGCGCCACCACTGCCCGGCTACTGTTGCACATTCATGCTAACACACATACACATTAAGAATAGAAATACCAATAGACCCAGGTGAACCAATAGAATTCAATTATACAACTGATATTATTCAAGCTCTCAGTTACTGCTGGCTTATGTCTTCAACTGTGCTAGATGTCATGACAGCATGGGTCTGCAGACATTAATATTATTACCTGACAAATAGAAAGCTAGCTGAGCAAGGCGGCTGTCATAATCCCAGCATACAGGAGGTTGAGGCAGGAGGATTACCAGAAGTTCAAAGGCACCCTGAGCTATAATAACAAAAGTAGAGAGTTATTTAACCTAGGTGACTCTGATCAAAGATACTGATTCTGAAATATTCTTTGACTCTAGAATCAAGTTGTGGCTGAAGTTATTATCTTTGTCTATTTAGTAACAGAGACAACAAATTCTTTAGGACAGCTTGAGTTGGGTTTCCTAATTCTGATCATCTGTGAGAGGTGCCAATGGTACAATTTCTATTTTTACAATGCTTAAAGAACAAATATGTGGTATCTAGTAATAAATATCAAATGTTTGGTTGCTTCTCCTTTTTGACAGTCTCATATTTAGTTAAGGCTTTCTTGGAACTCACTATGTAGCCCAGGCTGGTATTAAGCTCTCAGCTATCCTTCAGCCTCAGTCTTTCCACACGCTGAAATTACACGTGTGAGCAACACACCCGGCTTGTTCCATGACTTTTTGTATTTGAATGTTTATAACTAGAAGCAGAACTCATGTTCCCTGAATATTCAACATGAATTTTATTCTAGTCTCTTGGAATTCAAATACCACTACTTACCATTTTCTTATCTTCAATGCCAACACTGGAGCTCAGTAACTGCATATTAAAAAAGGCCAGAATGCCCAACAATTTCGGTTGCAAATAATCAGCCTATGGAATTAAAGAAAAGATGTTATATATTTTGCATATATTAAATCTCTTTCTTCTGTTCCTCTGAACTGGATATTCACTACAAAGCTCCTAGAGAGCAACTTTCTACCACTAAACTATACCAGGCAGGAAAAAAGGCAAGAACAAAAGCTAATGATGAGTGATAATTGACATATGTTCCAGGGTAGCGTGGCTTAACACTGAGGCACCTGATTTAGGTTACCTTAGGTTACATACATGGCTGAGGGCAGATGAGGAAGAGTCTGTTCTAGTATACAGTGAAGAGGAATTAGGTATATATCTAGCATACCGAAATTTTTGCCAAGCAAAGAAATCATTTGTTTTTCAAGCCCAAATTTACCTTTTGGTTTGTTAACTTTTTAAAAAGAAAAATCATCACTAGTTTTTTTGAGATTAGCGAAGTATTGGGTTTCTTCATAGCATCTCCAAAATGAGTGCTTTATAAACTTCTAATTTAGATTGAAATTAAACTTTGGCATGAGAAACCGCAATTCACTAATTATATGGTTCTAATCTATGTTCTTATATAAAACGTAGGTATAGGTGGCACTCAAATCTACACAAATATTCTAATTTTAAACTCCTGGCATCGAGTCAAACAGTACTTTGAATATGTATATCTGCCATTCACCAAATATGTGTTTCTATACTATCACTCTAGATACATGTGCTTAAGATAAGCACTAGCATAGATGGCAAGTTAGTGGGAGGCACTAAAGAAATTCACATAAATATGGATGTGATAAGGGCTATAAGAAAATAAACATGAACACATGATAGAGACTGGTTAAATGAATTTAGGTAAGGGTGATAAGGAAACTGTGAACAGTAAAAAACATCCAGGGAATTATTAATATAAGTACAGAGACCATCTAAAGCCAACAACTCCAAATCTGAAAGTTTGCCATTTTTAAGATAGGGCTCAAGCAGTGAGAAGAACTAAACAAAAGGTGGGTGGAAAGGCACACTGTCACATATGGTCCTACAGATTTTATTTAAAGAGCTCATATATTGTTCTCAGGTTTTGGTTGAAGCAAATGAGTAGATGATGGTACCATTTGATGGTGCCATTGCACAAAGTAGGGAAGATTAGGGGAATCAAATCAGAAAAGAATAATAAGATTTCTTGGGGGGCTGATGTTACACATGGAAAGCTCAATAGTGAGGCACTTGGCTGGCAACTTGACACAGGCTAAGGTTATCTGAGAGGAGGAAATCTCAGTTAAGAAAATGTCTTCATAAGATGGGACTGTAAGCAAGTATGTAGGGCATTTTCCTGATTAGTAATTAGTGAGGGAGGGCCCAGTCCATTGTGGGTGATGTTTTCCCAGGGCTGGTGGTCCTGGGTTCTATAAGAAAGCAGGCTGAGCTGGCCCTGGGGAGCAAGCCAGTAAGCAGCACTCTCCTGTGGCTTCTGCATCAGCTCCTGCCTCCAGGTTCCTGCCTTGTTTGAGTGCCTGTCCTACTTCCTATGATGATGTACTGTGATGTGGAAGCATACGCTGAATAAACCCTTTCTTCCCCAGGTCACTTTGAGTATGGTGCTTCATCATGCAATAGTAACCTGAACTAAGACACTTGCCTAGCATGTACAAAGCTCTAGGTTTGATCTCCAGCACTGCAAACTGGTTCCTTAACATTATTCTCTTTTGGCTTCTTTAGCTTGGTCCATTACATCAGAAATAACACTATCCACTGAATATATTTTCAGGTAAACATTTGTGTATATGCCATCTATTTCTTCCTAGTATCTAACCTATATAAACCTCAAAGTTCAAAGTTGAAATGAAACTTAACCAATGGAATCATAAAAATCATATCAAAGCAAGGAATTAAATGAGATCATGATGACAGGGCAAAGTCAGTTCACTATAACAAATCACTCCAACATGAAAAAAAAAAGCTGAAAAATAAAGAGAAAAGCAAAGCTGAACGTGCTGGCACAGGCCTGTAATTCCAGAACTCAGGAACCAGAGGCAGAAAGATCAGGGAATCAAGGCATTCCCAACTACATAGGGCTGAGGAAAGCCTGGGCTAACTAACAAGCCAGCAAACAACAACAAAAGTAGAAAAAATAAAAAAGGAAACACATCTGTCCTTATTCCAACAATGGATTTAATTTAGCTTGCTTTGTCAAGGATTAGTCATAAGAGGAACAAGATGAGGGGAAAGCTGTAAATATATTCTAATATATAGTTGGTAATTAAAGAAGACAAATAAACCTTGTTGTTTACTTAGTGAAAAAATAAAATCATGTCAGGTGTGATATTGCATACCACACTTCTCTGAGAGTTTAAGGCCAGTCAGGTCTGCAAAGTGAGTTCTAGGTCAGCAAGCACCATACTGTGAGACCCTCTCTTAAAAGAGGGGTGGGGGAGAATACAATAATAAGAATCACCGACAAATCCAGATTTTTTTCAAAGACAACATATGCAGGTTAACACGTGTGACCATAAAACTTTAAGCTTTTATAAAAGAAAAATATCAGGCTGGAGAGATGGCTCAGTGGTTAAGAACACTGTCTGCTCTTCTAGAGATTCTGAGTTCAATTCCCAGCAACCACATGGTGGGTCACAAACATCTGTAATAGAATCCAATGACCTCTTCTGGCATGTCTGAAGTCAGCTACAGTGTACTCATATAAATAAAAATAAATAAATCTTAAAAAAAAAAAAAGAAAAATATCAATTAAAACTCAAAGAAATACTCTCTCCACCAGCTGAGCAAGATGCCCAACGGAAAGAAGGCCAAAGGGAAGAAGGTGGTCCCAGCCACAGCCATTGTCAAGAAACAGGAGGCCAAAAAAGTGGTCAATTCTTTGTTTGAGAAAAGGCCCAAGAACTTCGGCACTGGGCAGGACATCCAGCCCAAAAGAGATTTAACACGCTTCGTCAAATGACCCGGCTACATCAGACTGCAGCGGCAGAGCCATCCTCTATAAGCGGCTCAAAGTACCTCCTGCCATTTACCAGTTCACCCACGCCCTGGACAGGCAAACAGCTACTCAGCTGCTTAAGCTTGCCCACAAGTCCAGGCCAGAGACAAAGAGGGAGAAGAAGCAAAGGCTACTGGCCCATGCTGAGGAGAGAGCTGCTGGCAGAGGGGACGTCCCAACTAAGAAACCACCTGTTCTCCAAGCAGGAGTCAATACAGTCACCACCTTGGTAGAGAACAAGAAAGTTCAGCTGGTGGTGACAGCTCATGATGTAGACCCCATTGAGCTGGTGGTTTTCCTGCCTGCCCTGTGTTCAAAGATGGGAATGCCCCACTGCATCATCAAGGGAAAGGCCAGGCTGGGGCTCCTGGTTAACTCGGAAGACAAGGGTGCTCTGGCTAAGCTGGTGGAAGCTATTAGGACCAATTATAATGAGATATGACGAGATCCACTGGGGAGACAACGTCCTGGGTCCTAAGTCTATGGCTCGCATTGCCAAGCTGGAAAAGGCGAAGGCGAAAGAACTTGCCACTAAACTGAGTTAAAGGTACACTAAGTTTTCTATACATAAATATAATTACAAAATTAAAAGAAAACAAAGAAATAGCTATGTTTGGGAAATAGGGAAGAGGAGTTTCCTCAGTTTTATAAATAAGGAACAGAAAAAAACAAACAAACTAAATATCATGTACCATATCCCTTACCATCAGTTCAGGAGATGTGATATCTCGTGGTCCCTGATATGGATCATCACTAGATGCAAATGAGGCAAGTATTGACAAACCATTGAAAACTTGTTGATAATGTTCTCCAATACGCAGCAATAATTCATTGTGCAATCCTTGAAAATCCTGTCTTAACAGGCTCCCCAACTCAATTTCTGTTTCATTCTAAAGATATTAAAAACATTTTCCTTATATTAGCATCCAAATTTAAGTACATTGATTTTTAATGTTATTAGTAAATCACAAGCTCTCGGTCAAATGGCACAGCTCACTAACAGTACTAAGAAAGAACAACACCGGCAAAGGATTCTAATCTTGTTCTCTCCTGATGGCTGTCCCATGACCTGTACACAATGAAGAGTGATCAGACTCCATTTTGAAATAAAACTTGAAAATGAACAATCCTCTGCTTGCCTAAGGTCTTTCTACACCAGCAACACAGTACTTACAGATGCACAGACCCTGGGAGTAAGGACTGGAGCTCACAGCAGGGAGTTCACAGCAGGAAGCTCACAGCAGGGTTTGGTCAGAACACTGGGGTTTAAATTCTAGCTGTCACTTACAGTTTGTCCTGTGATTTGGGCAAGTTACCTAAGCTAACCTCTCACTGCCTTAAGTTTCATCATCCGTAAAACAAAACACTGCCTGAACGTTTCTAATTAAAAACACAAATACCAATTCTTTTGAACACTATCACGATACAGAAGCAGAAAATTCCATACTTGACTTTAAAACACAAGTTGCTGTCAAAATGTGGGCACACTGAAAATATTGTATAAAATTAGCTTTGGGTTATCCATTTAAGATGTATGTGAAACAGGAATGAATTCTGTGTTTAGACTTTGGTTTTCATTCTCAAGATATCTCATTTTATATATAAATATTCCAAAATGCAAAAAATAATCTGAAATCTAGTCTCAAGCATTTCGTATAAAAGATAAACTGTACTCCCTCTATCTTGCCAAGTAACTTAAGTGACCCAGATATGGACAGAGAAGTTTTTGACATGTACTACGTACTCCAAAAATATTGTCATTCTGTCTCTATAACACACAGGTTAATGCTCTTAAGATGAATGAAAACAATTAATAGTCATTACTCCTCAAGTGAGAAAAAATCTGCTGTCCTCTTAGAGAAAAATGAAATTAAGGTCCTCTGTTCCCATAGTCTTATATTCTTCAAAGACACTGCTATTAATGTAAAACCAAAACAGAAGCCTAAGCTATAATTTTAAACATAAAAATTAACCAGACATGCAAATCTAACAGCCTAAACCCATCATGAAATGTGAGAATAAGGTCCCAAAAGCTGTTCTCTGATCTCCACACATGTACAATGGCCTATGCACTGTCTCTGACTCTGTCTCTTTCCTACACACACTAAAATTTTAAGACTTATTTATTTTCTTATTATACACAAGAGATTTAGGTATATGTACATGGTGGGTGCTTGGTACCACAGAGGTCAGAAGAAGGTTTCAGATCTCCTGGATCTGCAGTTACAAGAAGATATGATCTGCCACGTGGGTGTCGGGAACTGAACACAAGTCTTTGTTGTAACAAGTATTGTTAGCCCTCAGCCATCTCTCCAGCCCCATAAAAATTTTAATATTTTAAAGTAGGAATTATTATAATAAGAGCAGCAAGTAAATAAACCAAATACAGGCATACATTTAAAGAGAGCTATCTCTTCCTATAATTACTTGCACAATATCACTAACTTATAACTGTAATCAGCACAAAATCACTAAAATAAAATTATATAAAAACTTCAGGTCCATGAAAGGATAACTATTCTATCCATTATAGTAAATGATCAGAAAAAAATATCAAAAAGAAAACAATTTTATTTAGAACCCTCCCAAGACAATGATTATTTTTTAAATGTAGAAGTGCTCTGTCTGCATGTACACCTACACACCAGAAGAGGGCATCAGATCCCATTACAGATGGTCTTGAGTCACCATGTGGTTGCTGGGAATTGAACTCAGAACTCTGGAAGAGCAACCAATATTCTTAACAACTGAGCCATCTCACCAACCCGACAATGATTATTTAACACAATAATATTTATACATATGCTTATAGTATAAGCTATAAATTACTCACTAACCTTCCTATATTACAATGTTACAATAGTTTTTCCAATGATGTTAATTTAAATAAAAGAATAAAATACATACAAATATTCAAATACCTTTAAATAATGAAGGGCACGTTCTAATTCATCTTTGGAACAAGAACAAACCAAATGAGAAAAAATATATTTGAAGTTATTTATTAAAATCTCTCGACGATTGACATTTAATTGTTTCCCTAAAGTTCGAATGAGAGCCGATGCTGCAGGGCTTGCTTTGGCAGCAAGATCAGGAAGTAGAACTTGTAATGTCCTCTGGAAAAAAAACACAATAATTATGAAAGTTTGTTTGGGTGATAAACTGTTCAAATAAGCCATCCACAAGAAATATTCTTTAATGCTACAGGAAGTTCTATATGGACTCGTATTCAGCTTTGTCATTTACTCACTTGACTATAATAGACTGATGACATTACTATGATTCAGGGCCTGAATAAACATGTAGAGAATAGTCATAAATGCAAACTTAAAGAATTTTTTAGACTTGATGCTTCATAATTACAGAAAACAGGCAAGAACCCCAGTGGAATGATGAAGACACCAACCCAGCCACAAAACTTTCAACCCCAAATTTATCCTGTCTACAAGGCACAGGGAATGGAGCAAAGACTGAGGGAATGGCCTACCAAAAACCGGTCCAACTTGAGACCCATCCTATGGGCAGGTACCAATCCCTGACACTATAAATGATATTCTGTTATGCTTGTAGACAGGAGCAAGTTGTCCTCTGAGAGGCTCCACCCAGCAGCTGACTCAGGCAGATACAGACACCCAGGGCCAGTAAAACAGTTAAGCACATCTATTATCCCAATACTGCAACAAATGTACTTTCCTTTTTGGTCTCTTTCTTTTAAGATCTAGCTCATTAAATTCACATAAACTCCAAAGGGAAAATAGTTACCTTATTTATTCTACATGTCCTAATGATTACAACTCCATGTTAAGTCATTATTCTAACCCTGGGATGTAACAGTGAACAAGATCCAGGCCTTGCTTGCAAGTGTGAGATTCTGTCACTCAAGAGACTGAGGCAAGAAAGAATACATTTGACGTCAGCTTGTGCTACAGAATGAGACTCTGTCTTAAGAAAGAAAGGAAGGAAGGAAGGAAGGAAGGAAGGAAGGAAGGAAGGAAGGAAGGAAGGAAGGGAAAACAAACAAAATATCTTCATAGACATACCTTATGCCCTTTTAACTTTAGTTATACTTAGCTTAAGATAGTTACACAATATGTCTTAAATTTAGACATTTAGTTTCTTCTCAGAGTTTTATTTTGCCAACGGGTAATGTTGCAACAAACATTTGTGGGTTTTGCTTAATTTAATAATAAGGTATGTATCTGTGGTTCTTATAATATAGCATCCTATTTTCTTTGTATACATAATCAATTTATAAGCAATTTAAGTTTGTTAAAATAATACTATAGGGAAAACCTCTGTATGAACTGTTATCACAATTTATTAAGATCAACAATAAACCTGACTTTGGGGGAAAGATAAGATAATATGCTCCATTATCCATTAAACCTTAGCCCTAATGAATTTCATATTCTTCCTAAACTATCCCATGCTACAAAGTCTGACATTTGAATTCACAGCAGATCATATCACTAATTCTATATTTTATAATTCAACTTCTTAAGAGTAAATATTAATTTTTCAATGACTAATGAAAGCCAGGACATTACTGAAAACATACTCAAAAGAGTTAACCAGAATATGGTATCATTAAATATGATATATAGAACAGTAAATAAAGATACACATAAGTTTAAGTTATACTTTGTAAGCAATAATCTCTGTCAAAGTAAAAATAAATTTACAATTTAGGGGCTAGGGAGATAGTTCAGGTGGTAAAGAGCATGCCATGTAAATAAGCATGAGGATCTAAGTTCAATCCTCAGAAAACAGCTGGACATGGTGACATAGCCTTTATTCCCAGTGCTATGGAATCAGAGACAGAAAGATGTTAAAGGCTTGCTGCCTAGCCATTCAAACTTACTTGGCAAAAACTCCAGGGCATTGTGATAGGACTCTGTCCCCAAAAACCACACCCCCAAAATTGATGGACAGTGCCTGAGCAACAATAGCCAAGGTTGTCTTCTGACCTATACACACATATACATAAAACATGTAATTTTTAAAATCTAGGGTTATATGGTCCTAAATGTATTTGTGATGGTTGGTATATGCTTGGTCCTGGGAGTGGCACTATTGGTAAGTGTGGCCCTGTTGGAGTAGGTGTGTCACTGTGGGAGGGTGCTTTAAGACCCTCATCCTAGTTGCCTGTAAGCCAGTATTTTGCTAGCAGCCTTCAGATGAAGATGTAGAACACTCAGTTCCTCCTGTACCATGCCTGCCTGGATGCTGCCAAGTTCCTGCTTTGATGATAATGGACAGAACTTCTGAACCTGTAAGCCAGCCCCAGTTAAATGTTGTCCTTGTAAGAGTTGTCTTGGTCATGGTATCTGTTCACAGCAGTAAAACCCTACCATAAGACAGTACTTGTAAGGTTTTCTTTAAAAATAAACAAACAGAATGAAACAAATGAAATGTTGAAATGAAAGCTTCAAATAAGTCAACTACACACACACACACACACACACACACACACACACACACACACACGACAACTTACTGTCAGGAAACGATTAAGATCAGGAAAGTCAAAAACATTGGCAATTTCTGATAAAGTGTTTAAGGCCATCTCTCTGTGATGAGCAACATCTTGCTTTCGCATCTCAGCAGTCTGGCAAGGAGTACTTGGGAGTGCTGCCATCTGACTGGAGTGGAGAGATTCTACCAAAAACTAAAGCAAAAGATTTTTCTTAGTTTTCAAAGAGGGAAGGAATTCTAACCAACCCCCCTCCCTGTCCACCAACAAATATTTTTTAAGCTAGCATAAAGGATAATGTTATGTACTGCCATAGTTGGACTCATTCAATTCACTTTAATGAGGTAGATTATGTCATAATCTCCATTTTACAGAAAAGCAACCAATCTTAGTAAGAAACTTTAATATCATGTTAAGGATTGTATCACGAATCAGGGTAAGAACAATACTTTAATATGGCCTAACTTTTCAGACACTGATGATGTGTTTCTGAAAACAAAGTGTCCTATTTACAATATCATCACTAAAAAGGCTAAATATGATGACTCCCTAAACAAGAATATAATAGTTTAACACATTATTAAAAGGTGATATTCCTTTTCATTTTCAACCCATATCTTCAGACCATTATCCTTAAATACAAGTGGTAAAAATTCAGTCCTAAATAAATATAATTTATAAAGTAATATAGAAATTTAGAAAGTAATCTTTTAAAACAAGCAAAATAAGAAGACATGCATATATTGTTTCCCTTAAGCCCAGTCTGGTCTCAAAATTCTGTACTCAAGAGACCATACACTACCTCAGCCTTCCAAGTGAAGTAACAGAGACTATCAACATACACACTACTTTGCCTGGCTTCAACTTCTTTTTTAACTCCTGTAAAATGTTGGTATTGTCTATTGAAAGGCTGAATGCTGGCTCTCACCTGACAGATTGGTTTCTTATATTGACTGAAAAAATTCTGCAGTTTAACACTTTTAGCTGCAACTAGTGCTCGAATCTCTGTGTATGCCGCTCCAGAGATGGACGCAGACTTAGACAACAAGCAATGCAGTAAATGCAAGAGTGCAAAAGGTATCAAATCTCCTTTTGCTGCCCTGAAAATAAAAACATGGGTATACAGAAAGTCAGTGTCTCAGAAACTAATGCAGACACACAATATATGGAAATCGTATTTTTTCAGTAATATACATCTTATATCACAATTTACTCTTTTCTTCTTTTTTCTTTTCAGTGCACTATAGGCATGTATTCTACCACTAGACTACATCTCCAGCCCTCATATCTCTAATACCAGGCACCTAAGACAGTGATAAAAATAAGTAGTTTCAATTCAAATACTGTCAAACGTACCTTCCAATATCCCCTGTTGTAAGAATCAAAGTATCCTTTAGCTCGTTATTCCTTGATATTTGGGCATGTGTATATGCTTCCTTCATTCTTAAGACAAAAAGCTAGGAAAGCAAAGTTCATTGGTCAGAATAGTTCTAGACCTAGGTTTATAAAAATCTAAATCTGTATGTTTTAATTTAAGATTTCTAACCTCTTTTATGAATCCATCTTCAGAGTTCAAGGATTCCAATATATACTTGATATTTCCACTAAAAGCAATTCTAACATCCTTGTCTGGATCTTCCATCAAATTTAATAAAGTCCCAAGAACTGCTTTTACCTCTGTTTCATCTTCTTGAAAATCAAGATGCTTACAAAGATGATGTAAATTATCTATGAAAGCTAAAGCAAGATATATATTTTCCAATTTGACACATCCTATAACAAAGTTGTACTTAAGAACACACTGTCAGCAAATAAAATACAGCAAATAACCCCATGTTGCCTTATATGTCAATATTTAGGTATACATGGCACATATAATTTAAGGAAATTAGAATAGAACTTATTATTTTATTTGTTTTGTGGTTGTTTGTTTATTTTGAGACAGGTCTCACTGTAGAAACCTGAGTGGCTAGCCTGGAATTCTGTTTGTAGACCAGTTGGCCTTAAAACACAAGAGATCTACCTACCTCTGCCTCCTGAATGCTGGAATCAAAAAGGCCTGTGCCACTACAGCTGGCAAGCTTACCAATTTAAATTACTTAATACTTAATAAAAGTTATAAATGATTTAAATTTAAAATAAATTCTAGAATCTAAGTTATCAAAAGATCACTTTTAGGTTTTGTAGATTATTACCTATTAGACTCAAAAGTAAACTTTAATTCAAAAACCTCTCAACTGAGAGGGATCTTAGTCTTATTGTTAATTTTATAGAACTAGGGGTTCATAGAACCACTTATCAACTATCTGAAAGCTTGGGAATAACTGAAGTTACCATGTAAACACATGGATCTTCCTGGTGTATGTGTAAATCTCAACCCTCCAACAAACTCATACTCTAGTGTCACTGGAAAGTGTTTTCTAATTCCCAAGTAGTTACTCACCGAGTTTTACTGGACTAGGTGTGTTTTTGGTCAGCAGGAAAAGGAATGGCTTGCAAGTGGAAGCTTTTACTTGAGAAGATGAACACTCATGCTGAGAAGTGGCTTTCAGGTTTTTACAGAACAAGTCCACATGTTCAAAGAAAGGCTCTACTGAGGAACTCGTCAAATAAAACATGCCATGAAGAGTACAGACAAGTTGACCAAGGACAGAAGCAAATTCTTTCTTGACCACGTCAGAATCATCTTTGACTCTATCTCTGGAGAAAAAAAAAGAAAGAAAGAAAAAGTGCTAAATCTTCCTAATAAATATTTTGGATTAGACTTTCTCGATTTGAGACAAAGGGAAAAAATAAAATATAATTTTCAAGCTACAAGCGTTATTTGCTGTATGTATTCTGCAATACTAACTTAAAACACTCAGATTAATGATTTATACAGTCAAATGATATATTCAAATCAAAGTCTTAATACATACACAAGCATCTTGGGAATTTGGTTAGAAGAATTCTGCTGCTGCAATAAGATAAAAAATCCTTTAACACAACTAGCCCGAATTACTTCATGGGAGCTCTTCAGGGCCCAATTATAAACTGCTGTTCTCCATTCAAGGAATATTCTTTTTGGAAACAGTGTCAGAAGAAACACACATTGTGACTGTGCCTGTGGAGCTAAACAGAATTAACTTTATGAAACAAGATTTCTCTAAAAACATTTGCTTATTATTTTGAAGTATAGGGCAAATATACTGCTAATATACCAAACTCCTTTCTACACTCTTCTACATATTCTTTTAACTATTGAAATATGTGTGATAAAGTATTATAAATTCTATACAGAGATCAATTAACCACAACACAATAAGCTGCCTACATCCGACAATTTTGAGACTACTTACAGTAACTATCGCAGACCCTCTGGCTTAAGGGCAGAAGGTCAGTAGCAAATGTGGTCATCTTTAAAGAGTCATCCTCAGAATAGGAGTAAATCCATGGAAGTGAGAGCACTCCACATAGCTCTTCCAGAACATGATCCTCAAATGAACTTTTTACTACAGAGACACACAAAAGGACATAAATTAACCCATTCCTTCATCATATTAGTCATTTTACTTTGCCAGTAAAAATGCAAACATCTAAAACATTAAGTGAAATTATAACCAAAATTCAATAAACAAGGGTTCTTAAAACAAAGGGCAAGAAACAATCTTCTGTTTTAACTGGGAGTGGTCTGTGGCAAACTCACAGCCTTGCACAAGTGTAACATGTATTCTACCACTCAGCTATACTTCCAGGCCCATGCTGAAGTCTGTGAAGCCAATGAAATCAGATGGAGCTTAAAAACATATGCATCAGCCGGGCAGTGGGGGCGCACGCCTTTAATCCCAGCACTTGGGAGGCAGAGGCGGGCCGATTTCTGAGTTCGAGGCCAGCCTGGTCTACAGAGTGAGTTCCAGGACAGCCTGGGCTACACAGAGAAACCCTGTTTCGAAAAACCAAAAAAAAAGAAAAAAAAAACACAAAAAAATATATGCATCTATATACTATCATAGTATTCTTCAGATTCTCAAACCAAAACATTTAAATGTTTCAAATGAATGTCTATTGACTAAATCAAAATATTACACAAATAAATGTGAAGCTCAGAAACTACCAGTAAGCTTAATTAACAGAAAATTTGAAAATATTCTGAATATTGCAAATAATTCTGCAGTTAAACTTTAGGCAGAAACAGAAAGCCTCCATCTACTCACCTTGCATATACATCAAAGCATCACAAATTCTCACCACGCTATCAACGACTAATTCCAGTTCAAGTTTCTGAACAGATTCTAACAAACTCCTACAGCTTTTAAGCACTTTTGTATAAAAATCCAAAGACATCCAAGTTATTACTACTGGAGGTTTCTTCTTATATTTGTGTTGACAATCCTTGACATTATGGCTGCAATGAGTACATTTTTTAAAAAGACATTAAAATTAAGAATTCTGTTATAGTTTAACATAATATTTTAATAAAGCCAAAGGAAAATTAAGTATAGAATTAACCTATAACCTTAAGCCAATTTAAAGTCAATATGCAAAACAACCTATGCTTAAGTGTATTCTCTTTATGTTGATTTAAGTCATTGCTTTTTCTACTGTAGTGTGTGGTATATTTGGGGGCAGGAGGGGACACAGAGAGAGCAGACACACCAAGTCTAATTTGTAGCCTAGGCAGCTGATCTAGAGGCAATCCTCCTGTCTCAGCCTCTTAAATCACTCTCAGATTTGTCACTTTGCTGCCACTCAATTAGACATCACTTTCAAACATGGGTGCTTCCTTCTACAAACTAACTTTACCTTCATTGTTTGGGATTAAAGGTGTGTACTAAGGGCGTGACTGTATTCCAGCCAGAGGGATTAAAGGTTTGTGCCAGGGGCTGAGCCACACCACAACTAGAAACAGCATTTTCTCAGTGAATAACACAATCTTGGGTTCACAGTGTGATAAAATATCCTGCAACACGCACAAACATCATACACACATAATAAAAAAAAAATTAAATCTTTGAAATTTTTTACCCATCCGTGTCTTGATGAGAACAGTGAACAGTACAGAGAGCAGTCAGCTGTAATACAATAGTGATTCCTTCTAATGCCTCAGCAACAGAATTCTTGAGAGTAGCACATTCAAGGGAAATCTGAAGGGATTCAGCTTTCTGTTTCAGGACATTCCATAATACGCTCTTTTTGTCCATATCCACATGATTAATTCTATAAATAAATATAATCACAGTAGAAGGCATTAATATATGATACAAATGTGTTTCAAAAAAATATGGAATGGGGGTACAGCTCAGGAATAGGGTTTATTTAATATACATAGGCCTCAGGCTTAAAATCCAGCACAAAATTTATACGTAAATAGCTATATTTAAAACAAGAGTCAGCAAGACAGCTCAGCAAATAAAGGCACTTGCTGCCAAGCCTGAAAACCTGAGTCTGACTACTGGGGATCCACATGATGAAAAGAACCCATTTCCACTGATCTCTACACATTGGTTGTGATAAATATACACATGTAGACAACACACACACACACACACACACACACACACACCAGTAATTGTAATAGTAAAATAAAACAAAAATTGCAATGTATTATCAACTTTTTATCTACATTAGGATAGATTTGAAACAATGTTCAGTTTGGCTGAACTATGGCAACTCTTTAGGTACATACAAAAAATAGTGTATTAATTAAGATTTGAACTTGTAATAGACACATAGGCTGACACTTTCCAAATACTAAAAACCCAAATTAAACAGGCATGCAAGAAATTCAAAGTAAGTACATCTATGTCTATAGTGTCATACTAGAGTACATCATAATGACTAGCAAACTATTTTAAACATTCCTATTGCCCATGTTTAGAAAAATGTTCTTTGTGTTCTTAAATCAGAATAGTTAATGAAACTTTATTTTTTAAGATAAAATTTTATGAACAGTCTAAAATAAAATTGGATGAGGTCATACTCTTCAGACTGTCTGGATGGCCTTTTGTAAGAGCTGAGAGAGGAGCTGAGTCTCCGCCTCTTTGGTGACACCCCATCATTATTACCACGGAGATTCTCCTGCTGAGTTTGGCATTGAATTCTCTCAATAATTTCCATACTTTCCATTTTCAAGGCTGCATAAAATGGCCCCAACAAATACTGAGAAAACAAAAATAATTTCAAATACTACCTCTTAGATGTTTATATTATTTATAAATAGAAAATGCATTAGGTGTTGCATGTTTTCTAAGAAGCTAAACTATTTCTGAATCTTTTAAGACAAACCAAATATTCACATCAATCAATATTATTTTACATTCTATTAAGGATGGTTCTATAGCTTTTAAAAGCTTTACAACAAATACATACCATAAACCCTCCCCCTTTCTCAAAATGCTATGCAGAAATCTTTATAAGGTAATCATTAACTATTTCATACTACAAGTCCAACAAGATTTATAGACTAAAATAAGCTAAAATGTTTAATATTTAAAATACTGAATCAAGTTACTGCACATATGAGTATTTTATTGCCTGTCTTTCCCCACAGTCCAAACAGGAAAAATGGTATAAACTAATATCACTAATTACACATTCTAAAGTGAAATTCACAGATTAGAAATGATTATGTTTTCTCCAATTTAAGATAACCAGTCCCCTTTCAATTAATGCTGCTATAAACACATATTTTATAAATTCTACTTTAAAACAATCTATTCTACTTCACTAGGCAGTTCACTACTTAATGAACCAGTTTTTCTGGACTGGAAGTAAAAAGTCTGAAAATGAAACTATGTAAATTATCATGCCCTTGACATGCCATTATTGTGTGAGAAGTTCTCTTTTGTTAACACATATGTGCACAATTAAATGAACAAGACAATGTGTAATCTTAATAATTACTTACCCCAACATGTGTCTGAACTCCAAGAACATCTACAAGAGCTCTACAAATATTTGTCACATAAACCTTCCTGACCTGTAGAGCCGACTCATACCCAGCTGGCACAAATGTAAGGAAATACTGCAGTAAATGACACAAAGCTGCTTTCAGCAAATCAGACTTGAGCCGCATAAGCACGTGATCTTCAAACATGACACAGAGTTTTTCCAGCAGCACGTTTAAGTAGACAGGTTCAATATTTCTATAAGCCTCTGCTTCAAAGGGGAATAGTGTTTTTACCAGCTTTGATAATGGCTCTTCATACAATTTCAATTGATCAGCATCCATTCCTACAAGGTGTTGTAGCAACTCCAAAAATAAGCTGAAAAAAGTGCTGGCTGGCTGTGCTGGTAATCCTCCAAGCTCAAAGAGTTCAGTTAAAAGGCTAATTGCTAAAGATCTAATTTTGGGACTACCATGCTCTAGTAGAGCACAGCCGATCTGCCACAGCAACAATTCTTGTCGTCTAAAAAACACAGTTGGAACGATATGAATAAGAACCATTAATAAAGTGACTTCAATAAATTCTACATTTTGCATGTTCATGAATTGCAAAGGAGCTGGCTGTAAACATCCCATGTGTTCATCCAATCGGCTTAAAAACCGACTAACAACCACTGGCCATTCCATAACATCACCTACTGCGTTCCTCTTGTGGAGGGAAATTAAGTCTTCAAAAAGATAGAGTAATTCCCTTGTGAGTACCCCAAAAATAGCAGGATTCTTGCTTTTAAAAAGAAATAATAACGAGCAGATAACTTCACATATTTTCTTGTGTAGCATGTGGCAGGACGGAGTTGCTGCAATCCGTAAAAGTCTTGTAATGATCCAATGACTGAATTCTTTGAAACAAACAGAAAATATATTAAGTGAATAAGTGTAAGTGTGGATTTGCTAAATATTTGGTGATTGATTTTTAAAGTACAATTTCACTAAGAGAACAGTCTACATTTCCTACATGACAGAAAGGCTATATACTTCAGAGTATCAATTCTGAATTTAAAATGGTTTTAGCTAACCATCTACTAGCTATGTCAACTTCACATCTCTGAAGCTGTGTAATAATATCTGTTACTGGCTACTATAATGATCAAGTAATGTAACATATGTGAGATAATCAGTATAGTTCCCCAAACATAATAAAGATTGAACAAACAGCAGCTACTATTACCCCTTTAAAAAAATCATATTTTTTCTTTTTTGAAACAATATCTCATGCAGCCCAGGCTGGTATTGAAATTGCTATGTGACCAAGGATGACTTTAAACTCTCAATGATCCTTCTATTCTCACCTCTCAAGTGCTATGGATTAGATGTACCAGCCATAACAGCCAGCTTCCTTCAATGAAAAGTTACTGAATGTAGAGCTACAGGTGTGGTTTAGTGTTAAGATTACTTATCTACATGTAAGGTAAATTCAATCCCCTATCCATATAGACATGTCATTCATTCATTCATTCATTCATTCATTCATTCATTCATTCATTCATTCATTCAAGACAGAGTCTCTCTACATAGCTCTGGCTGTCCTGAAACTCATTATGTAGACAGCTTGAACTCATTATAATGAAACTCATTATGTAGACAGCTTGCTTTGAGATACCCCTGCCTCTGCCTCCCGAGTGCTGGGATTAAAGGTGTGTGACACCATGCCCAGCTCATTTTGTTTTAAATGTTACTAGCTTTAAAGTTATTTCATAACCCTTTGTGAGTTGTAGTCCATACTTTAGAAAATATAACAAAGACTGAAAATGAGTATAGTATAATTTAAGAACTTATGACAGAAGAAATACAGAACATCAATAATAAGAACATATAAATCAGCAGCAAACAAGCTAGTCCTAGGTGGCCAGGAGTCAGAAAATACTTTTTTAAAAAGAATTATTTATTCTATGTGTATGAGTACATTATAGTTGTCTTCAGACACACCAGAAGAGGGCACGAATCCCATTACAGATGGTTGTAAGCCACATGTGGTTGCTAGGAATTGAACTCAGGACCTCTGGGAGAGTAGTCAGCGCTCTTAACAGCTAAGTTATCTCTCCAGCCCCCAGAAAACACTTTTTGAAGGCTATATTATCAAAGTAGATACTATTAACAAATTTTAAAATATTTCATTATACAGGAAAAAGTTTGCTCTGCATCCCTGTATGAGAGATTCAGAAAGGGGGGGAGGGAGCAGATTAATGGGATAACAACAATAAGGTAAAAGCCTAGAAAAAAGCTCTAACTATGGAAAGCAAAATTTCCTTTAAAAGGCAATATAGTAAGTTTTGTTTCGTTTGGTTTTGGTTTTTAAAGAAAATTTTTCCTCTGTGTTGCCCTGGCCGACTTGAAACTTGTTCTGTAGACCAGGATGGACTCCAACTCAAAGAGCCTCCTGCCTCTACCACTGAGCCCTGGGATTAAATGCTTGCACTACTACCCTCGGTGTAAGTATTTTAGAATAGAATGTCTAAACAAACTTTGTAGTAATTAGAGACGATGTTAAACTGTTAAAAAATAAGTAGCTAAAGCTGGGCCTGCTGGCACGTCTTTAATCCCAGCCCTCGGGAGGGCAGGCAGAGCTCCAAGTTCCAGGCCAGCCTGGTCTACAAATGCATTTTAGGCCAGCCAGAGGTACATAAGAGACCCCGCCTCAAAAACAAAACTGTTACCACCTTTCCCCAAAAGCAAATATGACTTCCGGGAGTATGTAACTATTTAAGTGTGATATTCAGAAAAGCAGCAAAGGGGATCTAATAAAACTGGTTAAGGATTAACATAAAATAACAGCACTCACCAATACAACTGTCTTTGGCCTCATTTTGACCCTGGCTTCCATTCACATTTACAAACATAAGTGGAGAAGACTTCATGATGTGCTGGATAAAATCAAGTAACATCACAGAGGTTGGCTGAGCATCAGTTTTCTTTACAAGTTCTAGAGCAACTAAGAGATAAAAGATTCTTTTTAAAAAGTCATGACAAACCATAGAGCTTTTTTTAGGAAACTAGATTTTGATAGTCAAAACTTTGTCCAGCAGAGTATTCATGCTAAATTGATATATGAAGAAGTCCTATGATCTTATCTAGTATTATTTTTGTATGTATATGGTATATGTCTATGTACATGCTCATGTGTTTGTGTGTAGACATGGATGTGGAAGTCAAAGGTCAATGTTGGGTGTCTGCCTCAATCATTCTCTACCTTATTTTTTGAGACAGATATCTCACTAAACCTAGACTTCACCAGTTTAGCTAGACTGGCTGGACTAGGAAGTCCTACAGATCTGCTGTGAGATCACAGGTATGCATTGCTGCAGCTGCTTTTTAAAATTGTGCTGGGAATTTAAAGGCTTCAGGTTAACGTCTGAGTCATCTCTCCAGCCTAATTTTCAATGTCTAATAACCATATACATCCATCTATAATACAGCCCATTCTGCCAACATTTGTACTATAGGCCTGTAAGATGCCAGGTATCACGGTAAAATCTTAAGATAAAACAAATAAACAAGGAGCTGGAGAGAGGGCTCAGTGGTTAAGAGTACTGACTCTTCTACCAGAGGTCCTGAGTTCAATTCCCAGCAACCACATAATGGCTCACAATCATCTGTAATGGGATCTGATATACACAAAATAAATAAATAAATAAATAAATAAATAAATAAATAAATAAATAAATAAATCTTTAGAAAAACAAAAAAACCCAATAATCTGGTGAAAGAGTCAAAAAATTAAAAATAGTGCGACTTGTTAATTCAGGATAAAATGAAACAATTCTGGAAAGACACCATGAAGGAATTCCTAGATAAGGAACTGGCTGAGGGAAAAGGCAAGTGGTCAAACAGGGAGAACCAGAGGAAACCATATCTTACAAGTGTTCATGGCCCTTTGCTATCTCTTTAGCAACCTATAACTTTGTAGACTGAAAAGAACAAAGTTTAAATGGTTATAATAAATCACAAAATATGTTGGTACCAAATCTCACTCTTTTTTTATTTGTTGTATGTTTTTACCACTGGTATAAGTTGTTGATAAAGTCCGTATGATTGGACTCAGTTAAATGTTTTATAGCTAACCCATTAAAGAATTCTAGGAAGCCAGTAGAAAATCATGGCTATTAATAGAAACACACACTTGATTTTAAGGTCTAAATTACATTATGTTTTAAATAATAAGCAATACTGAGTAACAACTTGCTCAAAATTAGTATCTATAACAAAAACTAACTCTATGACTAAAACTGCCTAGAGTAAAAAGAGGTAAGTACAACGTGACATGGAAAACCATTGACGTTCATGGAAGAAATAATTCCCTCTTACCAACATTTACGTCTGTAAGTATTCGGTCAATGAACTGACAGAGAATTTGTCTTGGTTTCTGTACAACAGTATTATATTCCTCTGGAGTAGCACTGAAATACAAAGCAAAGCTTGTTAAAAGAGGCATGACGGGAGCTAGTAAGACGGCTTAGCAGGCAAAGGCACATGCGCTAGGCCTGACATTAGAGGTAAAGGCACACGCCGCTAAGCCTGACATCAGTTCCATCCCCAGGATGGATACAGTGGAAAGAGAGAACCAACTCCCATGAGTTATCCTCTGACCTCCACATGAACTGTGATGTGTATGACCCTCCCTCCCAACAAATAAATTAATGTAAAAAATGTTTTATTAGAGGCATGGTAGCACATACAATTGGAAGCTGAGGCAGAAGGCCAGCAATTCTAGGCCAGCATAAAGCTATTTAGAGAGATTCTGTCTCTACAAACTAAACCAGCAAAAAGTGTTTAATCTTTAAAAGGACCTACCTTTCAATTTGTATGAAAACTCTCTAAAGTTGAACCTACCAAATATGATTGGTTTAAATGTTACCATTGACAGTATTATACTCGTTAAAAGTGAAAATCTAAAGACATTTCTAATTTTGAGGGGGGGAGGGGGTCTTAAATGCCAGTGCAGATATCTAGATTTTAGAAATGTGCAGCTCAGAATGGTAGTCATTAGCCACATGTGACTATTTAATACTTGAAAAGAGGTTACTCCAAATTAAGATGTATATAAGATACATATTGGATCACTAATACTTGGACAAAAGAATCAATGTTGCATTAATCATCTTATACCAGTTACATATGAACGGGATAATATTTGGATATAATGAGTTATCTCATATCCTATAAAACATATTACTAGCTTAATTTTACTTCTTCCTACTTTTAAAAATGTGGTTACTAGAATTTTTTAAATAATTACATATATAGCTTCTACTACAGTTCCATTAAATAGTACTGATCTAGACCTTAAGAAAATCTGTAGCACAGCTTCTTTAAGAAATAAATTCTGGGGGCTGGAGAGATGGCTCAGTGGTTAAGAGCACTGACTGCTCTTCCAGAGGTCCTGAGTTCAATTCCCAGCAACCACATGGTGGCTCACAACCCTCTGTAATGGGATATAATGCCCTCTTCTGGTGTGTCTGAAGACAGCAACAGTGTACTCACATACATAAAAATAAATAAATCTTTAAAAAAAAAGAAAGGAAGGAAAGAAGAGAGAAAGAAAGAAATTCTGGGTTGGGCATTGGTGGCTTATGCCTTTAATCCCAGCACTTGGGAGGGAGGGAGAGGAAGCAGATCTCTGAGTTCCAGACCAGCGTGGTCTATAGAGTGAGTTCCAAGACAGCAGCACAGAGAAACCCTGTCTCGAAAACCAAAAAAAGAAAAAAGAAAAATAAAGAAAAATAAAAAAAAGAGAGGGAAGAAGGAGGAAGGGAGGGAAGGAGGGAGGAAGGAAGGGAATAATGGCACACACCTCTAATCCCAGCACCCAAGAAGCACAGGCAGGTGGGTTTCTCTGAGTCCCAGAACACCCAGAGATCCTGTCATAAAAAAACCAACCAACCAAAACCCCACAAATCCTAAGAGTAGAAAAGAAAGTAAAATCTATAATTAAGACTTAAGAGTCACATCAAATAATTACAATTTGTGACCATAATCTGGACTTCCCCAAATGATATTAGTATTCTTAAATTCATAATGGTACCATAGTTATTTTTAGAAGTCTCAAACATATTCCTATAATGTAGCAGTTATCATATCTACATTATGTGTATAAAGTCCTGGGTTCAAGCATCAATGGAACTATAAGCCATCTTGCTCATGGTACTGGGCAGACAGACAGCTCAGTCTTAAGAGCACTCGCTAGTCTTACAGAAGATACTGGTTTGGTTCCCCCGCCCCACATTGTTACAACTATCCTTAAATCCAGTTCTAGAGGATCAACACCCTCTTCTGACCTCTGAGGACACCAGGCATACATGTGGTATACATACATATGCAGCCAAAATACTTACACACAAAAAATAAACAAATCCAAAATAGAAGTCTCTGTCCTTTACTGGTAATTACTGATATGGATGAAATGTCTGGGATTTACTGCAGAATAATATGTACTGAAAAGAAGGCTCTAGGAAGTCAATATATTTTTTCAGATATCAATATATATTTTATTATATTTGAAAATTTCCATAATAAAAAGGCAACAAAAATGCTAAGAAGTACATATATTTATTCCTAGGGCTAATCAAGAAAAAGAATTAAGAGAAATACAAAAAGGCAGAGCATTTGTCTACCACCTAGGAGGGAGGCCCTGAGTTCAATCAGCATTGGAAGAATAAAGGGAGAAATACAATTCCCTAAAATCCTGAATGAATTCAGCTTGAGCTCTGTGGCTTTATATAAATAAAATCACCACAAAACAGAAAATGAAAATTTAATAGAGTCTGTGTTACAACCCATGATAATCATGCAGTTATTCTTAGAGTCAACATAAATCTACTGTGCTCCCACAATGGACCAGGAAATGGACAAAAAGCTAATGTTGACAAAGTAAAAGAAGCAGTTCAGTGGAGACTACAAGTCAGGGTAGACTGTGAGGCCACTTACCAAACAATCAACATAAGAAGCACAGATGTGGGAGAAAAGTAAAACTAGCAGAAATACTGTTTGAGGTTTCAAGGTAATAGCTAAGTGGATTATCTACAAGACAGACACATGGATACTTTTTGATCTTAAGATACATGGAGATGTAGTCATAAAATATCTACTATTTAAGACTAAACATTATTGTCAATGCTATTTCAACTCATATGCAACAAGATAGAATTAAGCCTAATTTGGATCTGAGGAAGCTCTAGTAAGATCACACAGCTCAGATTAGTGGAAGCCTGGGATACAATGCAATTGGTAATAATAAGACCAAAGAGACACCTAAGCTAGCTACAAGAGCCATAAGGAGACACAAAAAGGCCAAATAGAAAAACTGAGGTTGATTCTAAATGCCAAGAAGGTTAGAATTTCACAAAGGGAACAGTGAACAGGATCAGATCAATTTTAGAAAACATCTTCCGGTTTTATTTTGATAAAATATAAATTATATAAAGTTTATCATTTTATGATTGTAAAGTGTATATACTTCTATAGCATTAAGTTCAGCACATTACTACCACTCATGTACAGAACTTTGACTTTCCCAAGCAGCAATAACTTACCATTTCCCCTCTTTTACTCCCTGACAATATTCATTCCACTATTTTATCTCCATGAACTTGACTACTCTAAGGTTTCTTATATTAGTGCTATATCATATTTACCTGTTTGTGACTTACTTCTTAATGCAGTGGTTCTCAACCTTCCTAATGCTGTAACTCTTAATGCAGTTCCTCATATCTTGGTGACTCCCCAACTATAAAATTATTCTCATTACTACTTTATAATTTTGCTGTTATGAATCATAATGTATATTGCTAAATGGGTCTTGACTCACAGGTTGAAAACCACTGGTTTAGTTGTAGCATGTTAGAATTTCTTTTCTTATCACACTGAATAATAAATACTATGTTTATGCCACATTTGGGAGGGTTATGTCTACTTATCTGTTGGTAAACATTTGCTCCGAACATTGAGCTATTGGGACTAACAATGCTATGATGAGCAAAAGTGTAAAAATGTATGTTCAAATCCCTGTTTTAAATTCTTTTGGGTATATATTGAAAAGAACTGTTGGGTTATGGGTAACTTTGTATTTAACCCATCCTCCTTTTGAGCACCTTCATCTCACTTTCCACAACAGTTGGTTAAGTTATACTATTTTACATCTACACTAACAGTGTACCACAGGGTCCAATTTCCCTATATCCTTACCATTTCTTTTACAGATACAATAGTTATTGTAATGGTCTGAAATGGAATCTCCTTGTTTTGTTTTTGAGGAGGGCTGAGACAAAATCTCACTATATATATATAACCCCTTTTAACACCTTGGTGGCCCAAGCTGTCCTCAAACTCAGTGAGCCTCATGCCTTGGCTTCCCAAGTCATTACACCAACTTTCTTGTGGTTTGGATTTGTGTCTCCCTTATTAGTCATATCAAACATTTATCTTTTCCTTTGCTTATTAGCCATTTTATATTCTCTCTGGAGAAAAATCTGCTCAATTTCCTTATTCATTTTTTCATCAAACTTTTTTAGTGCTGAGTTATATGTTTTTAACACATTAACAGCTGTTAAACTTTTAAATTTTTAATTACTTTTAAAAGTCTGTATATGTGTGTGAAGTATGTATCTATGTATGTACATGTTCATATGAATACAGGTACTTGTGCTATGGTGCATGAGTTGGTGTTGGTCCCTGCCTTCCAGAATTTCAGTGATGACAAAATTTGTATTATCAGTTTCTCAAAATCATCACTTTAACTCATATATTTTGGAAAGACGGAAATTACTAAATTCAATTTTTAATTATCCCCCCCTCATTTTGCCACATTCACGCAAAGTAAAAAAATCAAAAACCCATAAAACTTCAGACATGACAAAAGTGGTCTTTTCATTTATTGTCTAATTTAGGTTTTTGGTTTTGGTATGGCCAGCAGGAGGAAATGAACACCGCTGCGGAGCAAATATAAAAGGAAGCAGATTGCTCACAGACTTAAGATCAGCATTGCCTCTACGTGCAAACTTTACAGTTTCTAGAGAACCAATTTTTTTTTTTCTTTTTGATACTTTATTTACATTTCCAATGTTTCCCCTTTTCTAGGTCTCCTCTTTGGAAACCCCCTATTCCCTCCCCCTCCCCGCCTCTGTGAGGGTATTCTACCTCCCACCCACCCGCCCACCCACTCCAGTCTTCCCACCTTGACGTTCCCCTTTACTGGGGCCTCTGACACCCTCAGGCCCAAGGGCCTCTCCTCTCCCTGATGGCCAACGAGGCCATCCTCTGCCACATATGTGGTCCGTTTTTATTGAGAACTCAACTGCAGCGGTCTCCAGAGAGACGCCCACTAGCGAATAAGGGGCGTGGCGAGCATTAACTTTTCTGATTGGAACCCGGTTCTCGTTTGACTCTTGGGGGTGACGGGAAACAGGAGGTTTGCTTCCCCCACCCCACCCCCCTTGTTTTTCTTGTTTTGTCTTTTTTTTTTTTCCCCTGAGGCAAGGTCTCACTATTTAGTCCTGGCTGGCCTAGAGGTTCCGCTGCCTCGGCTACCCAAATTCTGGGATTAAAGGCGGAGTGCGAGGCTTCATAAGGCTCAAAAGAGGCATTTGCAGATGAATAGCAACGCATGGTTTAGTTTGGGTAACGCTATGCATGTTAGACTCGGTGAACCTGTGGCCAGTCCCTGGGATTTCCAACTAAAGTAACGGGCTGGCCGAAGCACGGCCTCTCTTCGAGAAGAAACACGGGCGCTTCCAGCATTGATTTCCTTCTCTCAGAAGCCGGGCCGTGATTTTGAAACAAAACCTAAGTCAATTAACTCCCCCAACAGCGACCAAGGACCAGGGCCCAAAGAAGGTTCTCGAGAAGTAAACGAGTGTGGTAAAATGACCAGAAGAGACCCTTCTCGAGGCCAGGCAGAAAGAAGCTCGCGCAGGCAAGCCCCCACGAGAGGCGCAGTCGCTGCCCCGGCACCCCGGCACGTGGGTCGCGACCGCGCTTCGGCCAACTGCCACTGAGAGGGAGCGGCGCCCACAGGCCGCGGCGCGGGCTGAGGAGACCCGGAGTCTCGAGGCTGGCGACGACGCGCGGCCCTACCTGCCCAACTCCCGCAGGGCGGGGATCATGGACGCCAGCTCCAGCCCGTGGTCGCTCATGGTGACACCGAGCGGCTCTCAAAACAGCCGCCGCCGGTGCCGGGCTTCTCTACAGACGCCTCCGGAGAGGGCGGAGCGTCGACGGGGACCCGCGAGGGCCAAAACTCCTCCCGGAAGCCGCTGTTGGTTGCAACTGGGACCCGGGAAAATCCCCGAGGCGACAGGGGCGGAGCCGACAGCAGACATGCCCACCCACTTTTCCTCCCACGAGAGTGCGTTGACCCCTCTGCGGGTATTTTTGCTCAAACCTAGATATTCAGCGAAGCAATACGCCTGGATCTGGGCTGGAGAGGGACCTGACGACCCGACAAAGTTAGATATTTCACTATGTCAGAATGACATATTTAACTAGGTAAGGCATGCAGTAATGCTTACATTTGCTGTTTAGGACACAAGGGTAATTACTGATACAACCTCCAAAAATAAAATTAAGAAGTGATGGAATGGCAGCCAGATGCGCTCCTGACTGCAGGATTGGAATCTTCTGTACTTTGAACACCCATCCCTTTGCCCCTTTTCCTTCAGGTATGCTTGCAAAAATGACCCAAGTCTTACACAGATCAGCAACATAAACTCACTCTTTCCCCCTCTTCATCCTTTTTATTTTTCTTTATAGCACGTAGGACCTAATGATATTGAGTGTGTGTTTTGAAAGCAAGGGCTTGTTTATTTTGCCAATTGCGGGCAACCCAAAAACTAAAACGGTCCCTGGCGCACAGTTTATGTTTAGTATATATTTTTGAATGAATTGTTGAATGTTAGAAGAAAAGGGATTAGGAGTTATAAACCCTGAAAAAAAAAAAAACTATCATTGCACTTGCTAGAAGCTATATGATCTCAGGAAAGTACTTAATCTTTTTGTATTTTCATTTATTCATCTCCTAAGAGTACAGTAAGGTTAAAAGGCCCCAGAGTCAGACAAGAGAATGTCACTTGTTTCCCTTGCTCCGTTCCCACCTCTCTCCCTTTCTTTCTTTTTCTCTTCTCCCTCCCTTTGTTTTTAAGCCAGAATCTCCCTATGGATCCCTGGCTGGTCCTGATGCAGGCTCCCATTCCTCAGCCTCTGAAATGCTGGCATCACAGGTGTGTGCCCGTGTGGAATGGCGTGTGTATGCTTTTTAAAGTTTAAATTATAAGTCCTTGTGCTGGCTACTTCTATGTCAACATGACACAAGCTGGAGTCTGTTGGGAAGAAGGAACCTCAATAGAGAAAATGTCCCAACCAGATTGGCGTGGGGGTAAGCCTGTGGTACCTTCTCATGATTGGGTGATTGATGTGGAAGGCTCCAGCTCACTGTGGGTGATGCTGCCCTGGGCCCGAGGCCCTGAAACCTCTTTTTAAAAGCGATGAAGATTGAGCTAGTAAGTAGCACTCCTCCATGGCCTCTGCGTCTGCCTGTAGGTTCCTGCCTTGGGTTCCTTCATGGTGTCCTTCAGTGATGTGGTGTGATGAGAAATTATAAGCTGAAATAGACCCTTTCTTCCCCAGGTCACTTTCCATCATGGTGTTCTGTCACAGCCGTAAACCTAACATTGGATAGGCAACTGAAAAATAATGCAACAGCTAAAAAGTAAGAAAAGCTAGCTATTTTATTTATGTATTTATTTATGTATTTATTTATTTATTTATTTATTTATTTGGTTTTTCGAGACAGGGTTTCTCTGTGTAGCCCTGGCTGTCCTGGAACTTAGACCAGGCTGGCCTCGAAATCAGAAATCCACCTGTCTCTGCCTCCCAAGTGCTGGGATTAAAGGCGTGTGCCCCCACTGCCCAGCTAAAGCTAGCTATTTTTAAAATCACATTGAAAAAGATTACAATAATGACAGAGCTGAGGGCGAATCCCAGTGGAAGAGCACTAACCCAGCATGTGAGGCTCCAGGCACAGAGGACCTACAGTACTGTGCAAACCACATTTAAAAGAAATTAAAAAAAAAAAAAAATTAAAAGGCATAGTTACACATGCCTACAATCCCCTTAGTTTGGTAATAGGGGCAGAAGGATCAAGAGTTCAAGGCCAAGCCGGGCAGTGTTGGTACACGCCTTTAATCCCAGCACTTGGGAGGCAGAGGCAGGTGGATTTCTGAGTTCAAGGCCAGCCTGGTCTACAGGTCTACAGAGTGAGTTCCAGGACAGCCAGGGCTACAGAGAGAAACCCTGGGGGGGGTGGGGGAGTTCAAGGCCATCCTCAGCTCCATAATGAGCTGGAGGGAAGCCTGGGATACAGGGGAACCCTGTCTCAAAACACCAAACAAACAAACAAAAACCCTGTGTAATTCATTACTGAGTCGCACAGCAGTTCTGAAGTGCAGGACCCCAGACAGCAGATCTCTGGCATCTAATCCAAAAGGTAATTTTAAAAACAATTATCTATTTTTCACTTTGCATTCCAGTATCAGCCCCCCCTCCTCCCAGTGCCATTGGCTGGCCACTGTGGGCAGTCTACATGTGTCCTAGGATATCTATGAATGTGATCTAACACAACTGTGAATGACAACATCATCACCCAGTGTCACAAGGACACACGTCAGTAAGTTTCGGGGAGGTGCTGATGGTTCTCCACAGAGTGATGATAAGCTGGCCGGGGTACTACATGATTATAATTCTTAGAGCTTTAGAGGAGGAGGCAGCAGGATAACTAGTTTGAGCTGTCTTAGGCTACATGGTAAGGCAGTCTGAAACAATAGCAAAAGCTACACTTGAATTTGGAGGGAGGAGCAAATCAGAGCAAAAGGAAGATGGCGGCCATTTATACCGACAACTTTAGTGATAAACCAATAAATGAGAGGCAGAAGTTGAGGCCAGTGTTAATCCCCCCTCCAAGAACTCCTTTCTTTCTTTGTCAAACTCTGTGGAAGACATTTTCATAAGTCTGATTCTAGTTTTCATCTCCAGATCAGTCCTGACCCAGTATCTATTATACTCTGCCCCTCTGTCCCTCCCCTCCCTGCCTTAATTCTCCCCAGGATCACCAATAGGTTCTTTTTTCTTTTTTTTTTTTCTTTTTTTTTTTTTTTTGCTGTTGCTGTTGTTATTGTGTAAGACTCTGGGGAGTCTTAACTTACCGAAGACCCTCTGAATGGACACACGGAGTCGGGGATTGATGCAAAATGCAAGAGAAATTTATTGATTCATCAGCATGCTGAGGTCGCTCTACATACCAAGACGGGAGGGCAACCTAGTGGAGCCCGTTCAGGGACCTTATATAGGATTTTAGAGCAGCCACCATTAGCTACAATGTGATAGGCAGAACAGTGTGACTTATAAACTGATTGGTCTCTAGGGAATGAGGTAGCAGGGGCTTAATCAGCCCCTCCTCTTCCTGTGACACTAACTAAGCAAGCCCCCAATAAACTGTTGATCTCTAAGTTGCCTTGGTCATATAGAACAGCAACTAAGACTCATGCCTTTGTTTATGCTAGACAGACACCTGGACAGACCTTCCAGATGATCTCGGAAGCAGCCCCGCAGACTGGACCACACCCCTGTAATCTTTCTCTCCTTTCAACGATGCTGTAAGGAACTGACAGGCTCACCGAGCTATCATCAGGAGTCTCACAAACCTGCATGTTTCTCTCCTCCCAGCACTCATAAAAAGCAATGCCCTCATCTCACCCACACCACTGCTGCCCAAGACAGCTTGACTAACCAGCCCGTTCCTCTATGCAGTGTCTCCTTGACTCCTGTCATCCTTGCCCTGCAGCACAGGTCATCTGTTAGCTAAATCTGCTTCCTCCGTATGCAGGGATCACACCCTCCCTGAGAAACCTTTAAGAATGGATACTGGCTTGGTGTTGTAGGGTGGGGACTGAAGCCTCTTCCCTCAGACCCCAGCTGCACTGCCTGTGGCATTAATAACTGTCTGAATAAAGCTCCCACCTAAAGACGTTCACCTGAGCTCAGGTGACTTTCTCCCGAGTCTGCCTCCCCTCCTCTCATGGCTTTCAGATGGCTAAATCCAAAGGACACTGGTCACCCTGTTTCTTTCTTCTTACACGATTTGCCACTCTAGATCGCCACCTCCCTGGAATGTGTTCTTTGGCTTATTAGCCCGTGTTTTAGCGGTATGCCCTTTGCCATCTTCCTTCACTTTTCCTTAGGATTCCCCCTGGGGTTTCTCCCTTTCTTTTCTCTTTCTCCCCCTCCCTAACCCCAAGGTGTCAGGGGTCTTCACTGCTCCTTTTTATTCTTGGGTAACCTTATTCCTTCTGAAGACCTCTGGTAACTCCATCAGTTGAGCACTCTGGAGCTCACTGCCCATTCCCTGCGTGCTGTCTACCTCTTTACTGGATTTTCCTACCTTGAAAGTTCTCAGGCACTTTATTTTTGTTTTGCTTTTTTTAAAAAAAAAAAAAAAAAAAAAAAAAACAAAAGAAGCCTATAGGGAAGACAAGCTAGACGGAGTTGTGTATGCTTAGACCTCCTCCCTCCACTTCCCAAAGGCTGGGCTCACAGATCTACACTAACACAGATATAACAACAGTAGGTGAAAATCCAGAATCGCCTTCTGTCTACCACCCACCCAATGGTTCTTTCATTTGGTCAAGTCTCTGTCCCCACTGTTTCCACTTGGGCATCTGACCAGGGACCTTGTGCAAGTGTTCTACTGAACCACACCCTAGCCTTCACCAGTCTTTGTTAATCTATGGCCACCCTCCCTATGCCCTCTTTCCCCAGCTGGATAATTTATATGAAATCCCTGATGTACTATCAATTTATCCGTGATTGCTTTGGTTTGTATTTCTAGAATTCTATTTCCTAAATATCAAACCCACAGATTTCCTGTCAGATCTCATCACCACATTCTGCTCTCAGTTGCTCACCACGCCTTGACTAAATTACTTCACAAGCGTTCTAGGGTGTGTTAGTGCAGGTCTGCAATCCAGTCTTTGGGAGGTGGAGGCTGGAGGAGCGGGAGCTCCAGGCTAGCGTGTATACGTGGGACCATGTCTAGGTTGGTTTCCTATAGGCTCACTTTTTCTTTAACCCATTCTCCATACTGGGGGCTCCCTGCTTTTTTTTTTTTTTTTTTAGGTTAGTAGCATTGTTGAAAAATTTTAAATATATGTCTTAATTTTTGCTTGTTTTGTTTGAGACAGGGTCTTGGTATATACCATTGGTTAATCTACAACTCAACCCCGTCTGGCCTTGAACTTGCAATGATTCTACTACCCCTGTCTTCTGAATTTGGGGATTACAGTTGTGTACCACTATGTCCAGGAAGTATATGTCTTTATGTACAGTTTTTATTAATCATGTATATTCAGTACTACATTCTACTTATATATAATATAAATTGTAAAATATAAATCTTAAGTGAGATAAACAGTGTAGACCATTTTAGAAATTACTTTCTATACTTAAATGTATCCTGCCTTAGTATACAAACTCATACAGTAATTTGTGTCTTCTTCTTTTTGCGGTGCTGAGGACAGAACCTAGGGCCTCATACATGCTTGTCTCACCATTTGGGGAGATGAAGTTTGGGGGAGGTGGGTGAAGCTTTAAAGCAGAAAGTTTGGTGTGGGTATATCCAATGTCCCTGCTATTTGCTAAGCTTTGTGTCCTAGGGGACACAAAAAGAATTGTCCTTATTAGTGATAAAGTACTATCAAAATGACCGCTAGGTGGCACTACAACCCCATCGAGACGTTTGTGACTCGCTGTCCAGAGGCTGCAGAAACCGTCTGCCAGCTCAAGTCCCTTATAACACGTTGTTAACATTACTGTTTTTTTCATTTACTGTATTATGCCAGGATTTCAATATATAATGCACAGTATAAAGGGCATAAATTTTAGTAAATCCTAAATGAGACAAGAGTGTAAACAGTTTCAAAAGTTTCTGTACTTGGTACCGAGTTAGTTCTATTATTGGTGTATTTTTACTTATTGTGGTGCTGGCTATAGAATATGAGACCTCATGCGGACTTAATAAGCTCTCTGATCCCAAGCTATCGCCAGTTCTCCATAGTTATGTTTTAAATTAGTGTTGATGTAATGTCAGCATTATTTGGAGCAGTTCTCCTCCACAGAATACAGCCTTTGCAAAAGTCAAACCTGATTAGTCCATTCCCTTCTTCAGTAGGGTGGTTATGTATTGATTATTGTTGTACATGGGTTAAAGTTACAAGGGAGAACATATCTGTTGTTATCGGCTGGGTAGAGTCTCAAGTAATGAACACTCTAACTATAAACCATCATCTGAACTTTATGAAGGGAAACAAATGATTCCCTAGAGCCAGCTGCACGAGTGTACCTGTCTCATTTAGTAGAGACATCAAAAACACCCATTACAACCCAGACCGAATCTACTCAGTAAAGCCATTTGTCTTTCCATTTCTACAACAGCTGCATGTATATACACACACATATATGTATACACACACACACACACACACACACACACACACACACACACACACACATGGCTTCACTGAATTTGGAAGCAATTCATAAAGGACAAAGACTACCCACACACGTGGGAGCTTTTTGTATAGGTAACAAATTGTTGTCATTAAAATCGAAAAGGTTTCAGATATGACCCTGAGGATGTATAAAACATAGCAGTAAAGATTAGAATAATTTTTTTTTAATGTTTCCAAAATACTTGCCTGTACCAGGTAGCCTTTTGAGCTGCTAAGGCAGGAAAAGCTCTGAAATTTGAGCATGCATCACAATGACCTGTAGAGCCCCTTAAAGCAGATTTCTGGAAACATGTCCAGAAAAAAAGAAGTTGGAAAAGAAACTCAAATTTTGCATAATTTTTTTCAGTTACAGGTAAGTGTGGTAAATATTACTTTTGACTTTTCAGAAAGGCAATGTAAGCAAGCGAGTGGGTCAGGTCGTGTAGCCGTGCTCTTCCATTACCAGTGGTCTAGAATCTTGAGATGCTGTTGCTCTGATGCTTGTCTAATTTCATCTGGAAGGGTGTCTGGAGAGTGTGCGACTCTGCCATGCTGCGGCTCTGCCATGCTGGGGCTCTGCCATTCTGGGGCTCTGCCCTGCTGCGGCTCTGCCATTCTGGGGCTCTGCCATGCTGCAGCTCTGCCATGCTGGGGCTCTGCCATGCTGGGGCTCTGCCATGCTGCGGCTCTGCCATGCTGCAGCTCTGCCATGCTGGGGCTCTGCCATGCTGCGGCTCTGCCATGCTGCGGCTCTGCCATGCTGGGGCTCTGCCATTCTGGGGCTCTGCCCTGCTGCGGCTCTGCCATTCTGGGGCTCTGCCATGCTGCGGCTCTGCCATGCTGGGGCTCTGCCATGCTGGGCCTCTGCCATGCTGCGGCTCTGCCATGCTGTGGCTCTGCCATGCTGTACAGCTGTTCTCTCGGATAACTTGCCATCTGTTTGAGCTAATGTGTGTGACTCTTGTCCCCACCTCTGCTCAGTGCTCTCACTTCCCTCTAGGACAGTTGTTCAGTTCGAGTCCCACTGACTCGTCTGTGTCCACTTCAAAAGCTAGACTGCCCATTTAGCTTTGAATTCTAGTCACAGCTTCACATTCTAAAGGCTTAGCTAATCTTTATATACTCAGCACCCCTAACAGGAGAGGAAAGGATCAAACAGAGGGATGGAGATTTGTTTCCATCTCTGTCTTAATTTCTTGGATTATTCTTTTGATCATCTAAAGGATGTTGTTTTTTTTTTTAAAGAGAGAAAGATCAACATAAGTTCAGAGTTGAGCTGAATGGTGTTAAACTGAGTATTTTCCCTTTCACTTCTATTTCTTCCTACTTTATTCTGTGAAGAAAAAAAAAGCCAAATAAACTCAAGATGTTTCTGTTATACTTCCTGGTTTCGTTCAGAATGCATCATGGTTAGACTCGGTGCCCATCAACAGATGGGTGGATAAAGGCAGCGTGGTTTGTATGCACAGTGAAACACTATTCAGTCATAAAGATGAAGGAAACAGTCACATGTGCAGGAAGTTGGGTGGGGCTGGAGATTATTATGTTAAACCAAATAACCAGACTCAGAAGAGACAAATATCACATGTTTTCTCTCATGTGTCGAGTCTAGATTGTGAACAACAATAACCAGACCAATGGCTCACTGCAGTGAATGAACATGTGCAAGGGAAGATGTGTGGGCAGAGCGGTACACGGAGGGACACGCTGGGACACGCTGGGACACGCTGGGACACGCTGGGACACGCTGGGACACGCTGGGACACGCTGCAGCTAGTGTGATGAGATAGTTTCTATGCATTGTTGTCATTTTTCTCTTTTTGCTTTGTGTGTGTGTCTGTGTGTGGGTGTATGTGTGTTATTTTGGTGGGGAGGTTACAAGGACAGAGGGCAGATATGAGGAGACCAAAAGATGAGTAGAACTGGGGTCCATGATGTGAAACTCACAAAGAACCAATAAAAAGTTTTAAAACAACAATAACTTGAAATAGGAGAAGTATTTGGGGAGAGAAATGGGATGGGAAAGCGACCAGAAAAGGTAATGGGCAGTTGAAATACGGGAAAAGCATATTAAATTATGTGCATGGATGGAAAGGTTGGAGTGAAACCCATTGTTTTGTGCTAAACTGATTTAGTTTGTATGTTAGGGTGGTATTTTTTGGTTTTTTTTGGAGGGGGTGGATTCTATGTGTAGACCTACCTGGCTGCCCTGTAGTAGATCAGACCTCTGCCTCTGGAGTGCTGGATTTAAAGGCACAAGCCACAACTGTCCAGCTGCTAAACTGTTTTTTGGTTGTTTTTTTTTTTTTAAGATTTATTTTTTATTTATATGGGTACACTGTAGCTGTCTTCAGACACACCAGAAGAGGGTGCCAGATGCCATTACAGATAGTTGTGAACCACCATGTAGTTGCTGGGAATTGAACTCAGGACCTCTGGAAGAACAGTCAGTGCTCTTAACCACTGAGCCATCTCTCCAGCTCCCATACTAAACTGTCTTTAATGGACCTAATTTTTCTGAAATTCAAAGTGAAACTAGTACCTATGGCAGCCACTGATTATGGTTATACATATTTTGAAACCTTATGTTCCAGAGAACAAATACCAGCTCAGTCACGGGGATTCACAAGTCCAGGATGTCTACAGAGTAAAGACATACCTTTCCATGGACTAGTTTTGTGATAATGCAATTTGGAATTGATCTTGAGTTGGAATCCTATTTCTTTGCATGTGTGAGCCTCTACAGTAGTTAGTACAGAAAAAGACATGGGCTGAACAGTAACAGTGACCGTGGCAAACACTGGGGTTGTCTCCTTATGGTAGCTCTTCCCTTATCAAACAGCTTAGATAAATTCATAATCTAGATGAATCTTTGCAAAGTGTGGAATCAGAAAAGATGGTCTTTGTCCCGGCCCACGGGACATTCAACGAGGGTCCGAGGAGGGAACTGTCGAACTAAGGAAGAGACAGGAGACAAGAGATACTTTGGGAGCAAGACGGCAATCCGATCAAGCTCCAAAGAACTTTATTTCTGGGTAGTATAAAAAGCACTTAAGGCGGGAGGTGACAGGGATGGGGGAGTTCCAAAAGGTCAACGTTCCTGCCAGATGTCATATTGTTCTCACAACAGGATAACACAAGATCTCCCTAAATCTGCAGGTGGCGTCAAACAGGATATCTCTGAAACTGCAGGCTTCGTCAAATGGGGTATCTCTAAGACTGCAGGATGCGTCAAATGGGATATCTCAAAACCACAGGCTGGCCATCTGATTACTGGGAGGCCCGAGGCACCGGGTTCGGGAAACTGAAACTCTGGCCTACTAGTCAGGCCAAAGCCTGTTGGTCTCCGACAGGTCTTTATATGAAAGGTTTAGTTATTCAGTTGCCTTCAGTTTCTATGTAGTTATGGAAAAATGTGAATGTTTTTGGTTCATGTGTGTATATTTGTGTGTGGTAGCTGAAGACTGACATTGGGTGTCTCCCTTGATTGCTGTCCACCTTACATAGAGAGGCAGGGTTTGTCACTTGAACACAGGGCTTTACCAATTCAGCCAGTCTGACCTGCCAGCTTCCTTCAGAAATCTGTTGTCCCTACCTGTCCCGCAGGCTGGGATTACTGGTTGCTATTGATTCCCACCTACATTGGCTACCTTGCTAAGCATCTGAACTGCAGGCCTCAAGATGTGTGCAGCAAGTACTCATCTCCCCAGCCCCTAAACAAGCAAACAAACAAACACACAAACCAAATATATTTTACACACACAAAAAATTTTACCTATAAATGAAGATAATTTCTTAGGGCTGTTGTGTATATTCTATGGGGAAAAAAACCCATTATTTTGAAGTGCTTAAAATAGTGACTTTACTAAATAGGAGCCAAATAACTTTTTTTTTTTAAAGATTCATTTATTATATATATATGAGTACACTATAGCTGTCTTCAGACACACCAGAAGAAGGCATCAGATCCCATTACAGATGGTCGTGAGCCACCATGTGGTTGCTAGGAATTGAACTCAGGACCTCTGGAAGAGCAGTCAGTGCTCTTAACCGCTCAGCCATCTCTCCAGCCCCGCCAAATAACTCTTAGCTGTTATTTTATACAGGCAGTAGAAGATATAGAGAATATTCCCACTTCAGTATTAGTTGATAATATTTCCTTTCTAAGAAACTGAGATACACGTTTGAACCTAATTCATGTGATAGCAAATATTCAAAACTGGGAATTTTCTAGAAAACCTGGAGCATATGGTGTAGTAGTTAATCTTAGTCATCAGTCTGATTGCAATCGACTGTAAGGATCTGCATTTCCTGGAAGTGATTAACCTAGATGGAAAAGCCTCCCCTAAGGCACGCCTCCTCCAGTGAGAGGCACACAGATATAAGGAGACCCTAGCAGAGTTGCTTCTCTCCTGCCTGCCTGTGCCACTTGCTGGTGAATGGATCTACCCTGTAGCTGCCACAGTGCTGCCATTCTTTCATGACATCAGTACTCAGCCTTTTCAGCTCTCCAGTGTGGACTAAAGCACAGCTTCTCTCCAGGAATCCTCCAGAGACTGAGTGACAGACTGGGACTGCTGAGACTTCTAGGGTTGGAGACTGAGCTGCTGCAGGGCTTTCAGCCTCTCCAGTGTGTAGCCGGCCTTTACTGACTACTCGGACTGCCCAGCGGCTGCTGTGCAAACTTATCTACTAAGTCCCTTGGATAATATATGTTCATCCTATTGGTTCTAGGGAACTCTGGTTAATTTTGACATGTTTACAACAGATCTTTAAAACATTTACATTTGATTTATGCATTTTACTTTATGGGTGAGTGTTTTACCTGCATGTATGTCTGTGTGCTTTGTACATGCTTGGTGCCTATGGAGGTCAGAACAGGGCATCAGATCCCCTAGAACTGGAGTTTCAGGTGACTGTGAACCACTGAACCATCCCTCTCCAAGTCATGGTTACTATAAATACAGTATACTTGTGCTTTCTAAGTAAAGCTACTTAGTGAATTCTTGCTACTGAGACTATTACGTCAGTAACTCCCCCTCCCCCCAATATGTGTTTACTTGAGATAGGGTATTATGTATCCCAGGCAGGGTCTCACTATGGAGCTATAGCTATCATAGAACTCACTATGTTCTATGGGCTGGCCTTGAACTCACAGAGATCTGTCTGCCTCTGCCTCCCCAGTGCTACGGTCACAGGCATGCACCACCGTGTCCAGCTTTCTTCATGAGTCTGAAGATTTTACTTTTCACTGGTGGTGATACAGTCAGTTGAGCAGACAACTGGTTTTCCCCTTTCCTCTTTCCCTTCTTTGTACTGGGGATAGAGCCCAGGCTCTTGTAAAGACTCTTTATGCCTGTGTCCAAGCTGGTCTTCCACTTGTAATCCTCCTTTCGCAGCTTTTCAAGTAGCTGGGCTTATAGGCCTACCTCACCGGGCCCACTTACAATTTTGTTTATAATTATGTGCATTTCTGATGATATACTTTGCTATTTTAGGTTTGGGAGAGACTTCTGTGAAATACTTTGGTTTTTATCATCAACAATGTTGCATCTTGGAACTAGTTACTTTTACAAATGATTAAAAACCGATTATTTTACCATCCTCTAGGGGAATGAGTTTCTTTTGCCGTTCCTCCAAATCGAGTGGCGTCTTATTTGGGTTCTGCATTTCCTCATGGACTTATCAGTCAATATTTTCACTCCATATGTAGAAGTATATTTGATTATCATTTCCAAGTTATTGGGCAATAATTTATAGAAAGTGAATTTATCTTTGGTACTTGTATACACCCAGCAATTCATCATAATTATCAATAAAGAGAATGTGTCTATGGCTCTGAAAGATTCTCATTGTGGTATTGCAGTTCATTCTTTCTCCACCTCTGGCCCAGGCAATTGCTGACTTTGCTTTTGTCCGTATAAAGGCTTGGCTTCATAGAAACGAAGCTTCACACTATTTTCTCTCTAGTTTCTTCAGTTCAGCACAATGATTTTGAGATTTATCTATTGTAGGGAGCAAATGAAGTCCTGAGTAAATGGGCTTGACCATGTCAAGGACCCCAATGCCAGAGGTGGCAAAGCCTTCCCTGGATTAGGACAGGCTCAGAGGGATGGCCAAGCCTTCCTCTGGACCATTTACAGGCATTGATAGTGTGAGCTGAAAAGGTCACCCATTGCTTCCTGTCCTTCATGTGTGCTGCCTGAAGACTTTCCCACAGAGACTGCTCTACTGCTCTCCCACTGAGACTCCCTACGCCTGCCTCCTCATTCAGCTACATGCAATAACCTCACCTCCCCATAACTGCACATGATAAACTCGCCATAATAAGCTGTACATAATAAACCAGCTCCAGGACCCTGTGGCCTCTCCATCCTGGAGCCCAGACATCCAATCTCGGCTTTTTTTCTGTCCATTTGTCCCTGTGTGTTTTCTTTTTCTTCACTCACTCCTGGTATAGGAGGGCGTGGCAATCTATAGTGAAGCATTTACATAGGTCATTCTCCTCTAGCACCAAGTGGTATTCCATTGTACTGATGTAGCACATTTGTTTTTCATTCACCCCTTGGCAGTCAAGTCCTTCTAGACTGTGGCTATAGAAAAAGAAAGGAAGGAAGGAAGCAAGCAAGCTACTACTTCAGTATTCAAGTCTTTGTGTCATATGTTTTAATTTATCTTGGATAAGAGCTAAGAATGAAATGGCTGGGTCATGTTGTACATACATGTTTAAGTAAATATTTTGTGAGAACACAATTCCTCTTGTAAATCTGAGCTCAGACAAAAAGTTTATTCGACTTTTTGGGTTACAGGGCTTTTTTCGGGGGGGGGGGAATTACAGGATTTTCTAGGCAAGGAGAAATCCTTATCTCACTCCTCTTTTGGACTTTAAACAGTTTCAGCCTACTTAAGCAACATTCCTTCTGGTCTGATTGCTACCTGTTCTGAATCAATTCAGGACTATGGGGCTAAGGGGCACATAGGACCTTAGGTCAAAGGGCAGCAAAGGTACCCTGCACACCTGTGGATTATGCTACTAGAAAAGTATACAAGAACCCTTGAAGCTGCATTCCATTTGCTTGACTCACAAGTTGTTGAAAAAGATTCCACCTCTGTTTGAGTGTGGGCTTTGCTTATTTGTTTTAAATAGGTGTTGCTGTTTAACAAAGAGGAAGGATTATCTGAATTCTCCAAAAGGGAGAAGGATGAGAGAAACTGTTTTACTTTAATAAATGTCTTTTGAGCTGTGGTTTTCAAACGTGGTACGCATTCTAGAGTTCTGAGAACACATTCGAAACTCGCAGCATTTAGACTGAAGACGTGGCTACTTTTGAGTTTGAGAACTGTTTGAACAAAACCTCCAAGTAATCCCGATGTCCCCTTGTTTGAGAATCACTGTGCTAAACTAATTTCAGGGGTGCAGACAGTCATAATTAGGCTGGATGAAGCGTGGGCAGCAGCGATGACTCCCCTATAGCGCAGGCCCACTCTCCCACCCCCACCCCCACCCAAAACCTCTTCTGCTCCTGCAAGCCTCTTCACCTGACTGCAAAGGTCTGGCGGCCTCTCCCCAGGGTGCAGCAACTAAAACCCGGCAAGTGGATTTTGAGCGTGCGGGCGGGGGTGCGGGATGAGCATGCGCAGTGGCGCGAGCGCAGGGGCTAGAAGGCGGGCGAGAGGTAGCCGCAGCGGAGCGTACCAGACCAGCGGGCGCCGGGATCCCGGGCAGGAGCTTCCAAGTGGCCGCTGTAGGTACCGGGTGCCGGGTGCCAGGACGGGCACGCGGGCGCGGGGCAGGAGAGGGAGGCCGTGCTGGAAAGCCAAGCTTGGCTTAGCGGCGCTCCGCGAGGGCTTGGGGATCCTGGACGCAGGCGTCTCCGACACCTGCAGGCGCGCTCCTGCCCTGCGGCGGAGTCTTGCGCTCAGGTGTGAAGTCCTGTGTGTAGCTGCTTAAACCACAATCCAGGAAGCGCATCCTGATACCCTGCATCTAGGAAGGGAGGGTACTAAGTTTTCTGTTTTAAACTTTGCATGGCTGTTGAAGAGGCTTTCTGATCCATTGGTGTTTCTCATAAGTTGTGTGACGGCCGTGTTTGCCTCTGGTGCATTAGGCTCAAATAGGGGCAGAATGAAACTGCATCCGTGTTTGCTGGATTTAGTGCCTTTCCTGGAGCTCTGGGGCCTTTGAATGCAGCGTAAGAAATGTCAGTCTTCGGGGAAAGTGCCAAGAATTTTGTGCGGTTCAGCAGGCTGCATTTCAAGTACAAGCTTTAAAAATTAAAAACCAAATCAAAACACAGAAACCTATTTTCAACGTTATTACCCCCGTCCAGTGCTTCAATGGTTAAGGAAATAAACCTTCCTGGTTATTTACATTGTGTGGCTTATACGGACATGTATTCTACCTCAAAGCTGTATACTGTATGGGGCCAACACTGAATGAACATTTCTTGGAGGAATGTGAAATCATAACTAGAACTTCAGGATGAATACAGAGACCAATGTTTTGGACCCACAAAGGTGAAGCAAGGGCATTTAATTCCACCCCCCCACCTCTTGTAATCAACTCCTCTTTAAACTTAATTCATTAGTGAAATTCTATAGGAAAGTGTTAAATTTGTGATGTGAGAGGCACATGATTGTAGTAAGTTTAGAAAACCGAAAATTGAAGATGAAGAAGAAAAAAAAAAAACTAGAAAGAGTTCACAGAGGACCCCTTCCCCCTCTTCCCTTTATTTTCCTGCCATGAGTGTTTTAATGGTAGAAATAATATACAGTTGGTCTGGTTTTGTTCCGAGGGACCTTTGAGGTCAGCCAGTTCAGCTGCTTCAGTTTACAAATGAGAAAGCTGAGACCAGGGAGGTTAGATGACTCCGTATGCCCGCCTTCACCCCTCCGGGCAAAGCTGGGCCTGGGAACCTGGTTTTCTGATTTCAGGGATCTCTTTACTGTGCCTCTCTGATATTCTTCTTCTTGCTGTGGCTTAGATGGTTAAGCTTGCTTTCCCTTCCAGCTTCTCCTGCCCAGTCTGATTGAGGCAGGAAGTTAGTTTCTACCTTGCTCATCCCTCATGCACTCAATTCACAAAGGCCCACACCTCTCAAGCCTCACTGATGGGGTTGCTGGTCTGGGAACCAAACCCTGTGCCCTTTCTCACCCCGAATGCTTGCTTGTTTCCCACCCCGTGTGAGCTCATTGCTCAGGTGTAGCCTCTTGGTAGTTTCCTTTGATAGTGGCAGCCATGTGTAGAGCGCCCTTCCCAACCTCAACCCCACAGTATTTTATGACTTCTGTCCGTGCTGCCGGTTCTCCCCTTTGGATACAGCTTTCTGAATTATAGTTTAGAACAAGACCCTATTTTCTGACTGCCTAGTTAGTTGTTAGGTGTGTAAACTCTGGATAGTGTATGACTTAAAGAGTCCACCCAGTACTAAGTTCAAACTCATCTCAGCTGCTGTTTGCGGGAGGAGGGACATTTCCGGGGATTTGGTGTGATTCGAGGGAGTTTACCTTAGAGCAGTACAAGAGATAAAGACAAAAAAAGCAAGTTGGAGTGATTTCTGATTCCAGAAATCATGGATTAATTGGGAGCACTAGAGATGAGGTGAAAACACAAGTGAGGAGCTTCCCCAGGATGTGGGTTAACCAAATGCAGAGTGGAGAATGCAGACTTAAAGAAAGGGTAGGCTGGAGAAGAGGGTCAGTGGCTCTGGCTGCTCGGCTCTTGCAGAGGATCTTGGTTTGATTCCCAGCACTCACATGGTGGCTTACAACCGTCTAAAACTCCAAATCTAGAGGATCCGATAGACTCTTTTGACCTCCTCTGGCAGCCAGCACACACCTGGTACACAGACATACATGCAGTTGAAACACTCATCCATATAAAATAAACACACTTAAAAAGTGAGGAAAGGCCTTATGTGTCACCCACTTGTCATCCCAGTACCAAGTAGGCTGAGGCAGGAGGATCTCTTCCAGTTTGAGGTCCATCTGGACTACATAGTGAGTTTCAAACATGTTTTGAAACAAAAAACACACAAAAAGAAATTATGTAAAAATAAGAATGTGGTAAAAAGGTTAGGTGTAGAGAAGGGGGAGGTGTTGAAAATTTCTCTTTCACGATCAAGGTCTTGGTAGCGGGTTTATAATATCTTTTTTAATTCTTACAAGCACTTCCCATTGGAACATTGTTTCTTCTCTGTGTCTTATTGTGGTAGTTGGCCTTCTTATTCCAGAAGATGACCTCTTTGAGAGACAGTTGTTACTCTTGATCCTCAAATGAGGATATACGTTCAGATACTCAGCAGTTACTGCATGAATAAATAAATTGTGTTTTGGCTTGATGAAGGTGGGCAGTTAGGATGATAAGCTACAGGATAGCACTTTGTCTAGCCCATGACCGCACTGTGCAAAGGAGGAACTCTTTGTGTCATTGGAAGAAACAAGAGACATAATCACTGGCCAATTCCTAATCAAATGTATGGATTGTGAGTTGAGGTGGGTGTGAGGTGAGACTGGGGCCTGAGAGTCTGTACATGTACATGTGGAAGTTGAAAATCCTCTAGAGAGATCATTGCTAGCTTATTTAAGGTAGAAGGAAAAAAGCAGGTTAGCCCAGAGTCTTTGGACAGAGGGGGCTGTTCTAGGCTTAAGATACTCTACTGTGCGAGAACCATGCTCACACAGAAAGTAACACTGATGACTGGTCCTTTTGAGCCAGCAATATGGGGACAGGGTGAGGGAGAACAAGGACAAATTGTGATCTGACTCTGCCTAGAAAAACAAGGCAGAAGGCAGGGATTCTAAACCTAAATTCTAGTTCAAGAAGTGTTGGAATGTACTTGTTGACTTGGGACAGAGGTTGCAAATGGCTGCTTTGCACATCAAGGCCCAATCTTTCTGTTGAGCTATCCACAACACCAAGGAAGCAGTTGGAGGGCACATTCTTGCCCTTGGCCTTATATGGTATGATTCATCACTTCATTTTTGATAGGCAGTGATAGCTGGGCTAATAAAAATGTCGAGGGAGGGGGCAGGCCCGAAGAACTTTCGGTGGTTAGCAGCAGAGAATTCAAGGGTTGGCTGAGTCAAAAGAGGTTATCAGGCTGAGGAGATGAGCCAATTAGCAAAGCATGGAGCTCAAGGTTTGATCCCAGCACCCCATAAACAGGGTGTAGTACCACAATCCTGTAACCCCAGTCTTCAGGAAGTAGAAAGATCAGAGTTTTAGTTTGAGGTCAGCCTGGTCGAAACCCTGCTGGGAGTGGGAAAGAGAAGCTTTTTAATATTTTTTTCCCCTTGAGACAGGGTTTCTCTGTGTAACAGCTCTGTGTTGTCCTGGAACTCACTCTGTAGACTAGGCTGGCCACTTGCCTTTACCTCCCAAATGCTAGGATTAAAGGCCTTTGCCAACCACTGCCCAGCTAAGAATCATTTCATTTTTAAAGAAACCATATTAGAATTTTCTAAACACCAGACAAAATTAAACCTTTACAAAGCGTCCTATGAAGTAGATTGCCCTCATTTTATATAGGAGAAAAATGAAAGGTAGAATGATAAGGATTATCTGTGTTAGGTCACGTGGTCAGTGTGTGACTGAGCTGAGATTTGACCCTAGGACTGCCTGACTTCAGGCCTGGGGAGCTCAAATAATCAAGTCTCTTTATCTGTGGAAAATGGCCAAAGGCCATGACTTTCAATATTCCATGAGCACAATTTTAATTTGAGAAAGCAAGCAATAGCAATAGAACTTTCTGTTATTTGTTTATACTTAGTCTTTTATCACTTTTGCTTTGAAGCATTTCTAGAGACAAGGGACAGCAGTCTTTTTTCTTTCTCTATGAAACATTAAAAGAGCCTCTGATGGCCATGGCTCGCTCTCGGGTGGAGCGGGTGAGTGCAGGGTGAGGGCCGTGACCCATAAGGTAGAGTTGCAGGTAAAAGTGCATCTGCATAAGAACATAGCAACTTCTGATGACCAGGTTTGTCAGGATTTTTCTTTTCCCTGACAGAATCCTTTTCTTGAAGCTTTTCGATTACGTGTGGCTCTTAGTTTCAGGCCTAAGATTTGTGTTCATAAACCCCTAGGAAAAATTCTTACACGAAGTGCATCTTCATGCATCCCCAAGATTGAAGGGGCTGGAGAGATGGCTCCAAGGCTAAGAGCACTGCTGCTCTTCCACAGGACCCTGGTTCATTCCCAGAACCCACATGGCTGCTCACAACCACCTGGGAGCCCAGTTCCAGGGGATCTGATGCCCTCTTCTGGCCTCCTCTGGCAACAGACATATAACTCAAGTGGTACACAGACATACATGCAGCAAAACACCCACACACGAAAGGAAGGAAGAAAGGAAGGAGGAAGGAAGAAATGAAGAAGGGGAGGGAGGGAGGAGAGGAGGGAAGGAGATTGGCACATGCTGAGTGCTGAAATGAGCTTTCAGTAGTTGGGCACAGATGCTGAGGGCAGGTGACAATCACCTGACACCTGTTGAGGCCAAGATCTGACCACTAAGTTGCTTGTGAGGAAATGTGTTCCCCTCCTGATGAACCACCAGCCCTCTCCTGAGAACCTCGAAATGGAAGCCATGTCATTCCATGAAATTCCCCAGAGTTGTTCTGAGTGTTTCCAGGGTATTTAACTTGGGGATGAAGAGGGCCCATTGGCGTCTGGCTCCACTTACGGTTGTTTTAACATGCATTGGCTCACGGTGTCCTATGGTTTGGAACTAACATTTTACTATGGGTGATGAAGGAAACTGGGGAAGGAGAAAGAGGTCTTTGTGCTACAGCTGTGTTTGTTAGTTATAAAACGATTGCGTGTCGGTTGCTGGACCTTTGCTACTGTATGAGGTCAGCTTTGATCACCCTGTTTCTGTTTAGCATGCCTGTGTCAGGAAGAGCCTGTTTGGTGTGTGCGCATGGCTTCTGTAAAAGCAGGCTGATTTTATTATTTCCTATTAGTTAGATGAGTGGGCTTTTCTTCCTCTTTTTAGAAAATATTTTGGATGGGATCTAGAGATAGCTTTGTTCCTAAGGTCCCCTTTTGAAGAAGGGCTTTATTTAGTCTTTATAGTAAACTGACAAACTGATTTTCTTTTTTTACCCAGTGCTGGGTCCAGACCTGTGGCCTTGTGCTTGCTCTGCAAATCTCTACCATTGAGCTAAGTCCCAGCCTTATAAACAGGGCAGTTTTGTTGTTGTTGTTTTATGTTTTGGAGTAAATTTGTTGTAAGTAAAACTACAAGAATACCCGGATGATAACTTATTCTCTGGGCATGCTTTCTTTAAAAGATCCAATCTGGGGCCATCAAGATGGCTCAGTAGGTAAAGGTGCTTGCTGTTAAGACTCACTACCTGAGTTTGAATCCTTAGCAGCCACAAGGTAGAAGGAGAGAACTAGCTCCAGAAAGTTGAGCTCTTACCTACACACATACACACACATTAAAAAAAAAAGAGGAGGAAGAAGAGAGAGCCGATCTGATCAAGAAGAAAACAGGAGGTGCCATAGTCTTTTTTGATAATAGAGTAGATAGATGATTAGTAATCTTGAAAAAAGTATCTATGTGTATGCTGAGGGTGGAAATTCCTTTATGATCAAAAGCTAAGGGGTCGGAGGTGTGTTTAACCAAAAATGTGAAAGGAAACCAGTTTTAGTATGTTACTAAGAAACAAAATCTTAAGTTGTTGAAAGATACAGATCTGGGAAATAACTCTTCCCTCCCTTCCTCCCTCCCTCCCTCCCTCCCTCCCTCCCTCCCTCCCTCCCTCCCTCCCTCCCTCTCTTTCTTTCACAAAAGATGAGAGAGCCTGGGGATATAGCTTGCTTTGTCTTGGTAGAGTGCATGCTTGGCTTGCATTTATTTCATAAAGCCCTGGATTTGATCCAATCAGTGTATAAACTGAGTGTGGTCGTGCTGGCCTGAAAGCCCAGCACTGAGGAAATAGACAGTAGAGAATCAGAACCTCAGGGTTATCCTTGGCTACATATCATATCCCAATTCAAAGAGACTAGCCTGAGCTATTTATTATGTGAGATCTCGTTTCAAAGACAGTAACATCACTACAAAATCAGTAAATCAGTAAGGGACAGTACAAAAGTCCCTTCAATCTTTTGGAACCATGAAGTAAAGGATTTTAGGAGTATTGCCAAAACAGAACTTGGATTTAAGTTTAAGACATCATTGTTGGTTATTCTTGTACCAGTATCTGCTCATCAGATTCTCATCTCCCCATTTAATGTGCTTTTGGGCTGCTCTGTGCTCCATAGGTAAGTCAACATGCACAGATCCCAGTGGGAAGGGCCAGGGCGGAGGCATTGCGGTGTGCGGCAATACTAATCAATACTAATCAAAACCAATACTAATCAAAACCAATACTAATCAAGCAGTTTGAATAATGCCCTAGCCGGAACAGGCAGCATTTACATGTTGTTCCCATAGATGGAACAGGTTAAAGTGTTCAAGCAAAAGCAAAGCAGGCTCAGAGCTGCTTCATTTCCAGTGACCGGCCGATAGCATGAGTAGGCTCTTTGAGTTCATTTCCCTTTCTATTCTTAAATGCTATGTTTTATAGCTATATTGATTCTTTTTTTCTCTATTTTTTGTCCTTGACAATATCTACTTACTGTGGACTGTTTATAGATGAAAATCAATGCAAACTAGGGTTTTGAGGTTTGATAAATGAGTCTGTTGAGTGTCTTAATGCTGCTCATCAATAATTTGGTGGAAAGACAATATCAAGTTAGGATATAATTGAACCTGTAGCCTGATATCAAGTTAGTGTTTATAACCTTTGTGAACGAACCAGAAATTCTCAGGTTCTGGCCCTCTTCCACCAGAAAGCTCATTCAGATTTTATTTTATTATCATTTTTTAATCTTGCAAAGGAAGGCCCTGTTTCCTACATCTTTCCTTAGGTTTAGTTTATTGTGGCACCCATTTGGTCCAGGGGATATTTTTTAAGAGTGGCCCAGTTCTTACAGAGTTTGAAGTATTATCAGGTCAGTGAGGTGCCAGCCGTGAAAAGCAGCTCACAAAATCCCAGAGATGCAGCAGTTGTCATGCAAGCGAGCTAATATTGGAAAGAAAACTGTAATAGCAATTTTCTTCATTACAACCCCTTCCTGTGTACACGCCTGCAAGTGATGTGTGCGTGTTTGCATGTGTGCATGTGTGTGTGTGTTTGTGTGTGTGTGTGTGTGTGTGTGCGTGTTTGCGTGTGTGCATGTGTGTGTGTGCGTGTTTGCGTGTGTGCATGTGTGTATGTGTGTGTGTGTGTGTGTGTGTGTGTGTGTGTGTGTGTGTGTGTTGTTAAAAACAGAGTCTCATATAGTTTGGGTGGCCTCAAATTTGCTATGAAGCTGAGGCTGGTCTTGAACTCTTGACCCTTCGGTCCTCCTTCAGCCTTAGCTTCCAGAATGTTGTTTGACTCAGGCTGATCCCTTCTCTTTCTTTTCTCTTTTCCTTTTTAGACTGAGCTGGCTTCTAACTCACAGAGATCCAAAAGTGTGTGCCACCACCCCCCCGCCCCTTTCTTCTTTTCAGTTAATACATGTTGTTATGGCATTTTTATACGTGTGTATCATTAGAATAAACTATATACTGTTATTTTGTGTGTATGCATTCATGTGCCTCGGGGTGTGTTCTCTGCTTCTACCGTGTGGGGCCTGGGGGTGGGGGTGTAAACTCAGGTCTTCAAGCTCAGCAGGAAGTGTCTTTACCTGCAGTGCCATCTTACCTCACAGGCCTCCTTATCTTCCTCTTCTTTTTTTTTTTTTAAATTTATTTTATTTATATGAGTACACTGGAGCTGTCTTCAGACACACCAGAAGAGGGCATCAGATCCCATTACTGACGGCTGTGAGCCACCATGTGGTTGCTGGGAATTGAACTCAGGACCTCTGGAAGAACAGTCAATGCTCTTAACCACTGAGCTATCTCTTCAGCCCCCTTATCTTACTCTTTTTTTTTTTTTGGTTTTTTGAGACAGGGTTTCTCTGTGTAGCCCTGGCTGTCCTGGAACTCACTCTGTAGACCAGGCTGGCCTCGAACTCAGAAATCCGCCTGCCTCTGCCTCCCAAGTGCTGGGATTAAAGGCGTGCGCCACCACTGCCCAGCTTATTCTTAAACAACTATTTAAACCCAAGATTATTATCAGTGGGAAAACTCTGAAAAATCTCTCACTGTTTAATGGTCCCTCAAAATGAGCCTTTGGGCAGATCAAACTTTGAATATGGGAAATCACTTGGCCTGTACAAGAGAACTCAAAGTCTGTGGTTGTTTCCGAGCTCAGGAGAAGGGACACCTTCAGTCAGAAATGGTGACTGTGGAAGAAGCTAAAACTGGAGATGTGGAGGAAAGGCTTTTATTAATAACTATATTTTTTATGTGTGAATTTGCTGCCTTCCATTGATAAGCAGCTACTATTTTGAGAATGACTTGCCTACCTGGGATTACCCAATTTGGAAATGGCAGAGATCAAATTCATATTGGGTTTAATAACGGGATCATGTTGGTAGCCAAATGTATATGGAAGGACTCTGCTAGAAGCTTCATTCTTACATCACTGGATGTGGTGCTTTTCCAGTCACTGTGTCTTTTTCTGACTAGAGGAGACAATTTCTATATGAAGTTTATATTTGATATTTATAAGCTTCTAAAATGTGTTCTGCGGTTAGCCTCAACGGTGGTACTCCTTAAGTGATTTCTTTGTGGTCGAAGGCGCCTTTAGTACCCGCCTCCTCAGCTTTGAATGTCCCTGGACAATGGTGTGTGTTGATCTCTGGTATGGAGACAGGGGTTGGTTGCATCTCACTGGCCTTCTTATTAATCACACGTTTTAAAAGGAGATAAAGGGAAAGAGCTGGGCGTATGTATATGAGTGACATATGGTACTTACACTGGAGACCATTCAGTAGAGGGAGCAGACACAGGACTATTAGTGATTATTCTCTTGCTGTGAAGAGACACAGTGACCAAGGCAATGTGTAGGAGGAAGCCTTTAATCTCGGTCGTGCTCAGTTTCAGAGGGTGTGATTCCATGATCATAGTTGGGGAGCACGGTGGCAGGCTGGCATAGTGGTGGAGCCCTTGCTGAGAGCTTACATCCTGATCCCCAGGCAGGAGGCCGAGGGAGAAACTGGGCCTGGTGTAGACTTTTGAGACCTCAAAGCCCATCCCCAGTGACACACCTCGTCCAACAAAGCCAAAGCCTTAAACCTCCCCAAACAGTTCTACCAAATACTCACATATCTAAGCCACCACAGGGGCCATTTCCTGTGACTGCCACCAAGAGCAAGTGAAGGAAGGGGACTCGATAGAGGAGAGAGGAGAGGTAACTGGCCAGGAGGTTAAGGAAATTTTCAAAGTGGAGGTTCTCTGAAAAAGTGTAAGGCAAAAACCAAAGCAAAACAAAAACCAAAAAATGCACTTGGTGAAGGGATGGTGGGGGCAGGAGATGACCAGGTCAGGAAGCTTAGGACAAGGACCTGGAAGGCAGTGGTTCAAGGACTGTCCTTCCTGGGGGCCAGGAATGCCTAAAGAAAGACTGGTTTCTGGACAGCCAGGACTACACAGAGAAACCCTGGTTTGAAAAACAAAACAACACAGAACCCAAAGAAGGAAGTGCAGTTTCTGTGGTGACTGTGTGACAGCTAACAGCCTCAGGTAACAACGAAAGCTCAAAGACAGAAGAAACTGGTCCCTTCCTGAGGCTACAGGTATTTCAGTGTGTTCTAGAACAGGAACAAACATCAGGATCAGCCAGAGAGGTTGTTAAAGACAAAAACAGGGAGAAAACAAACCATTTCTGTGTCTTAACTCTGCAGGTTGTGATTTTTTTAAACATGTTTTTGATTTGTCTTTGACTTTTCATACTTGTAGATAGTGTATCTTGATCATAACCAACCAAAGAATTTACATGTTAACAAGTTCCCAGATTATGCTGAGGCTGATGACCAGGGAAGCTCACTTCATTTCTGTGCAGTTTTTGTTGGCTGATGTCCCATGGTTCTGGCCCCTCTCCAACAACTTAGGGTCCTCATTGCAACTTGGGGTTCATCTTCACAGTTTCACACATGGCCTCTCAGGATGTCTTATTTAGGCTAAGTTCTGGTCCTCCAGTGTTATGGACAGCCCTGGGGCCTTTTGTATTCTAATTCTGCCCTCAGGAGTGGCAGAAGGAGTGAGTTACACCTGTGACTTCTTGTGAACCAATCCCCTAATGAATAAAAGAGCCAATCACTGGGCGCGTAAGGAGGGACTTCCAGGTAGGAGGAGGAGAGGAAAGGAGCAGGAAAGAGAGAGAACCCTTTTGGCAAGGGGAGAGCAGATAGTTAAGATGTAGCTAGTAGAGTCTCCTGCTGTCATGGCGGATCCACAAGGATTCGCCACCAGAGGAATCAGACTTTGATAAGGTTTACAAGATTAAGTTTTAGTTGATGCGCCCAGAGATTGAGTTATCATTGTTTCTGAACTAAGTTTGTGTTGCATTTTCCTTCACGCGGTGGCTCGTCTGGGTTCCAGAGAGAAAGGTACAGGGCAAAGTGTGGGTTTGCCTGATGTACACCACAGAGGCCATGGGGGTATTGAAGCATGGGGCTGGCATGGTAGCGACCGGCCAGTGGGAACCTAGCGAGCTGGGTGGAGAGATCATGGAGCTCTGAGTCAGAGCTCCACGAGATGAAAGCAGGTTGGCTATTGCCCACCAGTGCATGGCTGGCCAGCCCACCGGGAATGAGAGAACCAGGGCGTAGTGCAGGAACATGTGTGATATATTCCTTCTTCTTTTTAAATATTTCCCACAACACTCCAGAACAGCCATTGTTCATTTGTCCCTCTGGGTTGGAACTAACATCTTTGACAATAGGAAAAACCAAACAAACCCCTTTTAGAATCTATTGACTTAGCAGGCAAGTAACTTCTACAATCCAAAAGCTAAGGACAGCATCAGACAGCATCTTGCGCCTATAGGAACACTTCCTGCATCTCATTGTCAGGGTACCTCCAGACAAATGGTCTCTCTAGCCGTGTAAGGATTTAATAGGGGGTACCCTATCTTAAAGTACACTCATCCATGAATAATGCAGTTTGAAATAGCACCTAAAGTGCTATATATAGTGTGTATATAAAGTATATATATAAAGTGACTTAAGGGCTTACACAAGGCCGGGCAGTGGTGGTGCACGCCTTTAATCCCAGCACTTGGGAGGCAGAGACAGGCGGATTTCTGAGTTCGAGGCCAGCCTGGTCTACAAAGTGAGTTCCAGGATAGCCAGGGCTATACAGAGAAACCCTGTCTTGAAAAACCAAAAAAAAAAAAAAAAAAAAAGGGCTTACACAAATTAATTCATTACTAGATGTTTCTAATAAAAGTATGCAAGCTAGTAAGAGGACAACTGGCTATAATTCCAAAAGTCACAAATCAATCAATCAATCAATCTCTCTCTCTCTCTCTCTCTCTCTCTCTCTCTGTCTTCTGTCTCTAAAAATATATTTTATTGTGGGATTGGCAAGATGGCTGAGAGGGTAAAAGTGTGTGCTGTATAAGCCTGGTGACCTGAGTTTGATACCTAGAGCATACTGTTACATCCACACTTCCACACACATGCACACACACACACACACACACACACACACACACACACACACACACGTACGCACGCACGCACGCATGCACACACACATCATACACACACATGTGCACGCACATGCGCATACACGCACGCATGCACACGCATGCACACGCATGCACACACACATCATACACACACGTGTGCACGCACATGCACACACACACATACACGTGCACACATGCACACACACTAATACGCTCAATGAAAATGTAATATATTTGAGTGTGCTCACCCTTCTTTTTGGTGCTGGGAGTTGAGTGCGGTGCCCCCGGGATGAACCTAAGAGAGGTGAATGGCCTCGGCGTTGTGATGAAGCCCTACACGACTACTGACTCTTCTGAAACTCTCCTAGTAGCAGCGTGAAGTTTTGTATGGTCAAATTCTACCCTACGGTATGAGTTAACCCGTTGTCCAGGACACCCACACTCTGTACACTACCCACCCTTCGCTAGTGAGTGGTCACCTTGGCTTGTAGTGTTACTGTGTTCAAGTAACCCTCTCAGTGATGTTCAGTTTAAAGCTTCTGACATAATTCTGCAATTTCCCATTTCATATTTTTGGATCACAGTTGATATGAGTAACCAAAACCATAGAAAGCAAAACCACAAATAAGAGGGGAAAACCATAGTCCCAAAATAGCTGCTAAAGACATTGTTCTTAGTGTCTACTGTTGTGAAGACATACCATGGCCACAGCAACTCTTATGAAGGAAAACACCTAACTGAGGCCGGCTTACAGGTTTAGAGGTTTAGTATGTGAGCCTGTGGGGCCATTCTTATTCAAACCATCACATCGGGCCTACTTTATAAATTAAACTTCAGCAAAAGTTCTGTGAGGAAATACTAATATAGATTTGGTGGCTCAGTGCTGTTTATGGTTTCTGGCATCCATTGGGCCTTAGGTCATATCTTCCATGATGAGGGAGACAGCTGTACTGTTAACCCCAGATCTGGGATATTGGTGGGAAGGCCTGAGAGCCTACTTTAACATTTTCCTAGAGTGAGCTGAATAACTTGAATTTACAATGGTAAGGATTACTACACTTTTTTACTTATGGTAAACCAACTCCAGGTATGAATAAAGTAATATGTAGTAACAAGTGGTTGACATGTAGGAGATAATTCTTGCATCTGAAATGTGTTTCACAGTTAAATGACTACTCAATTTAAATGCTTTCTTATTGTGTTGAGAGAAACCAGATTCTAAGTGACTGGGAGAGTAGCTTACAGTAATGCTTAAAGGATTGCTCATTAAGGCACAGTTTGACACAGCTCATTCTTCCTGCTGTAAGTGAACGGAGGAGCAAGAGTTTCTTTATTCTGTATCTTCCCGTGTAAACAAATGTATTGTGCCGTAAGAGATGAGCCTTAATCGAATTACTGTTACGAGGTTAACATTGCCAGTGTGGTTAGAATGATTTAAAAAGGGAGAATGGAAAATAGTATGTTTTTTTTTTTTTTTTAGTTATTTTGTATTACATTTCTTTGTTTTGTGTTTGTGTGTGCATGTCTGTGCCACCATCCTACACATATTGGGATTAGACAGCAGTGGCTCTCCTAGCATGTGGGTCCTGGGGATGAAACTCTGGTTGTCAGGCTTAGCAGTAAACATATTTACCCATTGGCCCAATTTTCTAGTAATTAAGAGGAAATGACTGCATCTTGAAGCAGTGTACAAAGGGGACGTATAAGATATCCATTTTGCAAATAAAGATTTGTTAAGTATCAGTGAAGACATCCTGTATACTGTTCCATGCCCTGGGAACATAAAGGTTCCCTAGGTCATTCACGTTCATCTCATCTGATAAGGACACCGAGACACTGAGAACTTCCTAATGCATGGGTCTCTTCATTCTGTTAGGACTGGGGCACTGATGTCGAATGTTACAAAACCAGGCAGCAAGACTTTCCAGGGAAATTAGAGGTATTCCTATTACTGCTTATTGTCAAAGGCTTTACCTTATGTAGTGGTCAGTATTTTTAGGGCATACTATAGTGTTAGTTTTAAAATAATAGCTCTGTTAGATAAAGTACCATATATTTCATCTGCTTCAAGTAGTACATGGTCAATTTTCAAGCCAGAGGTGGTGGTGCGAGGCTTTAGTTCCAGAGCTCCAAAGGCAGAAGCAGGCAGATCTGAGTCTGAGGCTAGCCTGGTCAACATACTGAGTTCCGGGCCAGGTAAGGCTATGTAGAAAAACCTTGTCTCAACAAACAAACAAAATCAAATATCATAGTAGATGGTTAACTTTAGAATATTCCTTTGCTTTGTACTTGTTAGCATCCTCTCCTCATCTCCAGCCGTAGCTCCCACGCCCACATTCTCTGTCCCCATGTGTTTATATTTTATATTTTTACCTAGGATTTTATTTGTTTGTTTGAGATGGCCTTATATAGCCCAGGCTGGCCTCAAAATATGTGTTGCTGAGAATAACATGAAGTTATTGTTATCAGAATCATTAAGGTCAGACTCTGAGCCCCAACAAACTAGACTGGGCCACCCATTTTTAATAGTCCTGTTTAAGCAAAAGGAAAACAGAAGCAAATATTAAAGGCAGAAAAGTAAGAGCTATTCCACACCTGGAAGAGGAACAAAGACACTTAGTGACCCCCACACCCATCTTTGAGTCCTCACAGATGTAGGCTTATAGAGAGGACAGGAAGTAAGCATAGCTAAGCAGTACCATCAAGACGTGAGCCTGCCCGATGTCAGTATCTTCCCCTTGAGTCTCCTGCGAAGTGGTCTGACTCTTTATCAAAACGGTGTGACAGCTCTTCCAGGGCTCTGGCTAACACCAGGCTCCCAACCTTTTTTTTCTCTCAGTGTGAGATTTCTGGGGAAATTCCAAAATCTTGGGGTGTATTGTATTAATACTCTGATAGCCAAAGGGAGGAACAGAGTTATCTTAGAATATCTTCATTCCTGCCAGGATAGTTAGTGTCTAATTCTCCTGCCTCCACTTCTGGAGTGCTGCTATAGGTGTACACTGCCTTGCCCATCCTATCTTTAAAATTACAAATAAGCAGGTCATGCGACCCCTTTGTGGCAGGCTCATAGCATAATGTTTTCAAGAGTCATCCATGTTGTATGCAGTATATATTAATACTTATGGCTATACTATTCCATTGTACAGCTGCACCACATTAAAAAGATCTATTTGTTCAGTCTGTTGGGAGTTTCCTCTTGTAGGCTATTGTTGTGAGCATGCTATGTTAGAAATAGATACGCACTTGGGAGACAGAGGCAGGTGGATTTCTGAGTTCGAGGCCAGCCTGGTCTACAGAGTGAGTTCCAGGACAGCCAGGGCTACACAGAGAAACCCTGTCTCGAAAAACCAAAAAAAAAAGAAGAAGAAGAAGAAAGAAAGAAAGAGCCGGGCAGTGGTGGCGCACGCCTTTAATCCCAGCACTCGGGAGGCAGAGGCAGGCGGATTTCTGAGTTCGAGGCCAGCCTGGTCAACAGAGTGAGTTCCAGGACAGCCAGGGCTACACGGAGAAACCCTGTCTCGAAAAACCAAAAATAGAAAGAAAGAAAGAAAGAAAGAAAGAAAGAAAGAAAGAAAGAAAGAAAGAAAGAAAGAAAGAAAGAAAGAAACAAACACAGAACTTTTTGCATCTTTCTACAATGTCAGAATTTATTGAATAATAAATTCGCAACCTATTTTCATTGGCTATAATTTACAGTGTAGTCCTGATTCTTCCTGATAGCTGGCCATTGGCAAACACAGGTTCTTTGATTCCAGTCTGAAACACTAGAATGACTCAGTCATACACTCTGCTTGAGGCATGCACACACAGATTAAAGAACTCAGAGTTCAAAGAGGCCTATTGGAGGCCGAGGCAGAGATGAAGGACTTGATGCAGACAGCGGTTGGTACAGGGATGAGAGGGCAGATGGAATTTCTTGAGAGTACCATTGTGAGCTAAAGCCCCAGGGACATTCAGGAATTCTCTGCCTTTTGATATCTTGAGTGTCCCAGCATAGAGAGATGACAGGTGGGTGTGGCACTCTTATTGCAGTGTGAGGTACTCTTCCCCTGGCATCCAAGTGAGAATGTTACACTCTTCATTGGTCTGGTGTAGTCACCTTGAGCCTGGTATTTGTCTGTCTGTCTGTTCCTCTCACATATACATACTTCAAAAAGAAAAACACAAAGTAAGTTTATTTCTTTTTTGGACTTATTTCATTTTATATGTATGAATGTTTTGTTGGAAGACACACACACACACACACATACACACACACACACACACACACACACACACACACACACACACACACACACACACACACACACCCCGGCATGACTGGTGCCTGTGGGAGTAAGAAGAGGAAGTCAGAGTCCCTGGAACTGGAATTTCAGATAGTTGTAAACTACTGTGTGAGTGCTGGGAATTGAACTTCCATTCTCTACAAGACCACGTGCTCTGAGCAGCTAAGCCATCTCTTCAGCCGATAGATAGGATTTTAATATGCCCTTGAGCCTGTGTTCTCCCAGTTTACTTTGATAAGTTTGTAGGTGTTACCTCTTCATTTGCATGAGTAAGTCACTGTCTGGTCCAATTCACGTAAGACAGGTGGCGTGCACAAACGATGCGAAGTCCTTCTTTCTCTGTGCTTGTATTCAAATGAAGGCGGTGGTGTCACTCAGGCCTACAAGCCACTGTTTTGTGGAATATGGAGGAACTCAGAGCAGGGTGGAGCTTGAGCTGCACAGCTCTAATGAATGATGCTGTAATGAACATTTATAAATATTTTGAGGAAAATATATTTGTTTTTCTTAATTTAAAAATAAATGTATGTGCATGGTTATTTTGCCTGCACTGCACATATATGTCTGTACACCCTTTTTGTGGCTGCCCAAGCAGGCTGGAAGAGGATGTTGGACTCCCTGTAGCTGGAGTTAGGGACAGTTGTGAGCCACCATGTGGATCCTGGGATATGTAGGATACTGGGTCCGCTGGAAGACTTAGTGCACTTACCCACTAAGTTATCTTTTATTTCTTGTGGTATTTATAGTGTCCAAGTGGAAATGCTGAGCCACATTTTAACTGCATTTCATGGAACTGCCAAACTTTTCTATCTAAGAGCAGTGTAAAGATGTTTATATTTCTCCACATGATACATAGTCACTAATCTTTGTTATCTGTTTCCTTAATTATGATCCCCATGCCAGCTATGAGACTGTATCTCATTGTAGTGATGTTAAAAAAATAATAGACTTTATCTTTTATATGAATTTTCATGGAAATCAAGCAGTGTACAGAGTATTTCTTGTGTCCCTTTGCTGGCACACAGTGCTATTAGTAATGTCTTGTATACCTGAGTGTTATATTAGTTATAATTAATGTGCTCATATTGGTACATTATTACTAAAATGCACAGGGCACTGTTTCCTTTGTTTCACCTGATGGCCTTTTGTCCCAGGACCCCACCCTACTTTAACTGTGCATCCTCAGGCTCCCGTTGCTCGTCTCCGCCCTCAGGCTCTCTGGGTTTTGATGATCTTGAGAATTTTGAGGAAGAGTGCTGAGGTTGCAGGGTGCTCTTCTGTTGGAATCTGATTTAAAAAAAGAATATGTGTGGTTTTTTAAAATAAAATAAACTGTGGTGATGTTGGTAGAATTTAAAAATACATAATCAGAATTAGCAATCGGTAAGATATGGTGGGTAGAAAATTCTCAGGCATTTGAAAAATGCAATTGCTTCTGAAAGATGAGCAGAGATTGAGGTCTAGGTGTATTTCCCTAGTAAGGGCGTGACTCCATTGGAGACCAGAGACCACAGAATTTATCTGGAGACAGTTGGGGAATCTCCTGACCACACAAAGTCGCATTTTCTCCTGCTTTCAGTGTGACAAACAGCAGATAATGCTGTTTTCTATGTCTCAGGTCATAGGTGATTAACTTTTAGAGACACTCATTCCCCAGTTATGGAGGAGAGTCACTAACTTACAATAATTCTAGAACTCTGCACCAATGCCTTGTGAAGGGGGAGGGGCTTTGGCTCTGAGAGGTAGAGATATTTGGCTTCAGACATACAGCTTTCCCGGAGTAGATCTGAGGTTTTTCACCCCAGGCTCTGGAAGTTTGTTTAAAACAGGAATTGATGGACTTTGGAAAGAGTCCTTATTTTTTTGTTTGTTTGTTTTGTTTTTTGTTTTTTGAGACAGGGTTTCTCTGTGTAGCCCTGGCTGTCCTGGAACTTACTCTGTAGAAAAGGCTGGCCTCGAACTCAGAAATCTGCCTGCCTCTGCCTCCCAAGTGCTGGGAGATAAGAGTCCTTATCTTAATGCCTGGCTCACTCCTCTATTGTGTTGGACTGTGAATCAGTAACCCTGGCCACAAGTCTCCTAAAAGGATAGAAAAGTGAACTGAAATATTTAGTGATAATAAAATGCTAATCCGTTATAGAGTTTTCCCATAAGCTAATAAAGTTTCCAATGTGTCTGCGGTGAATTGATTTAGCACTTTGATTCCCATTTCCAGACATGACTACATCTTTCCATTCTGCAGGTGGTGGCCCTGATGGTCAAGCTAATTGGTTAACCACATAGCCTTGTATTTGGTATCTTTCTGTGCCAGGCTCTCAGTGTTTTACATTAACTGAGGAGGGAAGATTCGTCCTGAACATAGGTGACACTTTCCCGAGGGACAAGGTCTTGGACTGAATAAAATGGAGAAAGGGAACTGAACATACACATTATCTTTCTCTGCTTCCTGTCTGCATGGGCAGTGTGAACAGTCACCTTCTCTTCCTGCCACCCTACTGTCCCTGTCGTGTCTGAATGTATCCTCAAACTGGGTCAAAATAGCCCCCCTCCCCATTACTAGTAACTAATATAGATCCATATATATGCAATTAAAGACTGTGCAAGTCTGTTGGCTGCCATTTCTCAATGTAAGTCTAACTCTAAGCTCAGAGGTTGTTTTGTTGTTGTTGTTTTTTAAACACAAGTGCTCTAAACTAATTCTCTTCTGGTGCTTTTAATGATACTTTTTCATAAAAATGTACTCCTGAACCTGGCATGGTAGTGTGTGCTGTAATCTAGCACTGAGGAAGGTGAAAAGGAGGAGCAGTACACTGAGGGTTTCACTGGGAGGTCCAGGTCAGCCTGGGGCTGTGCAGTGAGACCCTGACTCTACAGACAAAACGCTAACACTCAAGTTTCTCGACTGGTAACAAGAAAGAGAGAAAGGAGAGAAAAAAAAAATGATGAAATAAATGTCCCAGTTAGGGCACTATTGCTGTAATGGAAGACCATGACCAAACTTGGGGAGGAAAGGGTTTATTTGGCTTATGTTCTATGTCACTGTTTATCATCGAAGGAAGTCAGGACAGGAACTTAAACAGTGCAGGAACCTGGAGGCAGGAGCTGATGCAGAGGCCATGGAGGGGTGCTGCTTACCGGCTTGCTCATCATTGCTTGCTCAGTCTGCTTTCTTATAGAACACAAGACTACCAGCCCAGGGATAGTACCATCCACAAGGGAATGGATCCATTAGTTACTAATTAAGAAAATGTCCTACAATAATATTTCTCAACCTTCCTAATACTGTGACCCTTTAATCATGTTGTGGTGACTCCAACCATAAAATAATTTTCATTGCTACTTCATAACTGTAATTTTGCTACTGCTATGAAGAGTAATGTAAATATCTGTGTTTTCTGACAGTCTTAGGTGACACCTGCGAAAGGGTCTTTTGACCTTCAAAGGGGTCATGACCTATAGGTTGAGTACTGCTGCCCTACAGTCCAGTCTTACGGGGGCGTTTTTGTAATCGAGGCTTCCTTCTCTCAGATGACTTTAGCTTGTATCAACTTGACATAAAATTATCAAGCTCAGGAATAAACATGAGCAAGGAAACAGTGCTAAAGGATACAGAGGAAAAAAAAGAAAGATGGAGGAAACCCATTGAACTTGACCACTCCATGGGGAGAAGGAAAGCTCCATTGGGGGAATCAGACTGCCGAGGCTGCCTCTCGGGAGCAGAGAGAAGCAAAATGGTGGAAAATCAAGTAGATTTTGTATGACAGTCAAGCATCCTGGGGGTCCTTGAGATGATGATACAGGCTGTTCAGATTGACTGGAACTGTATGTCCTTGTCCTTTGGGAGTGGTAAAGGAGGTTCCTGGTCAACAGAACCCTGCCTCTAGGCTTCTTCTGTTTTCCCGGCCAGAGTACTTCTGTACAGAACATTGTCAGCAGCACTGCCATGTTGGGCGCTGCTTGCACCTGGCATCTATTACATCATTTCCTTCCCAATTCTTCACCTATCTGCACTATCACTTGTCTTTGATTTTATTAATTAAATCTTAGATTCATTTTTATAGTTGTGACCTCAGCTCCATGTCATTTAACTATAAAAATAAGGTGTTCCAGGAGCTGGAGAGATGGCTCAGCAGTTAAGAGCACTGACTGCTCTTCCAGAGGTCCTGAGTTTAATTCCCAGCAACCACATGGTGGCTCATAACCATCTGTAATGAGACCTAATGTCCTCTTCTGGCATACAGGTATACATGAAGATAGAGCACTCATATACATAAAATAAATAATCTTGGAAAAAATAAAGTGCCCCAGCGTCTGCTGGGCTATTTGCTTTTGGTATTTGTTCATCTCAGTGTTAATGATTGGTTATGTTTAGTGACTTGATTATACCGTGCTTCATGTGCGCCTGGCAGTTGAGATTATTTAACTGTGAGTAAGTCATCCAGTTCGATTTCAACCATCTTCCAGTCAGAATGGAGGCCCACCCACTTAGCTAATAAAATAACCTGTCCTGGAAGGCTCTCTGTAATTCATGAGCTTGGTACTTTAGATCCAAAGGTCAAAAGCAAAAGGCAGATTTTGTAGATAATTTGTGATTAAGGAAAGCATCTTTTTGTTTCAGAACTGTTTTGGAATTTTGGATTAAACTGTGCCCCTCGTGGTATACACAGCCCCGAAGAGCTCCCATGGCTCCTTTTCCCCTTCTCTTCCCCAAACACAACCTCAGTAAACACTCTGCATCCCATGCTGTTCAGGACGGAAGCTTATTTCCAGGAAATAGCTCATCTTTCTACATTCTGTTATAGGAATGAAAACACTGAAGATTTCAGAATGCTTATTTTGCCCAGATTTCCTCTAAAAATAGAAGTGCGGTATGCTGGTAATCATAGGACCTAACTGCTTTAAGGACTGTGCTGAAGCTGTCATAGCAACACTGTGGGTTGGTAGGTTTTCAATTCCCTCATGCAAATGAAAGACGAACCGGAGGCACAGAAAATAACGTGGATTGCTCAAAGCACACTAAGAGGTCAGAGTGGATTCAGACCTGCCCATGTCAAATCTGTGCAGTTAAACAGTTAGTTTGCTCTTAGATGGGCTAGCTGCCAGGGTAACCTCTGACCAGAGTTGCTTTTTGGGTCTTGCTCAGAGGAGCAGAGGTCTAGGGAGGTGGGGGAGAAGATGGGAGCACCCCAGCATTACCAGCCATTTATTAGAGGACAAATTTCAGAATTTCCTGTTCCTGTTCAGATTCCAGAGCCTCACCCTAGAACTTCTGAATGAGAATCCTGCAGGATTGGGAGCTGTATTTCACGTCACTCCAGGGTCTGCTTGTAGGAACCATTCTCTGGGAGTCATCCATTGACAAAGATTCTTTGCTTGGCATTGTTAGTGTTAACTTACAGGCAGAAAGCTAGGCTCTTCCTACGGACCTAGCAATGGCTGCCACAGCCAGGTGCTGCATGTAAAAGGACTGCTTGCTACTCCAGATCACTTTCTTTTTCTCTCTCTCTGCTCCCATGTGGCAGAGCTCGCTCTCCTCCTTTCTTTTCCTCTCTGTCCCCCCTCCTTCTCTGCCCTCATGACTCTGCTCCCTTCTGTCTACCCCTACCCTTCCTCCAGGCCCTCATTCCCTCCTCTTGCCCCAAATAAACCTCCATTATTAGGTTTGTGGCATGGTGTGGTTCTCAGGGGGACACCTTGACCTGAGCCTGCCAGGCGCCCCTCCCCCACATGCATTGTATTTCAGAACAATTGGGAACTCTGGAGTATTTACATTTTCATCCCCACCCCACCCCCTTCCAGGTAATAGCTGTTCTCTCTTGTGACCTATCCAAGGCCAAGCTGATAGAATTAGCTGAGTCTGGAATAAAACTGTGAATCTGTATTACCTCTTCATTGCTCTCCTTGCTACAAACCTAGCCATGTAACTGACACACATTTGTTACCTTCCTGTACTATACAGGCCAGGAATCTGGCTTAGGTGTCACTAGGCCAAAGTCAGGACAAAGTCTAGGGACGCATCATTATCAGGGATCATTGCAGATGTTGGCTGAAGTTGCTCCTCTCAGTTCCCCTTCTTGCTGTACATAAACTTGGGGTTATTTCGAGCATTGGAGGCCACCTGTATTCCTTTGCTCAGGTCTTCTTCTCTCCACAGTCAAAGTTAAGGACAATAGGTCAAGCAACTCTGAACTTTGAATCTCTTTTCTCCTGTGATTTGAAAGATACTTGAGCCTGCATAGCTAAGTCTATCTGTCTATCATCCATCCATCCATCCATCCATCCATCCATCCATCCATCCATCCATCCAATCTATCCTGAAGCCCCTTCCCTTAACCAACAGCTGCAAAGGAGCCTGCAAAGGTGTGGTTAAGAGCACTTGTTGCTTTTGCAGAGGACCTGGGTTTAGTTCCCAGCACCCTCATGGTGGCTCACAACCATCTGTAATCCATTTCCAGATGGACTCCTTCTAGCTGCATGAACACCAAGTATTCATGTGATATACATGCCTACACACAGGCAGAAACCCCGTACACCTAAAATAAAATAATAAAATCTTAAGTAAACAAGCAGAAAACGTGACTTAACTAGATATTTTTCTATAAAAAATAAAATAAAATAAACATGTCTTGGCCAGATTTCAAAGCAAATAGTTTTAAGAGGCCTGTTTCAAGACTTAAAAGTCAGACAGAGCTGAGCAGCCCTTACCTGCGTTCATGAAGCAGAGAGAATCTACACTGTGCCCATTTCTTTGGTAATTTAGATTTGGGAAAAGCATTCCGATTTGAAGCAGGATCACCCATGTCCGCTGTGTGTCACAGGCTCCTCCGCCAACACATCTTTGCTCCTGTCCCTCACTACCCTGCCCTTCCTTCTGGCTACACATATGTAGTACAGTCAGAACAAGTTTGTCACCTACTTATCCCAAGGAACATTTTCGGATGCTAAAAGTCTGGCATCGGTTGGTTTTTTCCCAGTTGCTGAATTAGGATGGTAAGAATCCCTGTGACGTGCCAGTTTTTCAAAGGCTGATTTGGAGTTCTGTGTGGTGTCCCCCTCCACCTGTCCGTGCGGCACTGGAGAAGTCCCTGCAGCATGTTGGCCACAGGAGATACTTAATAGCCACTAACTGAACTGAGTTGAAGTATTGAATCAAAATAACTTTAATTTAAACAGTGTTATCTCTATATCCAAGTTCTGCAAGATATGTGCATTGTCTCCTTAGAACATTCATGTCAGAAACTTTGCTCAAAGTCTAATATAAATGAGTAAAAGTAGGATTGTTAAAGATGAGGCTTCTAATTCATATTTTACTGAGTATTGTATTAATTCATATTCTATCAGATTACCTAGTAAGTATATTAAGGGCAAGGACAATGACATTTTTTCCTATTTTTTTGAAATTTAATTAATATAAACACCCAGGAAATGTTATAAATTTTAAGTATAGAGCTTGATGAACTCACAAACTGTCACTCTTACCAAGTTCTTACCTACCTGGGTAATACTATCTTGATGCTTTAGAAGTTTTAGAGAAATAGACTATTTTTAAGACATGGAGGGCTGGGGAGATGGCTCAGTAAGTAAGGTGTCTTCTGTGCTAGCACGAGGACCAATCTAAAGCCGTACAGAGCTGTGTGTGGCACACACAGAGCTGCGGGGTGTTGAAATCTGGGTCCCAGGAGGTTGCTGGCCATCAGTCTAGCAGAAATAGGTGCTCTACGTTCAGTGACAGGCCTTGTCTTAAAGAATGAGAAGGAAGATGTCTAGTGTCAACTTCTGGCCTCCATGCACTCACAATTACAAACTATGCACACACAGTATAGAAAATATTCTTCCAGACACTGTGGCAAAGCTTTTAGAAACAGATCTCCGTGTGTGTGTGTGTGTGTGTGTGTGTGTGTGTGTGTGTGTGTGTGTGTGTGTGTGTGTGTTTACAGATGAGGCTCCTGCCCCGAGGATACAATCTCGCATGTTCTAAATGTTCTTGCTTTGCAAAGTATTTGAGTTGCATACACAATTTGATTTAAAATTGAAAAAAAGTTTATTTCTGTGTGTGTGTAAGTGGGTGTGTAGGTCAAAGGACAACTTGCAAGAATTGATTCTCTCCTATCATGGGGGTTCTGTGGAGAGAACCCAGGTTATCAGTCAAACATCTTTTTTTTTTTTTTTCTGGTTTTTCAAGACAGGGTTTCTCTGTGTAGCCCTGGCTGTCCTGGAACTCACTCTGTAGACCAGGCTGACCTGGAACTCAGAAATCCACCTGCCTCTGCCTCCCAAGTGCTGGGAATTAAAGGTGTGCGCCACCACTGCCCGGCTAGTCAAACATCTTTACCTGCTGAGCTCTTATTAACCCTTGACACAAAAGTTTTATTTTCTAGTAATTAATGTATACTGTGATCATTGAAATTATGGTTCCCTCAGATATTCACAGATACTGATTCCACATTATACAATTGGCCTTATCAGTAGCATGGTTTCACTTTGCTTTATACAGTTTTTATCAGCAGGTGGTTTTTTTTTTTTTTTTTTTTTTTTTTTTTTTGGTGACAGATTATCATGTATTATGGGCTGGCCTCAGACTTGCTGTCTAGCAGAAAAATGGCCTTGAATTCCTGATCCTTATGTCTCCGCTTCCCAAGTACTGGCATCGCAGGCTTGTGCCACTGTCTGGCTTGTTCTTGCTACTTTTGAGATAGTGTCTCATGGTATTGCCCAAGCTGTCTTCAAACTCCTGGGCTCACGTGACCTCTCTCTCAGCTTTCCGGGCAGTAGGGAGTGTGGGTACAGGTCTCCATACCCAGCTCTTCTACACACCTTTCACTGAGATCAAGCCATTGTTTTTTCTCTGGAAAATTCGTGAGTAGGTATTCAAGAAAGACCATTGCCTATCTTTCTGCTCCCAATAGTTCCCAACAGAGTAGACAGTGACATTTCTTATAAATAGAATGGAATGTGTAAACTTTTGGAGGAACTGGATTCAAAGCTTTGTCCTTCATTCCCTGTCTTGTCTCCGTTCAAGGATGCTTGCTGAAATGTTTTCTGAGAACAAACCCATTTGAAACCACCTTGGTACCAACATGAGGCTTTGATAGATCATGGTACAGTCAGACTCTATGAACTATTATGAAAGGCATGTTTTGTTTTGTTTTTTAAAAAGTTTAATAACAAATAATTTTATTTTCTTTAAAGAAAGACCATTTTTATTTATGTGTAAATATGTGTGTATCTGTGTGTGTGTTTGTGCTTGTATGTGCTGGAGGTACAGGTGTTTTATGAACCATCTGAAGTGAGTGCTAAAATCCAGACCCACATCCTTTGTAAGAGCAGCAAGGAAGCAGCTAAGCCATCTCTCCAGTCCCCTCTTTTCTCTCTTTTTGTTTCCCAAACCTAGGGAGTTCTGTAGGCAGGTACCACTGAGATATATGCCTAGTCCAAGGACATTGATTGTTAACTTAAAAAAAAAAATGATGCACACATCACTATATCTGTAACATAGGGACATTTTTATAAAAGTGTATAATGTACGTGAGCTACACCTCCTCCTTCCCAGATCCTTTCATGGGATTTTTTTTTCTGCAACAAGATTTCTCAGTATAGCCCTGGCTGTCACTCTGTAGAACTCAGTCTGTAGGCCAGCCTGGCCTGGAACTCAGAGATCCATCTACCTCTGCCTCCCAAGTGTTGGGATGAGCTAGGTGGTAGGTGGTTGGTCATGGTGCATACTTTTAATCCCAGCATTTGGGAGGCAGAGGCAGATGGATCTCTGAGTTTGAGGACAGCCTGGTCTACAGAGCAAGTTCCAGGACAGTCAGGGCTACACAGAGAAATGGTGTCTCGAAAAACAAACAAAAACAAACAAAAACCCCAAAACCAAAACCCAAAACAAAACAACAACAAAACAAGGTGTGCACCCCCACACCTGGAAAGTATTTTCTAGTAATAGGTAAACTATATATAGTAAATAATAGGTAAACTATATATACCAATTAAAAAAAATAATGCACACATAGTAAAAAAGACTGGGCATTCTTAACACTATTTGTCCCCAGATGGTATGCTTGGGAGCAATTTATGTTTCTTATTTTATAAATATTTATCATTTTTTATATTTTCAAAATTAAAGAGAATAACTACTTAGGATCAATTTTTGAAGAGCCACATAGGACAGACAGCTGATTTTCTTTCTTTGTGGGATAGGGTAGGGCAACTCAGACTTGGCCAGTACGTGGTTTACTCAAGAGGTAAGCACAATTTCCTGCCATAGTGGTCGTATCACTAACACAAATGACCTTTTTGAAATTGTGTAGTTTTTATTTTTGTAAATTAAGATTTATTTTAAATAAATTAATAAATTATATATATTAACTTATTAGATAAACTCATTTTCTTGTGCTGATCTCAGCCACTAAAACACCCACCCAGTCCCAAACTCTGTAGTGAACTTCTGTGACGGCCATTCTGAAGCCCTGGCTCTTCACTTAGGGCTTTATTTACACTTTTGCTGTCAGTTACACTTTTATGTACTGTCCATCATAAAAAAACAAAACAAAACAAACTACTATGACAAATTGAGGCTAGAAAAACAGCTCTTGTCTTAGGGTTTCTATTGCTGCAATGAAACACTTTGACCAAAAGCTACTTGAGGAAGAAAAGGTTTATTAGGGTCACACATGCCAAGACACAGCCCACTGGGGGAAGCCAAGATGGGAACTCAAACCAGGCAGGAACCTGAAGGCAGGAGCTGATGCAGAGGCCTTGGAGGGTGCTCCTTGCAGCTTGCTCAACCTGCTTGCTTCTAGGACTCACCACCCACAGTGGGCTGGGCCCTCCCATATCAATTACTAATTAAGAAAATACCCTACAGGTGCGCCTTAGGAGTGCCTACAGGCCACTCATAAGGAAGCCTTTTTTAAATGGAGGTTCTCTCCTCTCAGAGGAATTTAGCTTGTGTCAGGTTTACATACAATTAGCCAGCACCGTTTATAACCTCTCCCTCCCCCTCTCTCTCTCTCTCTCTCTCTCTCTCTCTCTCTCTCTCTCTCTCTCTCTCTCTCTCTCTCTCTCTCTCTCATTGTCTTTAACCCCACATTCCTTCCTCACTTGTCACCTAATCTTACCCTTTCTTGGTCTCTTTTCCAAATGTTCCATGAAGTAGTGGAATTTTTAGTACAAGAATGGGTACTTCATCCAACTTTCTATTGACTGTTAGGTCTCAAAGAAACTCAGGACAGAAGGTCGAGGTGCCTATTTAACGTGGCAAAGAGGACTCTGGCTGCAGGTCTCCCTCAGTCCCTACTCACAAGTGACTGTTACAGAGTCATCCTGGGTGGCATAAGGCACCCCCACCCTAAACCACTCCAGCCCCCAGGCTTCACTCCTCTTTTCTCCTGTTGAGCCCAGCTGTTTTATTTTGGCTGTGAGCCCTCCTGGTTCTCTTGGCTTCTCTTGGTCTCTTGGCTCCCGGTTCCTCTCTTGGCTTCCTCTTCTCTCCTCTCTTCTCTTCCCTGTCTTGCTCTCCCATCTCTCCTCTCATGGCCATACTCAGTCCGGACTTTTCTAGATGCCTCTGGCTGTGCTCTCCCTCATATCTATAATAAAACTTTCTCCTCGACTATACCTTGGAGTAGTTATGTCTCATTTTTCATTCATTTATGAATTCCCAACCTACCCCCCTCATTGTCTTTAACCCCACATTCCTTCCTCACTTGAGGTACGAAGTCCTCAGTGCTCCCCCATATACTCTGAGCCTGTGTTGGAGACAGACTGGTATAGTTAATCTTATGTCCCAGAGCTATCCCGGAGTGGTTCTGAGCCACCCAGACAGAATATATTTCCTTATATCTGTCCCTTGGAATTCTTCCTAACTTCTAATTCTATGAACTTGTGGCCATATAGAAGAGAGTAGGGATTTAAATGCATGTGTATATTTTCATTGAGACATAACGTAGGAATAGTAGATTGCTTTTGTGTTAAGTGGTAGTTAGCTATGTTTTGACAGGTGTATATATCCATAAAAGTCACCACAATCAAAAATACCTAATATTTGCATTGCTACTGAAAATCGCCTCCTGTCCCTTAGCATGTTATTCCTAGGTGATCTCTGTTCTGACAAGGGCTACTCTACTGTTGGTCACCACAGGTTAGTTTGCATGTCTAGGTTTCACAATCATATAAATGAAATTCTAAGAGTGCATATTATAATGTACTTTTATTTTAAGATTATGTGTAATTTCAAAATTATTTTCCCTTTCACTTTGGAAAGCTGGCTTATAACGTCCACTTTTTATGGAGGCCTCATAAAAGATGTTTCAGAATGAGCTGCTGCCATCCCATAAACATAGATTGTAAAGTGGATAAGGAAACTGTACTAGGGCCAGTTTGGAAGCCGACTTGGACTCTAGCCCTTTTGGTTTACCAGTAGCTTAACACTACATAAATGATACAGTGTTTCCAGTCACTGTTTCAAGACAATGTTTATATTTGTTTCAAATTAGTCCAGTGGACTAATCTGGAGTTAGGATGTTTTGTCTTTTTTTTTTTTTTTTTTTTTTGTCTTAACACAATTTCTTAATTCTTTTTAGGAAACACAAATTAATGCTAATTGTTAATGGTTTTTCACATGATTAAAATTATTGACATTTACAATTAAAGTGACAAAGGAATACTTATAAAAACAGTATGGGAGTTCACAGCACAGTCCCGTTTCAAAGCCTGTGTGAGCACATTCTTCTAGGGAGGTGAGGTCTCACTGTGCATTTTAAATACTCTACACTGTTGTAGATTAGAAATGGTGATGACATCTACAGTTTTGCCTCTTACTATATTTCGTCATAGTTCCAAGCCGCACCTGTGTCCCAGGTTGGCCTTTCTACCCAGGCCAAATTCTTTTGAGATTAAGATCTGTAGTAGTAGGCAGAACATTTATTTCAGCATAGAGTGAGTTGCTTGTTCTTTGATCAAACACTGACTTCTGCTCATGATCATCCAAGGACAGGCACAGCTCAGTCCAGGCTGGATTTTAAAGCTTCCAAGTTTGTTTCTCAGCGCCCCTGACTGCCAGGCACTAAGACCCGAGGAGGCAGGTATGTATGTGGGGTCTGTGTGCAGACTCTTCCCTTCTGCTGGGATCGGGGACTCAGACATGGCTGTTGATGTTTCCATGTGATTGTTTGGTTGAGCTAATCTGCCTTACAGAATTTCTCAGCAAACTCTTCCCTGCTCTGGGGTTATTTTGCACGATTAGTCCAAAGAATATTTTTGGTGCAGTGGTCACACAGTTCTTAATCGTGTCTTCTAGGTTGATAAGAAGGAGGGCTTGGGTTTTTTTCAGGGTTGGATTTAAAAATTACACATAATTCTTGGTTGGACTTTGATGTTCAGGAATGGGTATGAACTATTTGAGAAAGGCAGAAGTAACTGAGTATTCACTTGGTGTTGCCTCCTAGAAGGTATATGTACTGTTGCTTTGAAGTCAGAGGCGTTCAGGCCAGTGAGTGTCTCTTACAGTCTATAGTTCTATTGTGGATAAGCAGAACTCTCTCTCTCTCTCTCTCCCTGAAGAGATTCTATGGCTTGGTTTTTAAAAAAAGCTGAGAGCGGGCTGTGGTGTTGAGCCTGGGCCTCTAGGAGTGAGAGAGTATCTGCATTGTAATGCCTTCTTCATTTGCATTTGGTTTCTCTAAGTCTTGAAAAGCCAGGATTAGTAGGAGATAGATTTCACTGTCGCATTGACTTGGGGACAGCAATCAGTTTGGTTTTTTTTTGTTTTTTGTTTTTTTGAAAGAGTTTCCTTTTAAGCAGTTTCTGTGTGAGCATGTCACCTTTCACCCTGGTGAGTCGGGCTGTTTTCTTGCTAAAGCAGAAATTGAGCAGTTCCCAGCCCATGTAAAGCTGAGCCGGTCTTGAATGATGCATGTCAAGCATATCAAGGAAACTCGGAAAGTGATACAATTGGCAGTTTGAATAGGTCCTAGTGCGGAAGAACTGAGGTCTTGTTCCTTCTCAAAACGGAGGAGCCTTTCAGAAGTGAAGCACGCTCCTCTGTGCAGAGACCTTGAACGCTTATCACACCTCGGGATGAAGTTAGGACTCACCTGCTGTGCTTTCGGAAGCCCTCAAACATTTAAAGCATTTCTGTATGAATTACAGTGTAGAGTTACTCTGTGGCTCTTCTTAGGGAGACAAACACATTATGACAAGCTAACCCTAGAAAGTGATTCACCATAGAAAAAAGTCACATAGTTTAAAAAACATAACAAAAGCAAGTCAAGCCTTCCTCAGGGCTTTCTTTGGAAGCCGAATTGCTTTTCCTGCCCAGACTTCACCAAAGGCTAAATCCTTGTGCAGCGCCTCTAATAACGAACCGGCCAGTCTCTCCATTGTGCTTTGTGGAGCTGGGGGGAATAACATCCCTTTATGGTCCCCAGTTTAGATCAGCTTACCACCCAAAGCATGATATTTGATGACCCTTATTAGGTTACTTTGAGTAGCTACAAATGTTGTTACGGTGTAGCCTTATCAAGCCTTCTGAAAAAGTTCACATCCTTACCAACCACAGTCCCTGCTGAAAGGGTCCTGGTAACAGGAGTCTGTGAGATTCCGAAGCACTTGGACCACAAAGGTGCTGAGGACACTCACATTTTCGGCTAGCAAGTATGTTGCTGAGGACTGGCCCATCTTTTCCTTTTTAGTGTTGAATTTTAATCTCAAACTTAGTGTTTCTGGACCTGAATTCTTAAAAGAGTGGAAGATTATGGCTGTTTCTGATTCTGTCCTCAAAAAAACCAAAAAAAAAACAAAAAAAAACCAACCAAGGTTTCTATTTTTACCCCTCCTTCTAAATGTTCTGGATGCGGTTCTCCCCAGCAACACACAGAAGAGCAGAAGAGTCCACCAAACCACAAAAGGCAAATGGTGCAAAGATGCTTTTTGTTTTTTAACCATGTTTACAAAATAGGAAGCTGATTTGTTTCTTCCAAAAGTCCCTCTTTTTAAAAAAAAAAAACAATCAATTTAATCTTATTTTATGTCCATTGGTGTGAGGGTGTCAGATCCCTGGAACTGGAGTTACAGACAGTTGTGAGCTGCCATGTGGGTACTGGGAATTGAACCTGGATTCTCTAGAAGAGCAGTCAATGCTCTTAACCCCTGAGCCATGTCTTTTTTTTTTTTTTTTTGGTTTTTCGAGACAGGGTTTCTCTGTGTAGCTCCGGCTGTCCTGGAACTCACTCTGTAGACCAGGCTGGCCTCGAACTCAGAAATCTACCTGCCTCTGCCTCCCAAGTGCTGGGATTAAAGGCATGCGCCACCACTGCCTGGCTGAGTCATGTCTTAAGCCCCTAAAAGTCCCTCTTAGTGATCCTTATGATTTTAAATTTTCTTCTCATCAGTAAAAACATGTGGGCATATACTACTTCTAAGCAGTAGGCTGTATGGAATGGCCTCATGCTCTGAGCATAAGCTTCTTATGCAATACAAATAAATTTATTTTTAAGAATGAGAACGAAGAGCTGGAAAGATTGTTCAGTGGTTATACACAGCGCTCTTGTAGAGGGCCTGGGTTTCGTTCCCAGCACTCACGTGGCGGCTCACAGCCATCCATAACCCCAGTTCATGGGATCTGTCACTGCCTTCTGGCTTCTGTGAGCACTGCGTATGTATGATGTACATATGTACATGAAGGCAAAGTAATCACACGCGTAAAAATAAATCAATACATGCAAATATTATTTTAGGAAGAGCCAGAATTAAAATGGAGACGGCATTCTTGCTTAAACCATTTCACCATTCATTGGATTGGAGATAAGCATTCTGGATATAGAATGCCCGATCTATATATATATTTTAATTGTTCAACTTACTGTGTTCTGGTGAGATGATTCAGTGTATAAAGTGCTTGCCACCAAGCCAGACATCCTGTGTTTAACCTCCTGGGTCCACATGCTAGAAGGGAGAACTGACTTCTGTAAGTTCTCCTCTAATTTCCACATGTGTGACGTGGCCCATGGATTCCCCCTGCCATGTGTGCATACCCACAAATAACTAAATAAAATGAAATAAAAATGGGATCTTGAAAATGTATCGTTAAGGTGAGCACTTTATTGTGTCCTTAGCAAGTACTTCATGGAACATTAGTACACAGGATAATGTTTACTGACAGTGGCTGAATACTAGAGTATTTTGAATAATCTGGATAATTTTGAATTTTTCGCCTAATACATAGTCATATTTGCTTTTATTTCATTTTCTAGTATAGGGAAAGCTGTTTGCTCGTTTAGTGAAGGTGGATTAGGTGTCGCCTGGATTGTACAGTTTCCTAACCCACTCAACCAGGTATACACAAAGTGCACATTATTAAAAATACTGAAAGTAAAAAGGAAGGAATGAAGGAAGGAAGGAAGGAAGGAAGGAAGGAAGGAAGGAAGGAAGGAAGGAAAGAAAGAAGGGTCACTGTACAGTCTTTTTAAATTAAAGTGTGTGTGTGTGTGTGTGTGTGTGTGTACACATGCACACAGGTGCTCACAGAGGCCACAAGAGGGCACCAGATCCTTTGGAGCCTGTTTTGGGAGCCCGTAAGCGCTACTTGGCTACTTGGGAACTGAACTCCAGTCCTCTGAAGTAGTAGCAAGCACTGCCTCATGTCTCCTGCTCCCGGCCTGTCCTCACGGAATGCCTCCCCCCCCTCTGGCATCCCTTCTGGAAATCCTTCACCTTTCCTGCAGCATCCCTTACGGGATGCCTTTGCCTCACCCTTTAGCTGTCTGTGTCATAGAATCGTCTACCACAGGCACAGAGCTACTGAGCTGTTGAAAATATATTTGTTAAAAATTCATAAAGCTAAACCAGGTGCCTTCCTTATCTCTAGTTTATCTCTTGCTCCCTGACAGAGACTGTCATTCTTGGTGACCAGGTTGTGTTCTTAGGAAGCAAGAGTGTGGTCTCAGTACTGTCATCTATGAAAGGAACAGGTCAGAGTAACTGAATTGCAAGGTGCCAAGGTGTTTGCTGTTGTCCATTGACCTCTGTGTGTGCATGCTTACACAAATGTATGCACACACTTGCGCTTGCTCACCTGGACACGTGCACGCGCGCATGTGCACACACACATACACAGACACAAACACACACACACACAAGCCATATATACACATGAAGATGCATAGTTGGAGTTACTAGTTCAGAACCCATGGTCCTGTGGAAGAGTAAAGAATGGGCTTGTGAATGAGGTATATGTCCACAAACTCCCCGAAATTATGTGCAGAGTTTGGATCAATAAGTAATTTTGGGCAATCTATGTGTAATTTACCAAAAATACTAAACATCAGAAAACTCTAAGAATTAGCTGGGTAGCAGCTTTACATTTTAATTCATTTAATTAAATTTGAATTTAATTTAAATGCCTTTAATCCCACCAATTAGGAGGTAGAGCAGGTAGATCTCCAGGACAGCCAGGGCTACCCAGAGAAACCCTGTCTGCAAACAAAAAAACTGACAAACAAACAAATGAATGAATCAGTGCTGTAGGGGAGGTACAGGCATCTAAATTTATCTTTTATTTTTTTTAAATTTATTTATTTATCTGATGTATATATGAGTACATTGTAGCTATCTTCAGACACACCAGAAGAGGGCATCAGATCCCATTACAGATGGTTGTGAGCCACCATGTGTTTGCTGGGAATTGAACTCAGGACCTCTGGAAGAGCAGTCAGTGCTCTTAACCGCTGAGCCATCTCTCCAGCCCTTATCTTTACTTTTCAACCCAGTTTTTCATCACTTTGAAATGTTTTCAGCTCATTCAGTGTTTCATGATCTTTCCATGAAAATCAGTAGTTTTATTACCAGTACCTTATACAACACCCCAACTCTGCCATGCTTTATTCCTGCTAATGTATACACTCATGACAGTGTTTGACTTATTCGTGATAATAATTCCCTACTTTAAAAAAAAAACCAACATCTGTCCTGGAACTTACTGTGTGGTCCAAGCTGATCTGAAACTTGAGATCCTCTTGCCTTGGTCTCCTGGCTACTGAGGTTATAGATCTGTAACCACTTTGCCCACTTCGATACTAAGTTCCTGTTCTATATAATAAAAGTTGTATCTTAGTTCTTAGAAAAAAGGGGAGAATTTAGTTTTAAATTATAATTGATAAAGTACAAAGAGCCATGCATGGAATTGTTTTGTAAACCTCTGTTCTGACTCATCTCATTTTACCGTTTACACAAAAGAGGCTCAGATCTCGCTCTTGAATATCATGTAGAAAGATGATTCCTTGTTTCCCTTGGGAACCCACTGCATGACTTCATTGCTCTTGGCTATACAAGAATCATGTGGTTTACTGAAGGGAACAGAGGACAAAGGCTCGGGCACACGGACAATAGTCCTAGCTTTGACACTTACTAGCACTTGGCCTGTTCTGTAAGTTGCCTCTCTGACACTGTTTCCTTATGTGCAAATCAGGAATGAGTGGATTCGCAAACGTAGCAGTTTATATAGTATAATAGTAATATTTATTCCCATCGTTTGTGTGTGTGTGTGTGTGTGTGTGTGTGTTATATGCAATTTCATTTTAATTCTGCGTTCTCTACAGGAGTATTTGAGAATCAGATGGAATAATATGTATCTTATCAGTTAGTAAACACTTAAGCATGAGTCTTAAATTCTCTTACTGTCAAACTTATTTTTATTTATTGAGACAGTATCTTAACCCTTGAATTCATTATACAGCTGACTTTGAACTACTGATTCCCCTGTCAATAAATATGTGGGTAGTTTCACACGGTCTCATGCATGTCCTGCTCATCCTTCAAAGGAGGGAAAAAAACAAGAAATACTTGCAGAGATAAGAGCTGAAAAAGAAAAAAAAAAAAAAAAACAGGTTGAAAACTGTAGACCCATAGATCTGAGAAACTCAATGAGCTGCAATAAAAAAAAAAAAAAAAAAAGAGGAAAATGATGCCGAGACACACTGTAATTAAATAACATGAAGGCATACCATAATTAAATTGTTTAAAACCACTGTTATGTGTAGAAGAAGAAAGGTAACAATGATACAGATGTGCTGTTGGGGGCAGTGCAGGCAGGGCATGCAGGACACCGTTAATGGGGAGACGAGCAGTCGACTCAGATCTAAGCCCAGCAAAGACATATTCCAAACAAGGATGGAATGTGGATGTCAAACTGGCTTTTAATAGTATGAGTAACGCTGAGGGGAGGCTCCAGGCAGGAGCGAGACACATGGAAACAGACCTGTATGAAGGGGTGAAGAACATGGCGCTGCGCCTGTGAGCACATACAACTATTTATTAATATTTTTAAAGGGTATTACTTTTTAATGTTAAACTTATTTTCATCAGACACAACATATTAGAAGTATTTCTGTTTGATTCTGAAAGATAATTAGTTTAAAATGATAAGACGTGGTATGCAATTTATAATAAAAATAGCACACAGGGCAAGAGTTGGGGAAATAAACATATATATTGAGTATTCCTTATGTGAAATATCTGAAATCAGATGTGCTTCAGAACTTGGAGTTGTTCAGATTTCCAGGCTGTCTAAACAGGCTTTCTCCTGCGGCTTCCCAGCTTTACCAGTTGGACCATTTTGAATTCAGGTTTTCAGACTGGTGATGCCCAACCTCCCTACCACTGTGGCATTTTGATGCTCTTTGTGGCATGCAGTAAAACCTCTCGAGGATAAGGTGTAACAAGTGAGAAAAAAATGTATGTTATAAAACTGAGAGTAACCACAAAATTGTTATAATTAATAATCAAAAGAAATAAATTAGAATTAGAAATATTCGAGTAATTCCAGAAAAGATAAAAAGAAGGGAATGTAACTAGTGAGAGAAATGGAAGACATGACAGAAGAGGCTGAACCCAACCTTATCAGTAGTCATGCTAAAGAGGAATGAACACATCGGAATCAAGAACAGCTTACCCCAGGAATGTAAAACTGTTAACATTTTTAATCAATAATTGCGATTCAAAATGCTAACAAGCAGAAATGTATAATCATTTTAGAGACACAGAAAAAGTACTGTAAGTCATCCATTGGTAATTACAGAAACACACACACACACACACACACACACACACTTCAAACCTTCCAGCTAACCAGAATAGATGGGAGCTTCCTCAGTCTGATGGAGCACCCATGGAAAGCCTGCATCTGACAACATGCTCCATGGTGAAAGAATAGATGCTTACCCCCCTCAGGGCTGAGAGCAGCCTGTAAAACCCAATAATAAAAAACTACACAGCAGAATGGTAGGCAGAAGATTGGAATACTATGAAAATACTCAAGCCAAATGAAAAAAAGCCAGAGGAAATTATTGTTATGATTTTAAAGAATGCAAATGAATCTTTGGTGACAGTGGTCGCTGTCTTAAGAGTTCCTATTGCTGTGATAAACACCATGACAAAAAGCAGCCCAGAAGGAAAGGCCGTAGTTGGCTTACCCTTCCACATCACAGCCTATCGGTGAGGGAAGTCAAGGTAGGAACTCAAGGAGAGGCCATGAAGAAACGCTGCTTACTGACTTGGTCTGCTTTGGTACAGCACGAGGACCACCAGCCTAAGGATGGTACCACCTACAGTCATCTGGGCCTCCCCACAACAGTCGTCAATGCTAATGGGGGAAATCCTCAGAATTAACTGAGTAAATAGTACGTTATGTCTTGATTTCTCTGTTGGGCGTTCTATGTCTAATATTAGGTAAAATGTAAAGACTGCTTTGGAAGGTATAAAATACTTGTTAAATATAAAGTGTGGTTTATTATTATTATTATTGAGAGTTGTTAACTGTTATTATGACAAACCTTTGTAATTGATTATATAAAATTATATTTATATAAAATCCTTATTTTTCTTATCCACAACCTTTAGAAACTTGGTGTTTATGTGTTTTTTTTTTTTTTATGTATCTTTGAAAAAATAGATGCATATGTTATATGAAAATTTCTTCCTTTGCTTTTTAATACAGACGATTAGAGTTGGAGTCTACGTGTGGCAAAATATCATCTCAGGAACTCATCTCCTGAAAACATTTTTTAAATGTAAAAAGTGAAAAGGTTTTCTTTGGAGCCAAGTGTGTTTTGAAGGTTGCTGGGACATAGCAACCTGGGGGAGACTAGCTGCTCGCTTGGGCCCAAGTTAGACTAGGGGCTCGTTTGCATTCCTTTGAGTCCAGTGAGTTCTGGGCTAGAACTGGGGAAGGGATTCTAAGCCAGGAAGTAATACCTCAGTTATTCCAGAGGACTCATTTATGAGAATCGTGAGTCACCGATCACTGCTTCCTGTGGCCCGACAGCTAGTTGGTGTGGTCCTCAAGCATTTGTTCTGAGGCACTTGGCATTTATAGGCAATTACAGTCTGGGTACTCACCTCCCTAGTGTATAATTTCCTGTGACTACACAATACATAAAACGAAGTACTTTTCAGAGATCAGAAAAGTGTTGTAAAAGAATTCACATCATTTCCCGAAGCTTAGTTAAATCTTACCACCAATTTTCTCAGTTTCTGGAAAGATCACACAGTGTGCACACCCGGGCCTGATAGTTCTGCACTGCACAGTTAGGTTCTAGGCCAGCTTTGAACAGGAAAAGATCACAGGGAGCTTGCCAAGCTGTAGGTGTGGAAGGAGGTGTATAGTGACCTCTGTTAAGAAGGTAGTAAGTGGAGCGGTGGGCTAGAAAATGGAGTCCAGGGGGTGGGATGAGGGGAACAGGAGGGATCTAGTGGGGGAAGAGGGAGGGAGGGAGTACTGGGAGAGAGAACTGGAATCAATGGGGGGGGGCATCTCTGGGATGAGCTAGAAACCTAGAGCAATGGAAACTCCCAGGAATCTATGAGGGTGACCCTAGCTAAGACTCCCAAGAATGGGCATACGGAACCTGAAGTGACCATTTCCAGGCAAGACCCAGTGGAGAGATGGGGGCATCACCCCAACCACAAAAATCTTCAACCTATAGTTTGTCCTGCCTACAAGATGTCCAGAGATAAGGACGGAGCAGAGACTGAGGGAAAGGCCAACCAGTGACTGCCCAGCTTGAGACCCGTGCCGTGAGAGCGAGCCCACCCCTGATGCAATCAATGATACTCTGCTGTACTTGCAGACAGGAGTCTAGCATAACTGTCATCAGAAAGACTTCGCCCAGCAATGGATGGAAACAGATGCAGAGACCCAGAGCCAAATTTAGGCAGAGCTTGGGGAATCCTGTGGAAGAGGGGGAGGAAGGATTGGCGGAGCCAGAGGTCAAGGGCACCACAAGAAAACCTACAGAGTCAACTAACCTGAGCCCATAGGGGCCCACCGAGACTGAGCCACCAACCAGAGAGCATGCAGCCGACAGACCTGGGCCCTCTGCACATATGTAACAGATGTGCAGCTCAGTCTGCAAGTAGAACTCCTAACAGCAGCAACAGGGGCTATCTCCGACTCTGATGCCTGCCTTTGGTCCCTTTCCCCTAACTGGACTTCCTTGTCTAGCCACAACAGGAGAAGATGCACCTAGTCCTACTGCAGCTTGATATGCCGAGATACCAGGTTGATATCATGAGAGGCCTCCCCATTTCTGTGGAGAAAGGAGGAGAGGAATGAGGGTGTGTGTGAGAGGGAAGGACGGGGAGAATAGGATGAAGGGCAAGCTGAGATCAGGATATAAATTAAGTAATTAATTAAAAAAAGAAGAAGGTAATAAGTAGGGACTGGTGAGATGGCTCAGTGATCAAAAATACCGGCTGCTCTTCCAGAGGTCATGAGTTCAATTCCTAGCAACCACATGGTGGCTCATCTGATGCTCTCTTCTGGCATGTAGGTGTATATGCAGATAGAGCACCCATAACTTTTAAAATTACATAAATAAGTTTTAAAAAGAAGATAGTAAGCAATTGTGTTTGGACTTGTTGCTTTCCTTGATGCAGAGTCCAGCTTTTCTTCTTACAATGTATTTGTTGGCCTCAGTTTCCTTAATTGTAAAGCCGGAATTGGAATGCTACCAAATCAAAAAGAGTTGCTGTGAGACACATTATATGTGTAGTCCCTAGGAGAGGGCTTTGATTGTGGCGAGCACTCATGAGTGTTTGTTGTTAAAAGAGTAAGTTAAAAAGAGGTTTGTGGCTAGGTACTAAGCACCGAGAGCAGCACTTTTCGGATGGCATGCCTATGTGTGCATGAGTCAAATTTAAAATGGCGATGCTTTATGCAGGCAGGAGTGCATAGAAGGCAACTGAACCTGGGCAGAGACCTCTGGAACTGCAGGTCTTATCTCCTTGCTATCCCTTGGCTGTGGTAATGGGGCATGTGGCCAAGGACGCCTCATCCATGGAATCAGACTGTAATGCGCATGTGCTGATGGTGGACTTTGAGGAGTGCGCCACAGCTCCATCAGTCTGTAATGCGCATGTGCTGATGGCCAATGTTGAGGCATGCGCCACAGCTCCACAGCACCGTTCCGCTGCAGAACTCCTGGGAGCTGCTCAGGACTTGCCTTCTGGGCCGGGTTTGTTCAGCCTTCCCTTGGGAAGCACCCTCACCCATACCTGCCCGGTACAATCATTTCAAGTTTTGAAATATTTTGACACAATAAGCTTTGTTCTTTTTTTGGTCCCTATCTTGTTTTATTTACAATCAACTACTTGGTACAAACAGGTAGGCTAATTGTTTTCATCATCAGTAGATGAGGGGCACAGGTGAAGCTAGCCGTCCTGGAGATCATAGAAAATTCTTTTTTTTTTTTTTTCCCAGAAGCAACGAAGAGGAAAACGCCACCATTTGTAGGAAAATATATGGAACTACAAATTGTTAACACATTAAGCTAAATAAACCAAACGCAGAAAAACAACAACAAAAACCCATTTCTCTCCTGTGAAATCTAGATTAAAATACAAAGATAAGAAAGTAGAAAGGGGAGAGCTATTTCGTCAGAAGAAGGGGGCTAGCATGACAGAGGCTGACGAAGAACTTTACTAAACGGTTCCCAAGTGTACAGCCCATTCCATTCCCGCGCGGGACAAACAGAGAGGTTAGGAAGGTGAGGTGAGCGGAAAAGAACAAAGTGAGGTCATTACATGCAACATATTACATGCATCCTATGTCCAGGAACGGATGGATGGATGTGAACTGAACAACACACAGGATGTGAACAGCTGACTGAAGAAAGCAGAGGTAGCGTGTCATGTCTTGTACCCCTGCAGAGGTATTAAGCAGGGAGGGTGCAGGAATGGGATTAATGGTGGTAGTTTGGGACATGATGGAAAGACAGGAGAGGAAAAAGCCCTCTATGAAGTGAACATTTGTTGATTTGTTTTGCAGAAGAGGGCCAGGCCTCCATTTAGGAGATGTCAACGGAAGTCGGTTTGAACTCAGGTGTCACTCACTCTAGTGGCACATGGTCCTCATTTCTTCACAATAGTGCCTCAGTGGTGGTCTCAAGGTCTCTAGTGTTAATCCATGCACCGAGGCAATTCTCAAACAAGCAAAATAATTTCTTTTTAAATAGTTTGAGACTTGACAGATCCAGGCAATTGACAGTAAAATTGCCTTTAAACGAAGAATTTCTATAGCTGCTGCTTATAGAACAAAAGAAAAAGCCAGCCTCAATTCTTTCAGAGCTGAAGGGTTCTCTGGGACATTTTGAGCCTTTTAAATACCCAGTGTCTCCTTCAAGGGACAGTTGTGCTGGTAAGAAGGACAGGAAACTTGTATTTAACCAAGTAAACAATATCCCAATTCCTCCTTCTATTCAAGAGTTAGTAGAATTCCAATTAGCCCGTTGAAGGAGACTGTGATGGTGAGGAGACCTGCTGTGAAGTGCGGTTCAGAGGAAACTGGGGGTAGAACCAACCAGTGGAAACACTCTCCAGGTTTGCCTTACACCAGGAAGGACTCTCTTCAGTTGCACTTCATTTCTTAGCTGCTTGTGGTTTTCACACACGGTGCTGGATTCTGGTGACACAGAGATCTTTCAACTTGAAAATGGGAAATGGCAGGAAAAGGGAAGGGCTGTAGTAGGCGATAAGAGAAGTGGAGGAGGGTGCACAGTGCCAGCGGGACTGTCCCTAACCAGCAATACTGAGGGTCTGTGGACTCTGATTCTAGACTTTCCTCAGGGTCTTCCATAGACGCCTGGAAGAGCTAAACACTCCCGTTTCTTATATTCTTAGGGCAGCTTTCTCTTCTCCATTTCACCATTGCTGTCAGATCATGTCAGGCATGTGGGATAGGCCTTCAGTTTCCTTTGTCCTGGAGTCTCTAACAGAACAAAAGGCTCAGAGGAAGCTCTGCTGCCTTTACAAGTCAGTCCTCAGCGGTTGTGCTGTGGAAAGCGCTCCTTGGCATAGCCTGCAGGCGGCACTGTGGAAAGGGCTCCTTGGCATAGCCTTCAGGCTTTTGGTGGAGGTTCTCTGTTCCTGGCTGGCATCTACCAGTTTTTCTTTCTTCTCTTCAGAATAATCTCTCATTATTTCCCTGTTGTCTGTGCCTTGTCCTGCCAACCCCAAACCAGATCCTGAACACACAACCTCGGTAAACTTCCTAGGTTTATTCTTTCCATGGACAGAGGGGACCCTAGATTTCTGGCTGATCTTGTCTTCTGTATTTCCAGGACCTTAAGGCAACAGAAGAGTAAGCGGAATGTAATATTTCAGTAAATTCTGCTATAATAGTAACTTGGAATGACTGAAGATTGAAGTACTTGCAGTTTTCTAAGGCCTTGGAAATGTCTCCTGTTCAATAAGAGATGGCCGAGAGGTCATCTTTATATTTTGCTGATTATTTTAGAGTTTGCCTGCTTCCCTTGCCCTTTCCATCTGCCCCGCCCTGTGCTGCCCTCCCATCCCCCCATTTCCTTTCCCTGTAGGGCTGGAACCCAGGGCCTCATGAGCACTGACTCCCCATACACCACTCTGCTGTACAGCAGCCTATTTCTTTCTTTGTGTGCATGCATATTTGTGTGTGTGTTGGTGCCCATGTGTGCATGCACAAGTGGAGGACTGAGGACAGCATCAAGTGTAATTCTTCAGGTGCCATCGGACTTCTTTTTAACCAGTTAATGGGTGTGTGTGTGTGTGTGTGTGTGTGTGCTCTTGAGTGCGTGTGTATGTGAATGCACACTACATGAAAATCAAGTCAAAGGGCAATTTTGAAGAGTTGGTTCTCTCCTTCTACCATTAGTTCTGGGAATGAGTGAACTCAGGTCCTCAAGGACTTTACTAATTGAACCATCGGCCCTAATCCTATTTCTTTAATTAGTAGGTCATGACTTTGGTTTAAGAAGTATCTTTTTTCTGTATAAGAAATTTCTCAACATCATGAATTATTTTTTAAAGCCTGGAAAAACACAGGCATAGTGTACCTATGTCTGTGTACTAGCCCCTAACATCCCACACTGAACACACATTAAACTTTTTGCCGTAATCCCTTAAAACATTTTAAAAAAGAGTAATAGATCCAACCGGTCCTACCTCACGCCTTGACCTCAGCCTCTCTCTCCGCTAGCTACTCTTCTGAAGTCATTTGTAGTTCTCACATTCTCAGCTTGTTACTTGCATGTGGTATCATAAGCAGCACTGACAGTGTTGCATCTGTAGGATTTACCGTAAGTGGCATGCTGTAGACATCCTTTAGCAGTTTCCTTTTTCCACTTCTATTTTTTGAGAAACAGATGGGATTCACCTAGTGAGCTACTAAATATTTGCTAACTATCTACTGGTCAATCAGGAACGTAACTGTCTTAGTTACTTCTCTTGTTGCTGTTACCTAGCTGACAAAGAAGGTAAGGAAGGAAGACTGTTCTGGGCTGCAGTGTAGGAGATACAGTTCTTCATAGTAGGGTGTCGTGGCGACAGAGTGGGAGGTGGCCGGTCACAGCGCGCATCCACGTTAGGAAGGAGAGAGCAAATAGGAAGTGGGCCCGGCCTTTACAGTCTCGATGCAGGCTCGGCAGTCTCTGTGGGCCTCAAACTCACGTGTCAGGGTTCGTGCCTGGGTTGATGTGTGAGTGAAGCTCTGTGTCATTCCAGGGCGGTTGGAAGCTCTTTGTAAATATTTGCCATCATGCTCTAGGTTCCTGTGGGTGGAGGAGTTGGGGAAAGGGGACTTTTGGAAGGCAGATGAGGGAAAATCTGACTGAGCTGAGTCAGAGGGCAGTTTGAGAACTCCTTATCTGAGGAGGCAGGAAGAGGAAAGATACAGGATCTAGGAACTCAGGAAGGGACCATGCATCAGAGGAAGTGGTGCGGGTCTCTGAGGTTGGAGCTTTAGGGTTGGTAGAAAGCACACTTTTTTCTTGGTTTCAGGGCAATTTGGGATATTTCCAAAGCCCTTTCCCCTGAGACTGTTTAGCGAAGCCATTGGATCTTGCCGATTGTATCAACTGCTGTGGCAAGGCTTTAAGAGACTCAAGGAAGTTGAATATTTGAGGGAGTATAAAGATTAGATTAAATTTCAACTGAAATTTTCTTTTTCCAAATGTTTCTTTTATCTTTCAAATATATATTTGTTTGGGCCAGGAAGCACTTAAGATTAGAGGCAGGTGGTGGCTTTAATTGGTAAACGAATGTTCCGCTTAAACCATAGGTGTTAAAAAAAAGTGTGAGAGAAACGTAGCATTGAATGTACTGAAGTCATCCAAGGGGCAAGTCAAAGCCATGGGAGTGTATATAAAGAGCGCGGCATAGCCTGCCCTCTGTGGGTTTCATGATGAGCCTGGTGTCTCTTCTGAGCCCATCTCAGGGATTCACTCACAAGTGTATACTTCAGTGCTAGATCTCAGGCCCTGATTCCGGTTCCTCACTTCTAAAGTTGTAAAGTGAATCGGAGTTCTAGTGTGGTCAAGAACGTTTCATATAAGACAGGCTATGTCTTATAAGACAGGTTATGATAATCTGAGTTGATACATCTAGGGTTTCCCCTATGCTTTACCCAGGCTGACTTCTTTTAAAATGCAAGTTCTCATTTCACAAGAATAGAATAGATAAGGCAAACTATTGTGCAGTTATCTAATTGTATGTCTATGTGGTTGGTATCCAGGTACATTAGGGAGGCCTCTGTGCATGTGGGCCTAAGGCAGGAATGGTACAGAGTAGGTGCTACTAGGGAGGGGGGAAAGACTGAGTGACTTTGATCATGCCTTTGGTCTTTTCTCTTTTAGCTTTACTCTAAAGGATTTTTTATTTCTTGCAACTTCATAGCTGATTCTTGTTTTGAAAATATATTTCATCTTTAAATTAGCATACAAATGAGTGTTTCCATTATGGCGTTTTCACACTCTGTCTTTCCCGTCCTCCACTCTTGCGCTGTCTCCTCCTTCCTTACCAGCCCCATTCTGATTTCACGTCACACTTACTTTGTTCACCTCCTGGCCTGCCTTAACAATTCTCTTTTCTCCTCTTAGGATCTCTTTTCTACTTTCGTAGTTTTTTCTCTATATATGCGTGTTTAAAAATTAAAATATACGATTTGCTTGGGAGAGACAACATGGCGTTTTTCTTTCTGAGTCTGGCTTATTTCACTTGCTGTAATAGTTTCTGGCTCCATTTATTTTCCTGCAAGTGACAATGATTTCCTTTATCTTCAGAATCCTTGCTGAAGTATCAGAATGGAGGCCGAGGCTACGTCATAGAGTAGAGTGGATTAAACGAGAATACACACAGGGTAGTGAAGACATGGATGCCACAGTGTATGCATTTAGTATTCTAACCATCATGTTTCACATTGTAAGAAATGCCAGTGTCCTTTAAAATGTCCATAGGTTTATATATAATCTTGTCATTATCAGTATTTGAAACATGTATCCAGACTTCTCGTGTTCACTGTATTATAGGTGCTGGGTTTCCACAGCTGCCTTTGCCTTTTCAGTTATGTAGAGGAGCTAGTAGGTTTGTGGTCTAAAAGTGTACAGAAAGTGCCCTTTAATGAAAAGAAAAAGAAAGCTCCTCCCACTGTGCGTCCATCTGCATTTCCACTCGAGAAGCACTCTTTTCTTTTTCCTTGGTAATTATTGTTGTGTGGACTAAATAACCGTTAAGTGGTAACAACAGTAGGTTAGGAAATTAAGACTTGGATTTTAATTTCAGTTTCATAATACCATTGACGTGTCTTCAAGAGGGCTGGAGAGATGGCTTAGTGGTTCAGAGCACTGGCTGTTCTTCCAGAGGTCCTGAGTTCAATTCCCACCACCCACATGGTGGCTCACAACCATCTGTAATGGGATCGTGTAGGCATACATGCAGAGTACTCTTATACAGAAAATGCATAAATAAATGAGTCTTTTAAAGAGAAGAGGAGGTGGAGGCGGAGGCGGAGCCATCTTGGAGAAAGGCATAGGCTTCCAGAGCTTACCTCTAGTATACACCTCTATAGAAAACAGGTTACAACAGTAACAGCATGGGTGATTAAAGTATTTGAACATTAGTTGCATTCCATATTCAAATCTACAATTATTTCCCACAATGTGCTTTACAGCTGCTTTGTCCAAACCAGATCCTCTTAGGACATATTCACATGTGGCTGTGTAGCTCAGGCTTCCTTTATTGAGACTTCTCTGGCCCTGAAGATGGCTCCATTGGTAAAGTGCTTTCTATGTAGGTGTGTGGACCTGAGTTCTGATCCCAGCACCAACATAAAAAGCTGGGTCTAGAGATGAGCATCTGTAATCCTAACACTGGAGGGTCAGAGATAGCCAGGTCCCTGGGTATTGCTGTCAATCAGGGTAGCTGATTGAGTGAGTTCTAGGTTCAGGGAGAGACCTTGTCTCAGTACTAACATGGAGAGTGACTGAGGAAGTCACATCGTATTGACCTCTGGCCTCCATAAGCCAAAGCACATGTAATTACACACAATAACACACAAGCCTATACATATATGAACAAATGCTTGTGTGTGCATACAGGCACATACAAAAGGCTGCATCTTCAGCTGGGTCTAGATATGTACAACTGCAATCCCAGGGCAGAGGCAGAAGAATTTTTGAGTTTGAGTCTCCTATACAAGGAGACCCTATCTTAGCTTATCACACTTCAAATGTATATCTTAAAGCTCATTCTCTATTTCTGTTTGTTGTTTCATTTAAATACGGAAAGACGTAAAATAACATCTTTATACTTATTAGATATAAAGGCAAAAAATAAGAGTCACCTATGTGTAAAATGATTTCTAATACATTACATGTTAATATTTTGTTTGATTGTGGGCAAATAAAATTATTATATATAAAATTAACAAATTACATAAAATCAAGTAGGTATGGCTAAGCATCGAAGCCCAGCTTTGTATTTACCATTTCCAGTGCAAAGTCATCAGCACAGTTAATTTGCAGCCTTTAAAACTCGAGGCAAGTAGTAGAGCTCATTTTGAAGAAGGCATGTAGGATGGCCAAGACTGTGGTGATTCATCACTGGGATAGTAGTTTGAAAAATTAGGAAGTTGTGCAAGATATCCTGCTGATTGATTTCTTTCAACACAAAATAAATGTCCTATAAAGAGTCATAACTGTCAGGCATAGTGGTGCACACGTTTAATCCTGGCACTCAGGAGGCAGAAGCAGATGGATCTCTGAGTTCAAGGCCTGGTCTACATAGTGAATTATCTGGGACAGCCAGAGGTACACAGAGAAACACTGTCTCAAAAAAAAAAAAAAAAAGAAAAAAAAAAGAAAAGAAATAGTGTAACTGTAGAAAAGCTTCTAAAAGTGGGAACTTAATAAAATGAATGCTTAAGGGTAGGATGTAAGGAACTCTTCTGAGCCAATAGGCTGACTCAGTTGGACCATTGTCTTTCCCACTGAGAAATCTAAAGCCACTCTTAGGAGTTGTAAAAAAAAAAAAAAAAAGTTCAGGGTTAAATAGTAGGCAATATAATCTTTTAAATCCTATTTAATTGTATTAAATTATGACTAAAAATTGTTCTAGAAAAAATGTAAAACATAGAAATCTATCATTTTGAGAGAACATCAAAGTTTATTAGAAGTAGCTGTACAGATCACTCCAGTTTAGTTCATGTGCAGCTGAGGCAGGCTCTGTGTTCAGATCATATCACTCTTTGAATGCTTCATACAATTTGATATTAAATTGCCATGATAAATTTAAGTGAATAAATGATTTTGATAAATGGTATGATTTTGTGACTATTTGGGGAAGCTGAAGCTCGTATACATGAAATTATATATAAGTATAAAAGCATTTGAAAATGCGTTTCTCACTCTTCATTCCCTGTTGCCTTAGGACACAAGTATTCACTTATTTTCTGTGGTTCATATTAACTGTCTTGTATAACTAGGTATACATGAGAGAAACATAATATAATTTGCATTCATCTTCTATGCTAACTATAAACATCACTAAGTCACTTAAGAATAGGAGTTGAGCTGGGTGTGGTAGTGTATGCCCATAATCTCAGCAGTTAGGAGGAGGGAACAGGATCATCTTGACTTCCAGGCTAGCCTGGGCTACATAGTAAGACCTTGTCTCAGAAACAAAAAGGTTGAACTGTTATACATCAGAAATCCTAAACATATAAGTAACATACATGTTTAGTTTTTTTTTTTTATCATACAGAAGCAAATATGGATAGGAACAAAGATGTCTTTTGAGGCATTGTGTGTGTAAGAATTGGAAACCATGTAAATACACTGCAGTGAGGAATTCGCCAGGTAAATTATAAGATAGTAATATGTGGCCATTAAATGTTTTATTGATAAATATCATGAAAGCATACTAATAATGCATTAATACTAAATATCATAGTATAAGCACATTTTAAACACCCCCCTCCCCCAGGTACTTGTGTTTAGAATGTGGATCTGAGAAAATATAAAGATATTAGGTAGTATTTCTGGACAGTAAGATGAGTGTAATTTTAAATTTCTGTGTGTATTTTTTTATAAAAACAACATCTTTTTTCGTTTTTATTTACTTATTTATGTGTGTGCCCCTGCTGTATGTGAGCCATATGTGTGCAGTACTTGCAGAGGCCAGAAGGGGGTGTTAGATCTCCTGGAACTGTAGTTTCAGGCAGATGTGAGCCACGTGATGTGGGGGCTGAGACTTGAACCTAGGGCCTCTGCAAGGGCAGCGAATGCTCGTAACCACTCGATCCACTTCGTACTTTCTTATGGCCTAGTTTTTTATTCACCCCTTTTTAGTGTGCCGATCCTGTTCTGAGAAGGGCTCCACTGATCTGGAGTGACCGTTCACGGGGAAAGGGGAAGAATGTGGCTATGGTTGGATTATTTTGAAGGTGAACATTTCAGGCATAAATTCATCTGTGCATGAGCAGACGCTAACCCTTCTTGCGGCTATTGTGTGTGTCATTCGTTTACTTTCTTTGTCCTTTACCCGTCCTAAACTGAAACAGTCAGCTCACATATAAATGAAAATCATGCAGACTGTTACGAAGCACAGGGTGTGGAAACCAAGCCTCCCCCACCCCCATGCTGAGTCTTATTGTTTCCTGACTTGATCTGAATGTGTCACCAAGTGACCTACTGTTTGTTCCTTGTCAGTCAGACCTCCTGGGTAACTTCTTGCTGAGACTGCTTCCTGTGTGCCTTACATGCATTACCAAATATTTCACAGGGAGCTAATGTTCTCTTTGCAATATATTCTTTCTAGATATAAAGACCTGAAGTAGCCCTTCCAGTGTAAAGATGGAAAACAGTACCACCACCATTTCTCGGGAGGAGCTTGAAGAGCTACAAGAAGCATTTAATAAAATTGGTAAGCTTGAGGAAGCTGTGGTGTCTGGCTCTGCTTGCTGCTGGGCTTCAGGGATGGGGCAGTGGTCCCCTGCTGCCTCTCAGCTCCCTCAGGGCATTCCCTTTCTTATTCTACCCACATTTCTCTTCATTCTTTCTGAAAGATAAGCTAACAATGAGCTCACATTCCTAGGTGAATTGGACTTTAGTTCTCGATCTTAACGCACAGAGGATAATCCAGGTTAATGAATGACAGCATAACTGAATGCACTTTGCATGGTATGCTCCTTACAGACAAGAAAATAGAGAACGGCTTCCTTGTGTATAAACTGAACTCTGTCTCAGACCTTAGTCACTAACAGAAGTACTTTCTGACTCAGTATAGAACGTTTAAATATAGTTTTGTTTTTAAAGGATATATGTCTCCTTTTCCCTCCTATAATTTTTTTTTTTAAATCTTACCTTGTTCTTAAAGACTGTGTTTCTCCTTTTTCCCCCTTTGTTCTCTGAAATCATCCCATGTTTCAATTTGACATTATCGGCTTAGTAGCTTTGTCCTTTCCTCTTCTAAAACATTTTCTTCAAATCGGTTTTACACTTTCCTATTTAAAAACGTCGATAAATGGCTGGAGAGATGGCTCAGTGGTTAGGAGCACCGACTGCTCTTCCAGAGGACCTGAGTTCAATTCCCAGCAACCACATGGTGGCTCATAACCATCTGTAATGGGATCTGATGCCCTCTTCTGGTGTGTCTGAAGACAGCTGCAGTGTACTCACATACATAAAATAAATAAATAAATCTTTAAAAAAAAAAGGATTAAAAAAAAAAGTCCATAAACAAGGAGAATACAGATTCCTCCTTCCCTCCTTCCTTCCCTCCCTCCTTCCCTCCCTCCCTCCTTCTTTCTTTCCTTCCCTCTCTCCCTCCCTCCCTCCCTCCCTCCCTCCCTCCCTCTCCACCCTTTCCTTTGCTTTCCTTTGTAAATGTGTATGGGTAGAAAGTGACCTCTGAGAGCTGAGCTCAGCGAACAGACACTAAGCATCATCAGCTCACCATCTTTCCTCAGCAGAGGAAAAAGTAATAAATATATTATATAACTTATAAAGTAATAATGAAGTGCTGCTTGGAGAAGCAGAGATGGTGGAGCAGGAGGCTGCGGCCATGGATGGTCTCCCTCTTGGGCATCCCAACGCCTCCTGAACAGTGGCTCAAACTCCTGTGGAGCCGACCTTAGAGTGTGATGATGATGATAATAATTATTATTCATGATTATTGTTTTTAAAGACATAGCTTGTCTTGTCTTTTAAAAGCGACCCACGAATCATCAGTGTGTAAATAAGCATTTATAAAACTCCCTGGGCCTTCCTCTTCTGCCTGGAGAGGTGAGTGGAAGTGTTCCCTTTTGTCACTGTAACATCACAGGAATATGGCATGATTTGCAGAAAGCCATCAGCAATAAATGTTTTAGAATATTGTTGGCAGTGCTCAGCAATTTTTCAAGCCAAGAACTGGGCAGTTATTGAAATGTTCTCTCTTATTTTAGGCACTCAGAACCAGGTAATAAAAGTGGTTCTGCCAGCCTGGTGTGGCAGTCACTGCACAGGTGCCTGTAATGAAAGAGACCCCTCCTGGGTCTCAGGGAAATGAGTTTGTAATCTGTTTTCTTTGCCGAGCGTGCCAACTTTAATCTTTCTGACTCACGGAAACATAATCTTGCTATATTTAATGAATGGCATTTTGAACAGACAGTCCACTGATGGAATAATTTTGACAGCAAGATCGTTTGCTCTGTGAGGAAGCCACTAACACTGGCAGAACGTGGACTTGCTGACTTTTTACAAGAAAACCTGGGATTCTTGAGCTCAGGAAGCACAAACAATTTCCAGAGGCAGAACACACCCATGCAGCCTCGCTGGAGGAGGTATTTTGAGGTCACCGAGGAAAGTGGGCAGTTAAAAATGTGTCTACCCTGCTTTCTTTTTTAAACCGGGTTAAGATACACCAGAGCTTTTTGCTGGTCTTGCGAGTCCAGCTGAGTGGGAACAAGTCCATTCACTCACTCAGGACCACCATCCTTTTCCTCCAGTCTCCTTCATCTTGCCACGCTAGAACTCCTCATCTGTTAAACAGCTGCTCCCAGGTTCCTCTCCCCCTCCCCAAACTAACATTGTCCTTTCTGACTGAATCTTCCTCTTGTAGGTACCTAGCACAAGTGGAATGTGGTTTTGTGACTACCTTGTCACTTAGCATGACCGATGCCTTTATGATGTAGCTGGTGTCACAACTGCCTCTCCTTTTAAAGCCTGAATAGTATTCTGTTGTGTGCACACAACAGCATTTTGCTTGCCTGAGCTTTCATTGATAGCCTTTTGGGTTCCTGGTTGTTTTGAATCACGTTGTTTGTGAACTCAGGTGCACAAATAACTGCTGAGTTGCATTGTCCGTTCTGGGCATGCTCCAGATGTGGACTTACAGGGTCCTCTTGCATCCACATTTGATTCCTGGGGTACAGCTGACTCCTTTTCAGTGTGGCCATGCTCCTTTCTGTCTCCACCGTCATGGTACATCTTTCTCATTTCTGCCCCTCCTTCCCATTGCCTGCTCTGTTGTAGTATGCTTTGTAGCAGCCACCCTTACAGGTTACAAGTAGAATCTTGTAGTTTTGAATTTCCCAGACGAGCACAGAGGTTGAACAAATTTCTTAGGTTGACTGGTATGTTTTCTCTAGAGAAATGTATGTTCAAGCCCTTTGCCTATCTCAAGGTGTTTTATCTGTGTCTCCATCTAATGATTTCAGTCTGGGGTTAAAGTTTGGGCAGCTATTGGTGTGTGAGTTTACTTCTGGGACCTGTATTCCATTTCATTAGTCTGTTTGTCAGCTTTTGTACCAGTACCTGCTTTGGTTACTATGGCTCTGTAGTGTAGTTTGAGGTAAGATACTATAAGGCCTTCAGCACTGCTCCTTCTGTTTAGGATTGATTTGTATATTAAGAGTGTTTTGTGTTCCCAAATGTGTTTTAGGTTTGTTTTTTTGTGCTTCTGTAAAGAATGTCATTGGAATTTTGATAGAGGTTTCATTGAATACATAGACTGTTTCTTAGTAATTCAGTCATTTGTGTATTAATTCTGCTACCCATAATCATGAGAGGTCTTTCCACCATCTTGTGTCTTCACTCATTTTTAATTGTTTCAAAGTTTTCATTATAGAGGTCTTTGTCTCCTTGGTTAGGTTTATATATTTGTGCGTGCTCTCTCTCTCTCTCTTTCCCTGCCTCCCTCCCTCTCTCTCTCTCTAATTATTTTATTATCTTCATGAATTGTTACGTTTATTAATTTGTAGCTACATCTTTTATCTTTTCTGACTAATTTGGTTTGAAATCTATTTTACCAGGTATGGAAGTAGCTATGCCAGCTTGTATTTGACTTCTTATGTGTTTGATAGGTTGACATCCATTTTTTTAATCTGTCTGACTGTGGATGCATTTTTGCCAGAGAGCTATGATCTTTGGAAATAGCAAATGGTTGGAAATCTTTTTTTGGTGGTGGTGGTGGGGGAGGAAACCTGGTCAACTAGACTGCAATTTGGGATTTGGAACCATTTCCATTTAAGGCTATTTAAGCTTGATAATTCCCTCCTTCCCTCTCTCTCCCCACCCCATTAGCATCGGGGATTACTGTGTTGCACTCTGCAGAGTCCTTCCTAGTTCTCCTTTGATGTCCATTGCTCTTTCTGTGCTCTACCTTCCCCCACCCCTTCTCTCTCATTTGTTATTGTTGTTTTTTTGAGACAGGGTTTCTCTGTGTAGCCTTGGCTGTCCTGGAACTCACTCTGTAGACCAGGCTGGCTGTGAACTCCACCTGCCTCCGCCTCCGAGTGCTGGGATTAAAGGCGTGTGCTACCACCAGGCTCCTCTTTTCTCTCTTTGCAGTGTCCCTTTAAGTATTTTCTGTACTGCTGGATCGATGGTCAGTGAACTGTCTTAGTTTGTGCTTGTCTTGAAAGGTCCTTGTTTCCACATCGATTTTCCTTGATAGATAGCTCTGCTGGAGATAGCATCCTTAGTTGGCAGTGATTTACTTTACAGACTTGAAATACGACATTTTATGCTTCCTGGCTTTTAGGGGTACAGTAAGAAATTTCATGTTATTCTGATGTATTTTTTTTTAATGGATGAGTTGCAATTTTTTCTTTACAGATTTTAATATTTTATTTTTAACATCTTGGCTGAAATATATCAAGGAGACATTTTCCTATAGTCATGCTTCTTTGGGGGTTCTCAATGTGATTGGATGTCCATTTCTTTCTATAGACTTGGGGAATTGATAGCTATAATTTTGTTGATAGATTCTTTAATTTTTATCTGAGCTTCTACTCTGTGAATTATTGGGTTTACTCTTTTGATCTTATCTTAGAGTTCTTCAACATATGGCCCTCCTCTCTCCCTCTCTGCATTTGTTAATGTTTGACTGTAGTACTTTATCAACGTCACTATTTGTCCCCGTTTTTTTTTTTCTTCTTCATGGTTGAGTCTGTTGACAATGGGTGCTTTCTACTGCATTTTTATTTGGTTCATAAAGTTTTCAGTTTCCAGAATTTCTGTTCATTTAGTGCCCCCCCAACCCTTAATATTTGCTGTCTTTCTTTTCCCTGCTGCTTCTTTACTCATATTGGTGCTCTACTCAGATTTCACTGACTCGGCCCTCAGTGTTGCTGGGGATTTTTCTTTATGTCCTGGACTGATTTCTTCTTTCCTTTCTCTCTCTCTCTCTCTCTCTCTCTCTCTCTCTCTCTCTCTCTCTCTCTCCATTCCTCCATCCTTCCCTATCTCCCTCTATCCCTTCCTTTTTTCCTTCACCTGCTTGTTTGTAAGGTCATTGACCATTTTCTTTACTCATAAACTTAGGAGATTTTCATCCAACATTAAGCCACCCCCACTTCAGCACCTTTGAATTCAGTAGTTGGGGAGTTATGATCTTTCGGAGACACCATGTCATCTTGCCTTTTTTTTTTTTTTTTCTCTTTTTTATGTCTCTTTGTTGCTATGTCATATCTGTTGGGTTGAATATCTCTTCTCCTTTTTATTTGGGGGTGTTTTTATTGAGCTCCTGAGGGCTCATGGTGATACTCCAGTATCAGCAAGAGAAAGCAAAACTGCTTAACAACGAAAACCACACCAAGCAATATAAGGGACAGAAATGCAGTTAGAGCTCACCAGTGCAGTAAGAAGCAAGATAGAAGATGGCAACACTAACGTGGAGCGTTGGATGAAGTTAATACATTATTTAAATGTGGAAGTAGTAAATTAATGAGCTAAGGGAAAGGGGACTGGAAGAGGGAAAAACAGAAGACAAGCGAAACAAAGACAGGAGGGGAAAGAACGCTACAGAAGAGAAAAGCACAAGAAATGAAAATCAGACAAGAAGCGGGGTGTAAATGGATGTGCGCATGTGCGGGAAGTCAGCTTACATTCTCTCTCATTCGGCCGGGACCTCCGCTTCTGGGGAGGTGCTGGCCACGGCTGGATGAGTCTTGCCTTCTCAGTTAAGCCTTGGAGGAAACACCCTCTGAGGCACACCCTGAGCTGTGTTCCCAGTTCTAAATCTAGTCAAGGTGACAAGATGGAGCTTCACATAAGTGGTTCTCTGGTGTAGTGGTGGCACTCCGGACACTGAACATCAGCCCTCACAAGATTCTGCATGAGCTGACTCAATGCCATCGCCAGAACACTCAAGATGGCAACTTGATCTGTTGCCAACTAAGCAGAATTGTTTTGTGTTGTCTTTGTTCTGAGTCCAGAAGTGCTCCCAGTCTCTAGGGAACCCTGCCACCTGCCCAAGGCCATCTTAGTGAAAACATAAAAACATTTAGGAGTATATTTCCAGAAGTCCAAATATAGGGCTGAAATTTCTTTAATGCCTAATCCCAAAATGTTATCAAACATGATTAGACATATACAACAGTATGAGAAATGCATACAAGCAATAAATTATCAACAAGTAAACCGCCACCAGAGAAAAATGATTACATGTGTTTTATATGCACCAGATAGATATTATGTAAGGAATGTGGGTCCACACACACGCGCGCGTGCGCGCGCACACACATACACACACACACACACACACACACACACACACACACACACACACACACACACACACATATTTGGTTTTTCAAGACAGGGTTTCTCTGTGTAGCCCTGGCTGTCCTAGAACTCAATTTGTAGACCAGGTTGGCCTTGAACTCACAGAAATCCTCCTTCCTCTGCCTTCAGAATGCTGGGACTAAAGACATACACCATGGCTGGCTAAAAATTTTTTTAGATTTACTTATTTTATGTATGTGAATGTTCTGCCTGCATGTGTCTGTAAGCATCCGATGCATGCCTGGTGCCCTTGGAGGTCAGAAGAGGGCATGAGATGTTCTAGAACTGGAGTCACAGATGATTGTGAGCCACCATGTGGGTGCTGGGAACCGAACCCCAGTCCTCTGCAAGAACAAGCAGTGTTCCTAGCCACTGAGCCAACTTTTTAGCCCCCATTTTATAAATTTTATCAGCATAAAGTCTGGGTGGTTATTCCGTCTTGACCTTTGCTGACGTTTTCCTTTTACATATCTGACACTCCCCCAGGCTTACTGAGGTTTCTGTCAGAGCTCTGTCCATATCACACTTAAAATACATACGTGAGCTCTAAACCTATGAAATGAACTCTATTTAAGCATGAGTGCTTTGATTAAGTGTGTTGTACAGTCTGGTTATTTTAGTGAGATGTCCCCATGGTCTCTGGCATTTGAATACTTGGTACCCAGTTGGTAACACTGTTGGGGAAGGTTTAGGAGGTGTGGGCTTGCTAGATGACCTAAGTTGCTAGGAGTGGGCTTTGAGAGGTTAAAGAGTCAAGTCATTTTTTAGTTCACTCTCTGCTTCATGCTTGTGGTTCAGTATGTGAGCCCTTGGCCTCTTCTTGCTCCTGCCCTGATGGACTCTTAGCCCTCTGGAACCATCAGTCCAGATAAGCTCCTTATTCTGTAAGTTGTCTTGGTTATGGTATTTATCATAGCAACAGAGAAGTAGCTAATGCCCACACACCCTGTATCGTTCAGATATAGGAATATAGCACTGGCTCTCAACCTTCCTAATGCTGAGACCCTTCAGTACAGTTCCTCATGGTGTGGTGACCCCCAACCGTGAAATTATTTCTGTTTGTACCTCATAACTATAACTTGACTACTATTATGAATCATAATATAAACATCTATATTTTCTGATCCTCTCAGGTGTGTCCCCTGTGAAAGGATCATTTGAACCCCAAAGGGGTCGAGACCCGCAGGTTGAGAACTGCCAGAGTAAAGGCTCCTCCCACTTATGAAACAGACTTTTAGAGTTCTGCCTTTCCTTCATGTGACAGTGGACCATGTATCTTTACAGATATTGACAACAGTGGATATGTTAGTGACTATGAACTCCAGGACCTATTTAAGGAGGCAAGCCTTCCTCTTCCTGGGTACAAGGTGCGCGAGATTGTGGAGAAAATTTTACTAGTTGCTGACAACAACAAAGATGGTAAAATCAGTTTTGAGGAGTTCGTGTCGGTGAGTAGTCCAATACTTTCCTAGTTATCAATCATTTTGTCCCAAGTCGGGTTTTAACAATGCCTGTGTTAGGTTTGATATGACCTGGTTGCAGAGGGCAGACAAAGCACTGCTTTCAAAATGAGAGTGATGGTGTTAATAACAAATACTATTGTGGAAGTAATTTCCAAAAATTATACAACGAAGGAGACTATTGGATGGAAGTCAGGTTCAGACCACAGTCATTCCGGCACTAGAATAACTGTACTTAAGTTGAATGGTATTGATCATTAGCGTAATTGAATAAGTAAGATGTAAATTTTCTAGTTTTGTTTTCTTTATCTAGTAAGTAAATATTCGAGCTCTGGGCATTGTGAACAATGTGGTGGGCAGAAAGGGACGTGGTCCTTGCTCTTGTGGCATGTCCATATGGCAGGGAGGCAGAGTCACACAAGCGGAGAGAAAGCCAGCTATGGCGACTGCTATGCTAGAACAGTAGAGGCCCCATGAGTGTTAGGGTGGTTGGAGCTGAGCTTGGAGGGGAGGATGGAGGACCCAGGGACTCGGGGGAGTCGCCGTGAAGTGAAGGCCTGGGAAGAAAGAAGTTAAATAGGAAAAGGGGGTGGGTCAACTAGTGTGGGAAGCAGAAGTGACAGTGTGCACTGGAGATGCTGGGTCTCTCAAGCAGTCAGAAAGAGGGTTAGAATGGGTGAGGGGGTGAGAAGTAGCTGGAGAAGTAAGCGGGAATCAGTCTTGTGGGGCCAGGCACCATTTTTTTTAAATCCTGACTACCAGGAGGTCACTGAAGTAGTTAGAGGTGATCTGATTAGATCATTAAATAGTCATCTCTGCTGTTACATGTAGAAATTATTACTTCATTTAGCCGTACTGCTCTCTGTGGAGCTCAGGGAGTGACGGAGGGAGGGAGCTTTTGTAAATCTCTAGATAGTCCAACAAATGCTGACTGACTTACTTGAACTTCTGTTTATCCTAGGGATGTTCAGGCAGCAGTTTGCCTTCACTGAAGTATTTTTTTTTTTTTTAAGATTTATTTATTTATTATGTATACAGCATTCTGCCTGTGTGTATGCCTGCAGGTCAGAAGAGGGCACCAGATCTCATTATTGATGGCTGTGAGCCACCATGTGGTTGCTGGGAATTGAACTCAGGACCTCTGGAAGAGCAGACAGTGTTCTTAACCTCTGAGCCATCTCTCCAGCCCCCACTGAAGTATTTTAATATCTTTATTATACAGTGATTTAGTGGGCTGTAGTATTAAAGACTTTGGCTATACAATAATATTTTCAGTGTGAGTTTCAGCTTAGCTATAATGTTACAGACTTTGGTCCATTCTGTGTGACTGGTAAAATGGCAGAGTTGCCTGTTTATACAAGTGTTGAGTATGAGCACCCGATCCATGCTTACGTTTGTGCCATTTCAGGTAGATGCAAACGTTAGCTATCCTTCATGTCACTAAAGTGTCTCAACTTATATTCCGTTCCAGCTGATGCAAGAGTTAAAAAGCAAAGATATCAGCAAAACATTCCGAAAAATAATTAACAAAAGGGAAGGGATCACTGCTATTGGGGGAACGTCGTCCATCTCCAGCGAGGGCACCCAGCATTCTTATTCAGGTATCTACTCTCCGAATCTGGCCTGTCAATCATTGATGCGTTTAGTAAATGCCATCCAGTTTAAGCTACCGTTGTGATTCATTCCATTATTTTATATACAGTGGAGGGAGAGAAAAGCCGCAGACTTAATTATACTGTGATTTAAATATATCTCGAGTTCAGCACTGCTGACATGAAAAATGCCTGCATTACCCAGTGCTTATGTTCGTGTTCCTACTGTATGTCAAACCAAAGCCATCGAAAACAAAACAGATGTTTGTGTTTCTGCTCTGGGTGGATTCCATTATGATGTCTGGAGCATTTGTAAAGGGTTTTGGGGAGTGATCTCTGAGGATTGAATCTAGGGCCTCAGGCACACTTGGGGAGTGCTGTACCCTAGCTGTACCCCAGCCTTAGTCACCACCTTTTGAGTGACTTTTCATCATGGTGACATGCTTGACCTGTAGAGCTGATCTGAGAATGGGGAGATTCTCGCTTATTGTGAGGATTTTTTCCCTTCCATTTTCCAAGAGTGGGAATACTTGATTGAGTTTTTGATACGGCCACCAAGTGCGGACAGGATATGTTCACCTGCTGTGCCCGATCTGATTGGATCCCTGGGTCGTTTGCTCAGTTTGAAACCCAAAGTAGCATTAACTCTTGAAAGGCTTGTGCATGTTAGGCAAGAGCTTCCTCTGGAAACCCATTAACTCATGCACACGCACGTGTGTGCTTATCACTTTTTGCATATCTTAACTATATTCGGTACTGGGTTTCATTGCGATCTTTTTATGCACATGTATGATGTATTTGAACCTCTCTCACTCCGGCTGGCGCCTTCTTCCCAGCCCTAACTCAATACCTCTTTTATAAGCCCCAGATCACAGCAGTTATATCCTTCTTAGGTGATAGAGTTTATTTCCATTGATTTATTTCTTACCTTTTCCTGATTTAAACAATCTATATGGAGGCGTGTATAATTGGTCTCTTGTGATGTGTTTCTAACTCAGGTGATTTTAGAAGCAGTGTACATTTGGAAACATTTTAACATCAAACCAAATGTGTTTTATACTAGCATCAGATGCACACCTTCCTTCTCTTCTACCATGCAGTGAATCCCCTTTCTCCATCCCCGGAGTCCTCGATCGAACCTCAGCAGTGTTCAACAGTTGCTCACTACCCCTTAATAGAAACGAACAAGTATGCTCTTGTTAGTGTGGTAGATGGTGTGACTGAAGTTTGCCTACTGAGACTTTCTGTTTTCAGAGGAAGAAAAAGTGGCTTTTGTTAACTGGATAAACAAAGCTCTAGAGAATGATGCAGACTGTAGCCACCTTCTACCCATGAACCCCAACGATGGCAGCCTTTTCAAGTCACTTGCAGATGGCATCCTCCTTTGGTGAGCTGAACACAGGGGCCGTGCACTCTTACTGTCCCAGTGATGGGCGTTCCCTGGACACTGCAATCCAGAGGATGAGTTAGTCATGATTGTCCAGAAACTTAAGTGCTGTGTGCTTTTCAGAATTTCCCCTGTGATATAATATTTTGTGGTGCCTTAATGTGTGTTACCATAATAATACCATGGAGCTTCAGAATCCTTTACTGCATTGTAAAATGTCGACATGGTTTTTCTTTTCATTTCTCCATAAGAGAGTTCTGACTGAGGTGGGAGCATGGGGGGGGTGGGGTAGAAGGAAGACACACCTTCATTAGACCTAAGTGAGGCAGTATTTCACTTCAGCTTCTGCTCTTTTCTGTCCGTTTCGCGCTACACTGTATAAACTTTCTAAGAGAGCGCATCTATCTTTGTCATGTTTACTGTGGACGTTGCACACTTCTTTCTAAAAAACACTGCAAATTCAACTTCTTTGTTTTCCTTTGTGTGTGTGTTTTGCTTGCATGCATATGTATGGCACCCATGCTTGATGCCCGTGGAGGTCAGCAGAAGGTATCAAATCTCTGAAACTGGAGTTTCAGATGCTTGCGAACCCTACCTTGTGGGTGCTGGTAATTGAACTCTGGTCTTCTTTAAGACCAAGAAATGCTCTTAACTACTGGGCTATCTCTCCAGCACCAAGTCCCAGCCTACATCTTTATACAATGCAAGTGTCTTTATTTTTTTTTTAATTAAAAAAACCATATAGTACAATTACAAAGTAGAAAATGTATGTCACAAATATCCATGGCACCTGTGACTAACTTAGTACCTGGCATGTTGTCTTCAGGGTTGTTTTTTCTTATTATATTTATTTTAAAAGGAAACAAAATCCCTGAACCTACCCAAAGTATAGGAAAATATACCTTGGTTTCCATTTATAATTTTTATCTCTTCCCCCAATTTTTAGAGAATTTCTGACTATGAGCCAAAACTACTTTCTTATTTTAGTTTCTAAAGATAAACTATATTCTGAAACATAGAGCTAAAATCCATATTTTTTCTTTTTAAAATACTAAAAAATTTTTTGATTTCAAGACAAGAGTTTCTCTGTGTAGCCCTGGCTGTCCTGGAACTTGATATGTAGACCAGGCTGGCCTCAGCTCAGAGATCCACCTGCCTCTGCCTCCCGAGTGCTGGGATTAAAGGCGTGTGTCACCACTGTCCAGCTAAATTATTGAAGTCTTCAACCAAGGCATTTGTTCCTTCTGAAACAACACAATTTGTAGTGTGTCGACTTCCATGGAAGTCGGCAGTCTCAGGATTCGTTTCAGGTAGCTAATGTTAATGACCGTCTGAGGGAACGGTGAAAGTCCAGATGCAGCGAGTAGGGATGGGCCACTATAGAGGGCAGTGAAGTGCTCGGACAGACAGCCGTCTTTCTAATGAAGCCCCTGACAGGAAGAGCAGCTCAGTAAAATAGAAAGGCTTGCTGTTCGGTTCAAAAGTAACCAATTTGACGGGGAATTAAAACATTTCTAGAAATTTTCAGCTAAATGGTTCCTGTTATCTCTTCAGCAAAATGATCAACTTATCTGAACCAGATACGATTGACGAAAGGGCCATCAATAAGAAGAAGCTCACTCCGTTCACGGTGTCGGTGAGTACCTGCCTCTTGCTGCTAATATGTGACCGTGCTCAAAACCATCCAGTGGTGCTAGGGATTTAAATAAGTTATCATTTTAAAAAATGTGAAAACAGTTTCAGTGTTTCAAATTGAAAGCAAGCTACATTTTATAATAGAATAAATTAAGATTTTAAATACTTTGGATAAATCTCTTTATTAAAGGTAATAGTTTACATTACAGTTATTATTTCTTTTTTTTTTTTTTTTTTTTTTTTTGGTTTTTCAAGACAGGGTTTCTCTGTGTAGCCCTGGCTGTCCTGGAACTCACTCTGTGGACCAGGCTGGCCTCGAACTCAGAAATCCGCCTGCCTCTGCCTCCCAAGTGCTGGGATTAAAGGCGTGCGCCACCACTGCCCGGCTACAGTTATTATTTCATTGATGATCATTCTTTGGGTGCCAGTGTCCATCTGTTCTCTCTTCTTCCTTTTCTCCTTTCCTTCCCCTCCCCTTCCCCCTCCCTCCTTCCCTCCCCCTCCTCTCTCCTCCTTCCCCCCTCCTCTCTTCTTCCTCTTTACATCATACTCTCTGCCTCCTTTTTCTTCACCCTCCTTTTTTTCTTTCACACAGGGCTCGTGGCAAGCTAGCCCAGTCAAGAGTTGCTGGTCAAAGAGAGCACAGTACAGTTAGGTCATGTTTCTCTAGTTCACAAAGTGTCTATTCTTTCTGTGCTAATTTTTCCTTAGAGGCTAACCAGAGTCAGAATGTATAGTCCCCAGTTTTCCCTTTTACACCTGGTGAGCAAATGCGTAGCAATTAATATTCGCTGAGTATTTTAAGACATATGTGAGCTGAGGATGGTGGTGTGCACTCATAATCCCAGCACTCAGGAGGCAGAGACAAGTGGATCTCTGTGAGTTTCAGGGCGACTGGGGATATACAGAGAGACCTCGACTGAAAACCAAACAACTAAGCAAACCATTGTGTGAATTATTCCCCGACTCTTCCCAGAAATTTTATAATGAGGTATATACTATGAGATCAGGATTGTGCAATTCTTGATTTTGCTAAAATTATGTTGCCTTTGTTCTAAAGGAAACTGTGACCTTAGACAGTGATACAGGACTGTTTTCGATCAGGGATAAGGTGTTCCTCTTTATTGTCATCCTTGAGAAATGGAAAACCTAGTGCTGAGCACGGGACTTTTTTGCCCCTCCTTGGTAACAGGCCAGTGATGTTGTGTCCACCCAGTAGAAATGGCCTTGTCAAAGACCACTTCCAACACAGTCGCCAAAAGATTATTTTCTCTCACATTTTGTGATAGGCTTTTCAGTAAATGAGTATGAATAATGGAAATGTTTACTTCTGCCTTCCATTTTAGAAATGCACAGGTCATAAGTGTTTATGGCACTGAACGTGGAATCCAGCATTTTCTGTGTTTTTTTTAAAAACTTAGTGTTTGCAAACAGACTTCCTTTAACACTTCTGTGGAGTGCATTAAGTAGCATAAAATATCTTGTGGTTAACTGACAGTAGCTACAGAAAGGAGCCGAGGGGCTAAATATCATACAGTTTTGTTTATAGAGACAACATTTTTCTTATGCGGTTATTAGTCCACAGCTTTAGGATGCTTGAGGGTATTGATGTAAAATGAGAAAACAGTGGGGATTTTGAGAGTGTTACCATGGGTGTCCTGGAACTCACTCTGTAGACCAGGCTGGCCTCAAACTCAGAAATCCGCCTGCCTCTGCCTCCCAAGTGCTGGGATTAAAGGCATGCGCCACCACTGCCTGGCAAAATTAATTATTTAAATAAGACTGCAAAACTGCAGTTATTTAAAAACCTGAAAGTCAGGAAATCAAGCCCAGTGTACTGACACATGTTTATAAATCCCAGCACTTGTAGGCAGAGGAGCAAGAATTAGGAGTCATCATTGGACAGAATAAATTTGAGGTGAGCCAGGGCTATAGGAGCCTTTTTCTCAAAACAGAAAGAAAGAAAAAAGAAAAAATCAATAGAAAACTAGCTATAAGAAATTGAATCTGTTACTAAATGTAAAAACAAACAAACAAAACTGAAAGAACCGAACAAGCCAAAACAACAACAAAAACATCGCAATTGTGGTTTGAATGAGAATGGCCTCCATGGGCTCTTATGTTTGAATGCTCAGTCACCAGGGAGTGGAGCTGTTTGAAAGGATTAGAAGGGTCAGGAGGTGTGGCCTTGCTAGGAGTGTGTCATGGGGGTAGGATTTGAGGTTTCAAAAAAGAAAGAAGCCCATGCCAGGCTCCGGTCCAGGCCCAGCCTCTCCCCTGATGCCTTCAGATCAGGACGTAAAACTCTCAGCTACTGCTCCAGGGCCACGCCTTTCTGCTTCCCACCACGACGATCATGGACTAACCTCTGAATGAGAATTTTCAAATGGTATGAAGTAAGAGAAAAGAAACAGTTTGAGATTGTTGGTAAAGACTTGGATATTTAATCAAAATAGAAGTGGCATCAGAAGCCATGCATCCAAGACAGTGCACATTTTCCTATATGGTGAAAGGATCTGTGTTTTAGGTAGTCAGCTCAGTGGTACACAGAAGGAAGAAAGTGGGTGAGAAATCCAAGAGGAACGGCCATGTTTGCCTTTTTGCTCTGTCCATGCCCCTATAAGGCAGGATAGAGTGTCCTGTTTTATATTCACTGAAACGCAGGGAGCAACACTTCTCTTCTGTGCCAGCTCTGAGTTCCACGATGTCCTTACACCCCGCCCTCCCCCCCCAATCCCCGACACAAGCCTTCGGAGAGAAGGTTGGACATTCAGGGCAGCTGTCCCTGGTGAGAGCTAGAAAGCACAGTGGGTTCTCTTGTCATTCCTTCTTAAAAGTGAAGTGTATGTGCAGAGAACACGCCACCATGCCTGAATTTCAGAGGACAAGGTTTTGGTAAACAGTTTCTCTTTCCACTGCGTTCTAAGGCAGGGTCTCTCTTGTGTTTGCTACTGCACGGCGTGTTCCAGGCTAGCCGACCATCAAGCTTCTGTCTGATTAGCCTATCTCTGCCTCTCATTCCGTCATGGGAGTGATAGAATTAAGGATTCACATTACTGCATCCAGCCTTTTTTGTGGGTGTAGGGATCCAACTCAGGTCTCCAGCAAGTGCTTTTAGCCACTGAGCCATCAACCTGGCCCTTTGCTTCTTGTTCTTAAGATGTCTAGAAATTGCCATATTCTCTACTAACCTATAGAGCAGAAATGTTGGCTTTATTAAATGCAAACTACCCATTTACTCGGGTACACATGACAGCTTCTCCAGTTACATTACATGTAAGACATTTTCTATACTTGTATTGCAAACATCAACAAAACAAAACAACAAAGAATACAACAACAACAACAACAACAATAAACCTTAAAAGCTGATACCCTCATGTTGCCACCAAAAGCTGTTGATAAGACAAAGCTGGGTTTATAGCTTATTGAAATAAGAGGAGATCCTGTTTACAAAGATGTAATCCTGTCTTGGACCTGGGAAGGTAAAGGCTGAATCCGAGGGTCTGAGGATGGGGCATGCAAAGGGATCCAATAATCCTGGAGATCAGCACAATGGGAGGTGGGTATGTAAAGCAATGGGAGACCTTGGAGCTGAGAAAGTGACAGATTCGTAGGTCATAAAAAGATCTTTTTAATGGGTCTTTTAGGCGGTACCTACAGAAAAGACTCTTGGAAGAAAAAAAAAAAGCATGTTAATGAAGACAGAGTACTAGCTAATTCATGCCAGTGGAGACAAGAGGCACAGCACATGTCACTCACGCCTGAGTAGACAGTACTGGGGTGGGGTCAGTGTCCAGACTGAGAACAGTAGTAAATGTTGTGGCTGTTATGGTTACAATCAATTTAGTGCCCTTGCTTCCTTCTTTTAAACACAGCTTCGTCAACAAATATGAAATGGGTCCTTGTAAAATCAAGTTTGTGGTAATTGTTACCCACCTCTTCCCCTTGGCTGGCGCCTTCTGGGGAGTCCCAAGTATCCAAGTGTTCCTTATACTCTGGAAGGAAAAGCTAGAAAACTGTTAGTGGTCAAGCCTAAATTTGCAGAGAGGATATGTCTTTAAAATTGTATTGATTTGACTTTGGGTATTTAAAAGCATCTGAAGCTGTTAAATATTTTATAAGCTTTTGCTTATAGTATTTGCCAGATACTGATAGCACTTCCATATTTGAAGTGAATTATGAAGTTATAAAGATGTTGAAGGTTTTCTTGTTCTGCTGCTGCCTTGGGGAGAACTACACAGGCAAGAAGTTTCATTATTACAAACACGATCTCAATCCCTGATTTTAATGACATCTCCTGGATCCCAGGGGATACAATGGTTTACATAGAGCCCAGCAAGTCCATATATTATAACAGGAAGCCACTGTGTTACGCCACTATAAGATCTCTACAATGTTGCTCTTGTTACCAGCACATGAGGTAGTTGTTACTGTCACTGCTACCCAAGAGTATCTTTGGAAAGCACTGAACCTTATCAGCCTGTGACTTATCAGACCTGCTTGCTTATCCTAAATTCCATCTTGGGAGTCCATGAACTCAAAAGCTGATTGTGCATCCTTTTTTAAAGAAATGTTTCTGAGTAGAGACTTTACACAGATAAGGATTTTTTTTTTTTAACCCAACATCAATAAACCAGTAGTGCTAAAATTTCCAGAGGAATGTACCAGTAGAATATGTTTAAAAGGAAACATATATTAATTACTTCCTTTGTTTGTGCATATGTATGTAAGCCATGAGAATCCAGGAAGGGGGGGTTGGCCCATTTCGTATGTGGAGACTCTTCAGAGAAAGAGACAGATTGAAGCTAGTACATGGGCATGCAATATGGAGAACGACATGCCACGTCAAGGAAGAGGGCTTTCTTCACAGACATAGACTACACTAGTGTCGTGCGGGAGACGGTGCCAGAGCCAGTTCCTGAAGCTTCCTATTGCCCCACAAAACATTTGAGCTCAACCCTCTCCTGTCCCTCCAAGCTAGTCCATCTTTCCCCATCCGTCCATTTATTCAGTAACTGTTTGTTGGGAATATACCTCACTCCTAAGTGCTTGAGGGGAGCCACGAGCAGCTTTCGCTGTTAGAGGGGTCATTTACTTAGCTGGTACAGGTCAGGGTATGGGATTCCGAGGTAGACTGTTGGGCTAGTGTGAGTGAAGAAACAAATAAATAAAATCATAACTGGAGGGGATATAGCAAGAAATAATTAAGCATATTAATATTGCACTGCCTTGTTTGTGTGTGTGTGTGTGTGTGTGTGTGTAGGTCTGAAGATTGTTTTGTCCTTCTTGTTTGTTTGTTGCTTTGGTTTCTGAGATAGCATCTTATGTCACTTAACAGGCCTTGACCTTTGTAGCCAAGGCTGACCGTGAATTCCTCTCGCCTTTAGCTCCCAAGTGTTAGATTACAGGGATATACCGCCTTGCTCGGCTGGTAATGTGTAATATTTTAGAGAGAGGAAGAGCAGGATTGGGGGAGCACTGTGTATGTGAGGTGTGCTGTTTTATGATATAGGATATTTGGAGAAGAATGCAGATTAGGTGTATGTGACAGGGTTTTGAAGCAGCTGGAGAGGCTAACAAGATGGCGCAAGGGTAAAGGTGCTTGCCGCTAAGCTTGAAGAGTTGAATTTGGTCTCCCACATAGTGGAAGGAGGGAACTGACTCAAAACCAAAGGTCCTGTGTGGTTTGAGCAGGGAGAATGAGAGAAGTAAGACAATGAGGGAGAAGGAGAGACTCTGAGTAGCAGCGATGACAGGAAGCGTGGGAACGGTTTTAAGCCTAAGGCCTAACCTCAGTCTGTGTGCCTGTCGGACATCTGGCATAGAGCATTCCTGGCAACAGGTTGCGCAGAGGAAGTGTGAGAATGGTGCGAGTTAGGAAGCCACTGGAGAAAGACATGTTTGCAGAGCTATTTGGAGCATGACACTGATATAAATTGGTGACCTGATGTGGACCCTGCTTGGGCTTTTGATTAAAATGGCTAAGATCAAAAACTCAGGTGACAGCAGATGCTGTTGAGGATGTGGAGAAAGAGGAACACTTCTCTATTGCTGGTGGGATTGCAAGCTGGTACAACCACTCTGGAAATCAGTCTGGTGGTTCCTCAGAAAATTGGATATAGTACTACCTGAGGACCCAGCTACACCACTCCTGGACATATACCCAGAAGATGCTCCAACATGTAACAAAGACACATGCTCCACTATGTTCATAGCAGCCATATTTATAATAGCCAGAAGCTGGAAACAACCCAGATGTCCCTCAGCAGAGGAATGGATACAGAAAATGTGGTACATTTACACAATGGAGCACTACTCAGCTATTAAAAACAATGATTTTATGAAATTTGCAGGCAAATGAATGGAACTTGAAAATATCCTGAGTGAGGTAACTCAGTCACAAAAGAACACACATGGTATGTACTCACTGATAAGTGGATATTAGCCCAAAAGCTCGGAATACCCAAGTTTCACTTCACAGACCACATGAAGCTCAAGAAGGAAGACCAAAGTGTGGATGCTTCAGTGCTTCTTAGAAGGGGGAACAAAATACTCATAGGAGGAAATATTGAGACAAAGTGTGGAGCACAGACTGAAGAAAAAGCCATCCAGAGACTGCCCCACCTGGGCATATCCCATATATAGTCGTCAAACCCAGATGCTATTGCGGATGCTGGGAAGTGCTTGCTGACAGGAGCCTGATAGAACTGTCTCCTGAGAGGCTCTGCCAGAGCCTGACAAATACAGAGGTGGATGCTCAAAGCCAACCACTGGAGTGAGCACGGGGTCCCTGATGGATGAGTTGAAGAAGGGACTGAAGGAGCTGAGAGGGTTTGCAGCCCCATGGGGGGAGCAACAGTGTCAACCAGCCAGATCCCCAGAGCTCCTGGGGACTGGACCACGACCCAAAGAGTACACATGGAGGGACCCATGGCTCTGGCCACGGATGTGGCCACGGATGACCTTGTTGGCCATCAATAGGAGGAGTAGCCCTTGGTCCTGTGGGGGTTCGATGCCCCAGTGTAGGGGAGTGCCAGGGCGGGAAGGTGGGAGTGGGTGGGTGGGGGGTACCCTCATAGAGGCGGTGTGTGTGTGTGTGTATGTGTGTGTGTGTGTGTGTGTGTGTGGCGGTGGTGGTGGTGGTGGTGGTGGATGGGATAGGGGATTTCTGGAGGGGAGATCTGGAAAGGGAGGGGATAACATTTGAAATGTAAATAAAGAAAATATCCAATAAAAGACAAAAAAGGATTAAAGCTTGTCCCTAACAACAGAGACAGGAAATCAGTGAGACGTGGTTTTGATAGGGATGCGGGAAGATGAGGACCAATGGGGGGAAAGCTGAGGTCTTGGACGGGCCGGGCTTACAGTGCTTTTAGAACACAGCAAACATAATCAGGCTTGTACAGTCACAGAGCTTGCGGTGGACACTTGCAGGAGCTGTGAGACTAAAGATACCAATCTGAATTCGTTGGCCTGTGTACCTGACAGTAGAACTATTGAGTTTTACTATTAGTGGTTTAGCTGTGTAAGGCTATGTTTAAAAATCTGAAAAATTTTCTCAATCAGTTGTTACAGAAAACTTTGTAGGTACGATTTTAGAAATATCTCCTCACTCCTGTATTTCTTTTGGCAATTCAGGAAAATCTGAACCTAGCCCTGAACTCTGCCTCAGCCATCGGTTGCACCGTGGTCAACATTGGTGCTCAGGATCTCAAGGAAGGGAAGCCTCACTTGGTCTTGGGGCTTCTCTGGCAGATCATCAAAGTTGGTCTTTTTGCTGATATTGAGATTTCCAGGAATGAAGGTGAGAACATCAAAAACATTCTGTTTCAGCTGAAGAAGCCCATGAAGGAAGAGCTTACATCTCTGTGTTTCCCTCTCAGCCTTGATCGCATTGCTAAAAGAGGGTGAGGAGCTGGAGGAGCTGATGAAGCTTTCTCCTGAGGAGCTGCTGCTACGATGGGTGAACTACCATCTGACCAATGCGGGGTGGCGTACCATCAACAACTTCAGCCAGGACATTAAGGTTTAGGGTTTTGAAAAATTACATTGCTGCTGCTTCTCCTCCTCCTCCTCCTCCTCCTCCTCCTCCTCCTCCTCCTCCTCCTCCTCCTCCTTCTTTTCCCCCCTTCCCTTTCCCCTTCCCCTTCCCTCCTCCTCCTCCTCCTCCTCCTCCTCCTCCTCCTCCTCCTCCTCCTCCTCCTCCTCCTCCTCCTCCTCCTCCTCTTTGTCATCGTCATTGCTATTCATTGTTATTTTGTGGTGTGGGCATATGCTACAATATGCATGGGGCATCCAGAAAACAAACCGTGGGAGCCAGTTCTCTCCTGCTACCATGCAGGCCCTGCAGATGGAACTCAGGACACCAGGCTCACACAGCAAGTACGCACCCCACCAAGCCATCGCACCAGCCCAGGGTTTAGATTTCAACATTCAGAATTTCTTTCTTTTTTTACAAGATATAAGAAATAAGGGGTTCATACTTAAAATTGAATCCACAAAGATGCTTGGAGATGAAAAGATGCAGCTTAACTTCTCCTGTCAGAATTAGATGCTGATTCACAAAATTATTTAGAATTCACAAAATCTTTAAAAATAGTAAACCAGTTTATTGAAGTTCATTAGTCCAAATCCCCTTAAAATTCAGTTCAATTCATTCAGACATTTATTACGAATTTCTTGACTTTACCAGACACAATGATGTAGAGGTCAGCTTTTGAGAAGTTTACCAATTAGATCTGGCAAACCGTGCAAATCTTACTGGCTTAAAGAACTGGTTTAGCGTTTCTCATAATTTTGGGTGTTGCTGCAACTTGACTAGGTGGTTCTTCTTTACATTTGTCTTCTGACATCAGTTGTCAGTTTGGATAATCTTAGATGTGCACAAAGGCATTGGTCATGCATCTCTGTGCTCAACTGCCAGGCCTTTCCACGTGGCTACCCTGGGCTTCCTCACCATCTGATAATACCAGATAGTCAAGGTGTTTAGACAGAGGTTGACTTCAAGAGAGAGAAACCAGAGGCTCCCTGGGATTTGGAGCTTGAGAGCCCTAGAACATTCAGAGAATTTTATTGGTCAGAGAGAATAGCCAGGGGGACAGAAAACAGCCTTTGCTTGCTGCTGGGAAGAGCTACATGCATGAGAAAAACTAGTAGCCATCTTTGGAGATGACTGTGTTAGATGACTTAATCTAATGAGGTCACAGCTTGTGTATAGAGACCGGAAAGGGTGTGGTAGAATGTAAGGGGGGCATCAGTTCATTCTAGAGATGCCAGAAAAGTCTTCCCAAAGTTTGACTCGAGCGTTAGATGGCACTGATGCTTTGAGATGTAAACACATGAGAAAGGTAAGCGGAGGGGCTTCCAAGTATAGGCAACAGCAGTGCCAGAAGATCTGGGATATAAAAGAGCAGTGCTAGACACCCCCGAGTACAGTGTTATGTATTCAGGTGCCTCTGGGTAATGATGTACTAACTTGTCTAATATACCCTTTTGTTTTGACATGGGAACCCTTTTTCCCCTAAAATTATTTATTATTTTATACATTTAAAAGTGCTGTTTCTTCTCTGTTTTTGAAGGACTCAAAAGCCTATTTCCACCTGCTTAATCAGATTGCTCCTAAAGGTGACCGAGACAATGGGCCTGCTGTAGCCATTGATCTTTCAGGATTTAACGTAAGTGAATTTCTAAACTAGTTTTATGTGCTGTAGTAAAGAGTACACATGGCATAAAGTTTATCAGTTTTGAGTGCATTCTTCAGTAGCATTCTGTTTATTCTTTGTTCTGTGCAACCATTACTACTGTCTCTTTTTAGAACTGTACCCTATTCTTGATCTTATGTGACATTGAATCCATCCAGCAGTGACCAGCCACTCCCCCAGTGGTGACACTGTATCCGTCCAGCGGTGACCACCCACTCCTCCCAACTCCTGGAGACTCTTTCACTCTTTAACTCTGACTCTGAATAGTGAGTGCAGTGACATTTATAGCATAACACACTTTCTTTCTTTCTCCCCTCTCCATCTCCACCCCACTTCCTCCGTCTTTTCCTTTCTGTTGCTTTCTGTTCCTCATTCCTTCTCCTTTGCTTTTAATCCTAGAGCAGAAGAGGCAGACACAGGTAGCTCTCTGTGAATTCAAAGCCAACCTCCAGGGCAGCCAGAGCTGCAGTGAGACTGTTTTGAAAAAAAGAAAGAGAGAGGGAGGGAGGGAGGGAGGGAGGGAGGAAGGAAGGAAGGAAGGAAGGAAGGAAGGAAGGAAGGAAGGAAGGAAGGAAGGACAGACTCAGTACTGTTGTAACCTAGTTAACATTTGCCATCCTACAGTCGCTGGACTGAGTGTATTCTCTACCTGTTTTCCTACTCGTCTGTTACTTTGAAGCAAAATCTAGGCACAGTATCATAACATTGATCATTCCGGTACCTCTAAATAATATTTCTAAATAGTAAAAAAAAATTCTTCTTTTAGTGCACTCAAACTAATTCCTAAATAAAGTCCATATATTGTAACATTTTGGCATCTGCATTGGTAACTTTTCATTGTTTAATAGAAGTGACTATCATTTTCTATGATCTCACTGTTTGTTTGTTCTTCCTGTGGGGTTGCAAACCCCTTCAGCTCCTTCAGTCCTTCCCCTAACCCCTCCATTGGCTTCCCCATGCTCAGTCCGATGGTTGGCTGTGAGTATCTGCATCTGTATTAGGTGCTGGCAGAGCCTCTCAGGGGACACTTATACCAGGCTCCTGTCAGCAAATGCTTCTTGGCATCAGCAATAGTGTCTGGGTTTAGTGCCTGCAGATGGGTTGGATCCCAAGGTGGGACAGTCTCTGGATGGCCTTTCCTTCAGTCTCTGCTCCACTCTTTCTTTGTCCCTGCATTTCCTTCAGACAGGAACAATTCTGTGTTAATATTTTTTTTTTTTTTTTTTTTAGTTTTTTGAGACAGGGTTTCTCTGTGTAGCCCTGGCTGTCCTGGAACTCCCTCTGTAGACCAGGCTGGCCTCGAACTCAGAAATCCACCTGCCTCTGCCTCCCAAGTGCTGGGATTAAAGGCGTGTGCCACCACTGCCCGGCTCTGTATTAATATTTTTGAGATGGGTGAGTGGTCCCATTCCTCAACCAGGGGCTGTGCCTAAGCTCTGGATATGGTCTCTACAGGTTCTCTCTCCCCTTTCTTGTGTATTCCAGCTAATGTCATCCCCATTGGGTCCTGGGAGCCTCTTGCTTCTTATCTGAGATCTCTTTGCTCAGATTGTCATCTGTTGTCATTCAGATACTTGTCATTCATTTGCTCTTTTGTTTGGTCATTTGTCTCATTTTTTTTCCAGGATTTTGCAGTTTTGAGGGGTGCTATTTTTTTTGGCTCTCTCTTTAAAAAAAAGATTTGTTTTTATTTTATATGTATGGGTGTTTAGCCTGCATGTGTGACTGTGCACCATGTGAGTTCCTGGGACCTATAGAGGCCAGAAGAGGGCATCGGATCCCATGCCATCAGATCTGTAACTGGGGGTACAGATAGTTTTGAACATCCACGTAGGTGCTGGGAATCAAACACAGGCCCTCTAGAAGAACAGCTATTGCTTTTAGCAACTGAGTCATTTCTCCAGAGACTTTAAAATATTTAAAATAAATGGAGAGGTTGATTAGTGGTTCTTTCAGAGTCTGCTATGACTTGATGTATTTGTAGAAATGAAATTACTTGTAAATATTATACAATTATATCAATAAAAGTTTAATATTGACCAGTTTTGTTTTATTTTTTTGTTTAGGAGAAAAACGACCTGAAGCGTGCTGGATTTATGCTCCAGGAAGCAGATAAGCTTGGATGCAGACAGTTTGTCACTCCTGCAGATGTGGTTTCAGGGAACCCTAAGCTAAACTTAGCCTTTGTAGCGAACCTTTTTAACACATACCCATGCCTGCACAAGCCTGACAATAATGACATTGATCTCAACTTACTGGAAGGTATGTTCTTTCTGCTTTGCGTTGACTCGCGCATTTCTTACCATGGTAATGTCCTACTTCACCGTCCTGGGTGGGGGACTCTGGTGGGAGATGTGGTTATGTGTGTGTCCAGATGTGAAGTCACAAAAAGTTCAAATGAACAGACTATGATTGCCGGTTTTGTTGTAAAAAAATGTTGGAGTAAATCTTACTTAGCTGCCATTTCTCCATTAGAGTTAAGGGAAAACTGTCAGACATTTAAAGGATTCTCCTGAATGGTTCTGTAATATAACTCTACCACCAGTGCAGAGAATGAATTGTCTATTAGAAAAGTAATCCTTGCTAGCATCTTCTCTGGGAATGCAGGTTTGGCTTCATTGTTGCTCTTTTTAATGTTTTTAGAGTACATGAAAGATGGTCATACTCATTACTTGTGTGTAGGTGCTTGTTTTCTGTCTGGTAATATAACACTTTCCTGTTTTGCTTCATGAAATGCAGATTTGACCCCTCCTAATGTAGGTACTGTATTTAGTACTTTTCTATATCCTATACCTATACCCGTCCTGAGTTTCCTCTTACTCGTGGCATTTATTCTTCCCATCTGGGTTGATAGTTACTGCTTTGCATTCTCATGTTATGCTGTCTTACTATGCCTTCAGAATGGATGACTGCAAGCAAGAAATGCAAATGAAATTTCATCACATAGAGCAAGGCTTTGATTATGTTCACTCTACCTAATTTGCCTTCTATAATGCTGGGATATTGCTGCAAACGTATTAGAAACTAGTTTTGACAATTAGACTTCATAGGTTGATGTGAAGTCTTTGTCTCTCTCCTGTGACGAATCTTAGCTTTTTATCATGTGTCTTTGAAAGGATTTATGGGTCACAACATATTTTGTTTCATACTGTTCGTTACATATTCTAAATATCATTGAAGCTTACAATATATGAATTGTCTTAATGACAAAATATTCTCAATCACTAGTTCTTTCTCCTCACCTCTGCTTCCTAGATTGTCTCCCACCTTCCTCCCAGTCTCATGTCCTCACCCACACGAACACCATTAACATTGAAATGAAGAGTAAAAGCAGTGGCCTTGATCGCTGTGGGAGGGAGAGCCAACCCTGAGACTTAGTTGCCCTGCTTTGGGAAACTAGGAGAATTTTAAATTGCAGTGTGTGCTCGCCACCACCATTCCCACTGTCTTCCCTGGGAGGCAGTGTGTTGGCTTCATCGTCTTTTTTTCCTTGGGCTGCCACAGGTGGAGTTCCAGTGCCCTATCACTTTGTGATTACAGTATCACAACTAATGACATTTCAGATGAAAGAAATTATAACTATATTTTAATTACAATGATAGAAATTTAAATATATATAATTATATAATTAATCTAATACACTGTTTCTGAGAGTCCTGCCAAATAATTATTATATTCTCTACAAAAATACATAACTCGAGAGTGAAAATGACAAAAACAGGTTTTTTTTTTTTAAGCAAAGGAAAAAATTAGGGTAAAAAACTAGAACTAAAAAAATTTAGCCAAAAAGGAAGACTCTCTTTTCTGAGTCTGGAAAATTTCAAATCCCTCTGTGTCTTACAGCAGAAGGCATTGTTTAGAGTGGCATATTAAAAATGGTCTGCTTTTTATAGTTACTGAATTCTTTGCTAAATACCCTTCCCAACTTGCTCGCTCTCCTCTTTGTCATGTGTGGGTTTCTTGGCTGGTTTTCAGCATGCTTTTGAGAGTTTTTAGTGTGAACACGGTTGCTACATATTTCCTCTAGTATTTCCCGTACTTGATGAAATGCTGTGGGGAATATCTATCAACCCTCTTTTTTAGAACATATGTATGTCCTGACGAAGCTACCAAAAGTGATCCGACTTGGACTGTCATTGGATCATTTTCCTCTGTAAATTTGTTTTTACAGATCCTGATGAAATTTTGACCTTATCACATCCCAGATCATATATTAGTACATCTCACTGGCAGAGAATTTTTGCTTCCAGGGAACTACTGAAATTTAAAAGCCCAACCAAGTCTTCCTTCATATCAAACTGTGTCAAACACACATGCTGCATACAGGGAGACTACCTGAGACTTCAGTTGTGATGATATAAAATGCATACACCATATAGTTAGGAAGACTTTGTTCAAATCATGTTTCCACCACTTAATATCTGAGTAACATCTGTTATATATAAAACAAGTAATAATATTTATTCTGAAGGATCACAGAGGAGGTTTGCTGTGATCACGAATGAAAGTATTTACTCTGCAGCATGTGCTTGTAATGGTCAGGGTGGGAGAAGGAAAGCACATTCAGTGAGTGTGGAGTATGTTATTTCTTCTGTCTTCTTAATAACGTATTTTAAAAAATATACTTATATTGAAACTTTGGCCAATTTGACTGGAAAATTAAAGAGAATATTTTATAGTGCTTTCAGGAACATTAGAAATTAAGATTTTTTTTAGTTACACAGTTGCCTTGGTTGTCTATGATCTAAAAGCATTTTTAGTCTGCAATACATATGTTTTCAAAATGCTTTACTGTGGCCCCTGCACAAATGCATAGTGCTTGTAGCTTTGAGCATCTATTTACCAAGATGACTTAAGTGGCACTAGGTAAATAAATGCTCACTTAGAGAAATCTATTTTATTTTCCATGTGTTAAAAATCAAAATAGCACAATTAGTTGAGAACAGGGAAAAAAACACAAAACTCCAAAACTTATAATAGTTTCCAAATTCTAAAATGTAAGCTTAATGTCTTTTCAAATATCCATTGCATCCTGTTTCAGTGGACTTTGAATATCTTAATCAAAATTGTAACATCCCATCTTTTATAGTTTAAAAACATAATTTGGATTTTCCTAGCTAGAAACAATGTAAACATTTAGAAATTGCTGAGTAAAAATGTATCTGAATACCACATCAGTAAGTTAGGGAAAGAACCAAAAGGCAGATCCGACTCAAGTGTGTTGAGCATTGAACATAACGTGCTTATGTCGTGTGGGAAACAGTTCAGGGATTTTAGTTTGCACCACTCGGTTTCACTTGGTTCTTTCAAGAAAAGTTTTCCCATGTAGACTGCTTGTTATAAAGTAGTGTAGCAGATAGCACAGACAGATCAGTTGCTTTCTGAAACAAGAGAGGACAGAATTTAAACAAGAAATTATTTAATAAAACTAGAATTAGAGATTTTGGTAAGTGTTAGATAATAGTGTGGAGGTTCTACATGGAAATAGGGTGAACAGTTTACTTCCTGAATAGTTGACAGAAATAACGGGGTCCTTTAGATTGTATGGGGCTTCGGTCCTTTGTGGACATGCAGGTTCACACTCTGTGGCACTTAGTTTGAAGTTGACGTCTATAGTCATCTCTATGATGACTGTTAGGCCTGGAATCCAGGTAGTTATAGATTTCTGTGTCAGATGCCACTGCAAGCCTCTTGCGGATCAAACTCTAGACTGGCCAGTGTGTAGAAGGGATGAGTTTGTAGTCTTGGGGGATTTGGGAATAAGATACTGCCTAAGTTATTTTATTGTCCCCCAGCTTTGTCAGAGACTAAGACGAAATGCAGACACTTAGGACCATTTACTCTCAGTAGATTTCTGTAAGTCAGATATGACAGGGAGAGCTCCCATGTCTTCCCCGAGTTGTGTGTACCATACTCATGGCTGGGTTTTTGTTTTTGTTTTTAAATATATAGTGTACACCTGGGGAGACAGGCTTAAACCATTGAGGTGGTCTGTGAGGTCCAGGAACTTACTGTGATAAAATGTATCTCAGAACAAAATGACATGCTGTGGGTGGTCTGTGTTCCTCATGAATTTTCAACAGTAGTGATCTAAAGTAACTCAGAAGTTGGAAAAGGTTGATGCCCCTCACTGCATAGTTTTGACATCACCTGAAATCTCTCCGCTTCATTATTGGGTGTGAAGTTTCCTGTGTAGCCATAATCTCGAATGTAGAAGGCTGCATTCGAGGAAGGTAGTGTTGTCTAGTCCATTCACTGTGCTGGTACCTTGCCTGCTGAAAGATCGGCTTTATGTTTGACCGAACCAGGTCCCTACTCTATACTACTTAAGTTGCCTTTATACTGTTGCATCCCTGGACAGAAAACTCATGGCTCAGTGTAGTTCACAGCCCTCAGATAAGGCAACCTAGATGGAGAGAGAACAAACAGAGGCTTCCTAGATAGTTGGGATGAGAAAAAATGTCCCCTTAAAGAAATCATATGTCAGACAAAGAGGCCAGGTTACCCCTACAAGAATGCTTTAAGAATAATTCCTAATTATTTTGGCCTAAATCATCAGTGTAGACTTCTGTCTACTCTAGGAGAGAGCAAGGAAGAGAGGACATTTCGGAACTGGATGAATTCACTGGGGGTGAACCCATACATCAATCATTTGTACAGGTAAAACATTGGGTTGTGTCTTAGCCTTGCCATCCTGGCCCAACTTCTTAAGTTTCAACTCTAGTTTCGACATGAGAATATTTCCCCAAATCACAAGAATTTAGCCAACACTTGAAATGCTGGGAAATGGCAATCTGTTTTTTCTTTTGTTTTTGTTTTTTGTTTTTGTTTTTTAAAGTGTTGTGTAAAAAGACAGTATGATGATAATAGTATTTGATTATAAGAGTAAATTTCCAAATTTTTACAGTAGTTGATCATGAAAATAAGAACTTATTTCAGCACTAAGTTTTAGAATAACAGTAATATCTAATAAATTATTCTCATCTATACATCATTTTCCACTATAACTCATAGTTTTTATTTATTTTTACTATACCTTATTTATACTGTCATTTTCACACATGACTTTTCTTATTTATAGAAATAATTCATTTTCCCTGGGTAATTATTTTAATTTTGTCTTATTGTTTGAAGTTTTAAATTAATTTTACTTTTTCAAGAAAATCATTATTCTTCATTGTCAATCTCCCCACTCTTTCTCCACCCTCCCCCCCTTTTGCTAGTCCGCTTCATTCTTTCCCGGTCCCCCCACCCCTCCCCCGTCTTTCCCATCACGCCTTTTCTGTGTTCATGTCCTACACGGGTATTCATGGATAGATTTAAGTCTAGGTCCCGCACACGAGAGAAGCAGTTTGCCTTCCTGAGTCTGCTCACTTATGGAATACAGCACTCTCCATTTACATCTATTTTCCTATGTGTGTCCTATTTTCATGCAAGGTAACTCTTGAGTCACAGCACCGAATGTCTTCTGGGTGGCCACGTGTGCATACATATGTACACACCCCCATTTTACATGAATGAATAAGCATACACACACAGCAGAGTTAAAAGAGGATTAAGATTTGTTGAGACCCAAGGTAACTTATAAATTTCAAGAACACTAAAGTTTTCATTGGTTAAAAGAAGAGAACTGACCAAATGTTTAGGTGAAATATGTTTGGTTATTATTAGGATATTCTTATTGAAATATTAGTAAAGGGCTTCAAGGCATATGCATTTCTTTCCTGAGAAAGATAGCTCACTTTCACAAGATCTTCAAAAGTAGTATAATCTTAAAGGGAGCTTTAGGAGGTACAAAGCAGTAGACAAGCATCTCGTTAGCGCCAATAGCATGTGTCTGTGAATTTGGGTTTGGATTTTATTCCTAGTTCACCCCCGAGCACGTAGTTCCCCACCTACAGTGTACTCAGTCGGTACCAAAACAACTAGACTAACGCTGGTCTTAACTAAATATCCTCTCCTTTAAATAAACTCTTCAGTTTAGTTTCAGAACTGTCAGTCCTTGAACTCTTTTGTCATCAGTTGGTTCTGGAATTTATTGTGAAATCCCTGGAAATTACTCAGCTCTTTGGGCCTCAGGTTTCCATTGTTCAGAATAATAATAATAATAACAATAATAACAATAATAATAATAATAATAAATATAGTATATAAGGGTGAGGGTGAATTCATTTAAACTTAAAAAAAGAAAAACTCATGACATAGGTGAGATTCCAGAACTTAAAGCCGTTAGTGATTTCTTTTTGCATACAGACTGCTCATGTGCTTTTGCAGTCAAACTGTAATGACATTGTGTGTAGGAGTCTTAATACATTAGAGGTCTCCATCGCTCAGCACAGAGCTGAGCTTCAGCCATTCACTGCTGCATGGTGCATGCTCAGAGAAGGAGCAGAAACTGAGGTAGCCAGTACGTAAGCTCCTGGGGGAGAAGCCACACATTCAGTCCTTCACAGAACTGCTACTTAGAACTCATCAGTGCTGCTTTATTTCCTTCACATGAAGAGCTGACCCACAGACAGGCTGCAAGCTTCTCGGAGAACTTATTTTTCTGGTTCCAAAGCAACAGTACTTTAGTATTTTTACATTTAGAACTCTTCCTTGTAATTCCCTGCCTCTGAACTTTACTATTGCACAGGAGCAGCTGCCCACGGAGTAGCTGTGATTTTCCTGGGACTGTTTTTAAAGTTTTTAAAAATCTTATAACACATGAACTCATTCTGTTATACAAGTTTCAAACAATAAAGTATATGGAATAAAATAAAAATGTAATTTCCCCTTGTTCCCTCTCATATTCCCTTTGTCTGCTCACAAGTAATCACTTTCAGCAGTCCATATATATATGGCTAATTTTTTATTAAACAAGATCAAACTATATCTGCCACTTACTTTTAAACACTTAATGTATCTTGTAGAACATTTTATATCAGTCTTTTCAGACCAAATTTAATATATCTGATGACAGCCCAGGCGTTTATAGTAAGGTTAGTTGACTCACTAGTATATTCTTATAATACTAGACATTTAAGTTGTTTTCAAGTTTACAAACGCCGTGGCAACACAAATCTTCACATTGTGCATGTGCATGAGTGTGCATAGAGCTGCAGATGCCTCAGAAACATGAAAAGGATTGGGCAGGTTCTTAGGGTCAAAGTTCGCGGTCCAGGGAAGTGTCTTGTCTTTTATAAGTCATGCCAGTGACTATTGTGTGTTTACAGATATACACCCACCTGTAGTATGTTTAACAATAATAGCACTGACTGTCTCCCCTCCTGATATGCATTCCCTTCCTGTTTTAGTGACCTTGCAGATGCTTTGGTGATCTTTCAGCTCTATGAGATGATCCGCGTACCAGTCAACTGGAGCCAGGTCAACAAGCCTCCCTACCCTGCTCTGGGAGGGAACATGAAGAAGGTGAGCAGAGTGACTGTGGCCACATCACTCTGATAGAAACCCAAGGGATTAGTTTCTTAAATGTCAGTATGTGCTTTGTGCCTGTAGATTTATTTCAACTCAGAAAGGGCTGTATTAGTCAGGGTTCTCGAGAGTCACAGAACTTCTAAGTAGTCTCTATATAGTAAGGGAATTTGTTAATGACTTACAGTCTGTAGTCAAACTCCCCAACAATGGTCAGCAGTAGCTGTGAATGAAAACCCGAGGATCTAGCAGTCGCTTAGTCCCACAAGGCTCGCAGGTGAAGAAGATTGAATCTTCCTCCTTCCAATGTCCTTATGTAGATCTCCAGCAGCAGGTGTGGCCCAG
>CM052706.1:26155062-26195357 GCA_028551405.1 Uromys caudimaculatus
TAGTAAGGGAATTTGTTAATGACTTACAGTCTGTAGTCAAACTCCCCAACAATGGTCAGCAGTAGCTGTGAATGAAAACCCGAGGATCTAGCAGTCGCTTAGTCCCACAAGGCTCGCAGGTGAAGAAGATTGAATCTTCCTCCTTCCAATGTCCTTATGTAGATCTCCAGCAGCAGGTGTGGCCCAGATTAGAGGTGTGTGTACCACCACACCTGAGACTTGTGTCTTCCAGACTCAAGATCTAGATCACAGGTGAGCCTTCTAATTCTGGATTGTAACTCACTCCAGATATAGTCAAGCTGACAATCAGAAATAGTCACTACAGGGGCTAAACTTAACGGGTTCTTTATAAGCTCAGTTAGTAAATGTTTAGAAAGCTGAAGGCAGTCCTTGCAGGCAGACACTTCATTACAGTGTTTTCATCTTTAACAGGTTGTGGTACTTATGTTCTTTGAGATGTACCCTGAGTGCCCTCTTCTGCTATAATTGCCACAACTTGCTAAGTCTTAACAGCGTGCTCATTCATTTAAGTAGCAGATACATTTTGATTTTCTACTACCTGCACAGCTCAGTGCATGCCAGAGAAAAGCACAAGCCATGAGTTGATGCTTAGGAAACCCTGCATAAATGATGGTGATATGTATACCAGCAACTGTGAGCGAAATGAATAATTTGGGGTTTTAAGAGACAAGGGCCACCTGTTATGCATGTTAGCATATGTTAGCTTATGCTAATGGCGTTATGCAGGGGGTTGGACAAAGGGAAGGAAATGGGTAGTGGTGGGAAGGTATGTGGCTGAGGAATGAAAGAGAAAAAGCACTCATGTTTATGACACTTCTAGAATCGCTTTGGTAATATATAACAAGACTATTTAATACAGTCCTTTGGCCGTATAATTTCAGCTTATTGACTCATGAAAACCTAGAAAGTCAGGCTGGGAAGATGGCTGAGTCTCGGGACAGTGCTTGCTGTGGTAAAATACGGACCTGAGTTCAGTCCCTGTGACCTGTATAAAAAGCCGGGTGTGATGCTGTGTACCCAACTTAAAACCATATGTTACCCCAGACACCCCCACCCTGTCCTGTACATTAGCTCTAGTTTGTGGTTTCCCATTTGTCGCTGGTTGTATTGGCACCATCTTGGACTCTACACAGCAGCCCCATCTCCTTTCTTACCATTGTCTCTCCTAAAAATTTGCCTTTACCGAAATGTGTTTCACACAAAAGCTATGAGTGTAGTTAATTGGAAAGGTTTCCTGTTCATCCTCACTGTCCCTCTTCCTGTTCATACTGTTACATGTGTTACATGTTACTTTCATAAATTAGAAATTCATTTAACTTATAATTACATACATCCCCATAATGCTTATTTCTACTAAATATGCTAAACAGGGATAACTATGAGTACTAGAATTGTTTTAGCTTTTTAGTAAAAAAAGTTATTGTATTAATTTTGATTGGGAGAGAGAGTGTGTGTGTGTGTCACTGCATCTCTGGCTCAACTATTTTGAATGGATCCTTGACTAACTTTTGAAAAGCAATTATACTATTTTTCTTAGTGTTCATTCCGAAGTGTATCTAATAAACACCTTTTTCCTATTAGTATAATAAGATTTTAAGAGCTGGGGATGGAAAGATGGCCCAGCAGTTGAGAGCACTGGCTACTCTTCCAGAGGACCTGGGTTTAATTCCTAACACCCACATGCTGGCTTACAACCATGTGTAATTCTAGTTTCAGAAGATCCGATGTGCTCTCTGGTCTCTTCAGACATTGCATGCATGTGGCAAAACACCCAAGTACTAAAATAAAAAGAGAAAGATAAAGATTTTAGAGCTTACAGTTTCACCAGAGCAGAAATACCTCAGGCAGGTCTGTGGCGATGGTTTAGTGGGTAAAAGTCCTTTCTACAAGTCCGAGGACCTGGCTTCCAATCCCAGGGATTCAAATACAAACTAGACATTTAGTACCAGTGTCTATGATCCCAGTACTCCTATAGGGAAGTGGGGGCAGGGAATCACCTAAAGCTTTAGGGTATGCAGAAAAATGAGCTGGAAGGCAAGGACTGATGCCTGCCGTTATTCTCTGACTTCACATGTGTGCTGTAGCCTGCATATGCCCCATTCATACACATGTGCACACACACTTAGACAACTGTAATCACAAAGAGAAAAATTATAAAGTGAAACATGAAAAGCATGCCTCTGTACATAACATCACTAGATAATGACTGATAAGAAACGTCTCTAGAGACTGGACCAAAACCTTTTAGAAAGGGCTTAATGGAGTCCTGAGACCAGAATGATTTACTTGGTGTTTGTCCTAGCTATGTTCTGTTACTGTGAAAGGGACACTGTGGTGACCAAGGCAACTCTTATAGAAGAAAGCATCTAATTAGCATGCTTACAGCTTCAGGGGGCAGTCACTTATCATCATGGTGGGAAGCAGACAGGCATGGTGCTGGAGTAGTAGCTGAGAGCTTTACATCCTGATCCACAGACAGCAGGGAGAAAGGGAGGCACTGGCTTCTGTGGGCTTTTGAGACCCTCAGCACCCACCTCCAGTGATGCCCCTCCTCAAACAAGGCCATACCTCCTAATCCTTCCAAACAGTTATCAACTAGGGACTAAGCATGCTCATATGTGAGCTTATGAGTGACATTATTCAAGCCACCACAGTGTTTATAAATCAGAGTTGTACTGTAGTAGATGCCACTGTGCTGACAACAAAGCTGAAGAGTGGTTCAGTTAAGGTTATGTAGTTTTGCTTTGTGGTGCTTGGGATTGAACCCAAGGCCTTTCCGATACTAGGAGAGCGCTCTATCACTGAGCTACCACTGTGCAATACTATTCGTTCCCGGGGCGACTTGAACCAGCAAGCATCTTCTCACTCCAGATAGAGAACTGATGACAGACCCAAGTGAGGACACCACCAAAGTCCAGATTGGTGAACCAATGAGTTTTATTGGGGTCATTTACAGGAGTAGGGTGAGGGGTTCCTTACAGGAGCAGAAAGGACTCAAACACAGCCGCATCACCAAGGCCCACCCAAGCCTCAGTGACAGCTCATGAAACCCGAAACCTAGGGCTCACTACCCAGCTTGCAGGGCACTTAGCAGGTTTGGAGAGAGTCTCTTTTCAGGCAGCTCAGCTGGGCTTGAGAGCATCTTTCAGCAGTCCTTTTTGACTGTATACGCTTGGGGAGGGAGGGGCCCAGTGCATCTGGTCAGTTTCAGTGTCTTCCTGAATTTGAGGAGACCCCGGGGAATGTTTCACTTCCCTTTAGAACACCCTGAGTCTTAAGAAACTTCCCTCCTGGGCAGAAACTGCTACACAGCAGTCACTGTGGTGCTGATTAAGTGGACAAGGACCCCAGTGTCAAAGGATGCATAAAATAAAAGTTTTTAGCCGTAGACTTTTCACTAATAAACTGTATAAGCTGCAGTCAGGACTTCAGGGTTCAGCCATTTTCGTAATCTAGGTCAATCCTGTCCCTGTGAAATGGGTGTAATTGTTTCACTTGGTTACTCTGAAATAAAATTTGGTCACATATGATGTGATTGCTGTTACAGGAGGTTGGACTAGTTGGCACAGTTTGGGAATGTTTTTTAAGATCTGTTTTTATACTAACAGTCGGCTTTATGTGCTTTCAGATTGAAAACTGTAACTATGCAGTTGAGCTTGGGAAGAATGAGGCCAAGTTCTCTTTGGTTGGCATCGCCGGGCAGGACTTAAATGAAGGGAATTCAACCCTTACCCTGGCACTGGTGTGGCAGTTGATGAGGAGGTAAAGGCTCGTGTCTTTAAAGCAACACAGATTCCTTCAACAACTCATCTGAACCAAACGTAGCTATTTTTGGAGTCTCATGAACATAAGAAACATACAGTGTGAAATAAATTAATCCTGTAGAAGAATTGCTGTTGGTTATATATTTTCAAAATTATAGTAGGCCAATCTCTAGCAATATAATCACTTAGTATCAATACCTCTTAAATGGCTTTATAAGGATTTGTTTTAAATTTTTAAAATACTATCCAGTAGTGTTTAGTTTTGATTAGTGAGCTTTATAACCTTTGAATGTAATTAGGTGCAAATGCCAGGCTAAAGTTAGGGATATTAACTTCTGGAGATGGGAACTTGCCCTCCTCCAGCTTCAGTCCCACGGGCGCTGGGTTGCAGGTGGAAGGACCACTTGGCTGGTCCTTAAGTGCTGATGTATGGTATGTGTGAGAACAAATTCCATCATCCCCTCGTCTCAGGTTCATCATTTCTGTTGCAGATACACGCTGAAAGTGTTATCAGACCTTGGAGAAGGTGAAAAAGTCAGTGATGATATCATTATTAAGTGGGTCAATCAGACCCTTAAAAGTGCAAACAAAAGTACTTCTATTTCCAGCTTCAAGGTAATCAAGAAATTAAAAAAAATATTTCTAAGTTTAATGGAAGGGATTTTTTAATGAGAATTACCTTAGTGAGGTTCAGATTATATTAGTATTAGACCCAAGAAACATATGGCCCAGGAACTTAGGCATGTTTAACCTAGTGATAATTGGAATTCTTGTAGTTTTGATTGGTTATCTGTTGAACACAAATTCAGGTTAGTGCATTCAATGTGGTAATCTGATGTTAGAAATAGAATTGAACCCAAAATCCAGTTGTCAAATGTAAAAAAAATGATCTCTAAAGCGTTGGTTGTTTATATAGGACCTGTAATGTTTTGTGCTCCCTAGCAGCAGTCTCTGAGTTGCATCGGCATCATGTTCAAGGCATACAGAGCCGGCCAAACCGATGCAAGTGGGGAGTGAGAAAACGGGTAGGAAACCAGTTCCTTCTGTCCAGCGTCGTGGCGCCCTTAACACTTCCTCTGAGCGTTTGCGGATGACTCGTAAAGCACGGGAATGTAAACTTGCACTACACGCCCACGAATTCATGCATCTTCATTGTGTTTTGCTGTTGCATGCACGTTGGTCTTAGCTACAAATAAGCATGTCTGCTTGAACGTGTTCATTCAGTGACCCTTGTGTTTGTGATTTTTATTATATGTTTTTTAAAAACCCAGCAATTTCTATTTTAAAAATATCTTTTAAAGTGCCACTAGATGAAGCCCTAAGCTATATTTAAAGATACTTACCCACCTTTATTGTTTTCTCTGCCTTTGCTCTATGTATTTAACAGTGTTTGAGAGTAGCAGAAATGTCATATATTGAGGAATTCAGTCACTTTATAAAAACGAAGGCTTCACATGGTTTTAACAGAATAGATCTTGGGGTGATACCCCCTGGGTCCTCATTCAAGTACATGCTTTTTTCTTCTTTTATAGCTTGGAAGCCATTAGTGACACTATTGTTTGTTGATTTTTTTAAAAACTAACTTTCAGTCTGTGATTTGTCTCCATGTTTTAGATATGAAGTATATTTTTTTAAATGTAAAATAGGGAATGTGGTATTTTATAACATTTTATAATTGGTCATCTTTGAAAATATTATGGGAATGTTATACATACTTGCATATTTACTAATACTTAATTAAAAAATAAGGATGGTAGAATGCTTACCCAGCATGTAGGAGGACCTAGGTTTGATTCCTGGTAACAGCAAGCAAATAAATATCTAAATAAGTAAATAATTAAATAAAGTGATCAAATACAATGAAGAAACATTTAGGGACACTGTAATATATTGAAGTATTACTATTCATTGGCTTAGATCTAGCTAAAGAAAAAGTCATAAAGAGTAAGAAGTTTATTTAGCCTTCAGTGTTTAACATTTACATTAAAGACAAAAACTTATAAAATGAATGTAATACTACTATGGAGTAAATTATAAGATAAAGCAGTACAAATGATTTTGTCAAGTGTACAGTCTGGCTGATCTTCCCAGCTCAGTGGTCAGTGAGGAGCGGGCAAAGAGAGCAGATCTGAAAGTGGAAGGTGGGCGTGAAGTACGTTATACACCTTCATGAAGTAGCCTTAGAAACTCAGTGTAATAAATAACACTTAAAAACCGAGGGGGGAAGAGGGGGAGAAAGAGAGGGGGGAGAGAGAGGGAGAGAGAGAAAATTAATTTGAACATCAGATGGATGAGGGATTTGAACTGGTGGACAAAAAAGGGAGCTAGCAAACTAGAAGCCTCCATCTTGAATAAAGGCAAGGTTGATAAGGATGGTTTCTACATCGTATTGTATAAAACAGATTGAGTCAAGATGGGTGAGAAATTTGTCCTAAATAAGGGATATTGAGTCAAAGGAGTAATGTGAAGAAGGTGATTGTTTCAGAAAGTTCAAGTATGCAGACAGGATGGCTGGGAGCCTGGCGTGACTGAAGAGAGCAGGGCTCCCAGCAGAGCTCGTGTGAGATGGGACTTGGCTTCTTGCTCTGGAGAAGTAGGGGAAAGAGCAGCCAGCTTTGGATAATTGGGGCTTGGATACTTTGAAAAAAACCAGACAACATGGTAAAACTGAGAATTCAGACTTTGCGATCCATTGAGTGAAAGATGTAGTTGAAAATGGCATATATTATATAAACCCCGTGATGGGGAAGGGTCACAGAATCCATGACTTGAGAGTGTAGCTTCACTTGTAACAGAGATAAGATGGAAACTTAGAAGATGCTTGATAACCAAAGGCAGGAGGTGAAGAACATGGCAGCAGATGGCTTTTCCCTGTCACAGGAGGCATGTTGCTGAAAGCTGTCAAGTGGCACTAGTAAGAAAACATTAACCACACTCAAGACAGATGATGCAATTAGGCACTTTAGAGAAACCATATTTAACCCTTTTATTTGTAAAGAATTTTTCCCTCACCAAGAGATAGGGGCTCTTGGTCTCTTGCCCTCTTGCTCTCTCCTCTTGCCCCTGCTCCCCCTCTCCCCTTAGCCCTCCCCCCTCTCACTCCATGTGCTCATGGCCGGCCTCTACTCCTCTGCTCTCTCTCCCCCACCCTCTCTGCCTTTCTCTCAACTCCCCTCCCCATGCCCTGAATAAAGTCTATTCTATACTTTAAAAAATGAAGATAGAGAAGTAGTACTTCAGTGAGTAATAATAACTACAGTGAGACTATTTTGTCATTACACTGAGCTCTAGGAGCAAACACTGAGCCTTAGAGACGTTAATAACTTGTCCACCACCATGCACCTTTCAAAGGGAAGAACTGACTTTCTTATCAAGGTCTGTCTACTTACAGATTCAAAACCAAACTCTGTAGTTGTGTGGCCCTGGGTTTCACCTGCTACCTGTGTGACTGACTTATTACTCATTCAGTGGGTAAATATCAGAGCTCCCTGTGTCAGGTGCCTTGTTACCATGGCTACCAGTGTTTTCAAAGAGCTTTCTGTTCAGGAAAGAACACAAATAAGAAAAGGAGCGTTGCAGTCTGCTGTGTCCGCAGTTCTTTGTAAATCATTCAGGGTGTGGGGAATGGCAGTGCATGAAGACATCTGTTTTTCAGAGACCTTGGCAGTTTACACAAGCACCTGGCCAACATCTATTGGTGAATGAAACAGACCGAATATCTGGCTTTTCATTTAGTACCTATGTGTTCTTGGGCAAGTTTTACTGTTAATTTCTCTGTGTTTCAGTTTCCCAAATCTCAGATGATGATACTGTCTGTCTTACAGGATCATTGTAAAACTAAATAAGCTAACAAACGAAAAAACAATGTTAGCATGTCTGGTACACAATAAAGGCCCCTACACTCATGGCCTTGCCTGTACATAAAGGTCATTACATGTGGAGGGATTCCTGTTAAGTCTTTTAGAAAACTCCTTTGGTCACATCCTTGTTTTTTCCACTTTTGTTTTTAAAAACAACAACAACAAAACAACAACAGTAAAATACAGTATCAAATCAAAGGAAAAAGTTTATTATCTTGGAAATCAAGATTATAGAGACTATTTTTGATTATATAATTTTTTTATGCTTAAAGGACAGTGCTATAAATGTACTTAGATATGGAACTAAGGATTGCCACAATATCCTCTACCCCTTTGCAATAAAATAATGTCTTAAATGATAATGTACAAGTCAGAGGAGTCAGAAGATAGGTCTGTTATTTAAGGATCTGGTAGAATCTTTAGAAACTTAAACTTTTCATTTGATTCAGTAAAAACTTTTCCCATGGTAAAACATGAAAAATAGAAGGGAAAAAAATCATTTGTTTCCTAAACCTAAATCAAAGTATACTTAAAATGCCCCAAGTATGTAAACAATCAAAATAAAGTACAATTAGGTCATTTGCCTGTATTTGAATCATAGAAATGTCTGAAAAGTGAGCCAGGGAAAATTTAAAATTATCCTAAAGTGACATAACCATTAAGTTTCTCTTTAGAAAGTGTCACACCCTAGAGTCCAGCTTCATCTGCAGACTAACAGACTCATTATTTCTGAGGGAGACTAGCCCTGTACTTAGTTTCTTTGCAGTGCTGAGGATGAAGCCCGGGGCATGCCAGGCAAGCTGTATCATCAGGCCGCCATTAACCCGGCTCCATGAGTCAGTACTCCAGCTGATTTGCATATAGGTAGTCTGCAGAATATACACTGAGAAAACAGGCATGGATTGCCTTTCAGAATCAGGAAAGATACTACATGCCAGGTCCAGAGTACCAGCATTATTTAGATGTGAGAGCCTAATTTTTTTTTTTTTTTTGTCTTCCACTTGTATGCCAAAACCTGTTTTCTTCTAAAATAAACAAACAAACAAAGTTTATGGCCCTCCAAATGTCACAAAACATTCTTCAAATTATTTTAGGTCATTTATTATGAAGCTGTATTTGGCCAGAAACTGTATTTGTACTTTCATTATATTCTAGTAAAAATCAAGAATCCTGTGGCATCCCCATCCCAGAGTGTAGGTAAAATCGCGTTTCTGGCTTCGAAGGTAGGAATGTAAATTGGTTTGAATTAAAGAGAAAGGTACTGACTATAGTAATGGAAATGCAGAGAGGTCCCTTAGGCTTCAGGACCATTTGAGCCAGTGCTTTCTTTTCCCTCCACACCCACCACAGCGTTGGTATTCAACTTTACCCCAAAGCTGTTTCTCTTCTCAGTTGTGTGGCTGGTTATGGAAGAGTGCTTTATTCACATTCAGAAAAAGTTGCTGATTTCTGAAAGCTGAATTAACTTTTGCTCAGATAAAGTTATTGTGGTGAACCGGATAGAACCAGCTGTGCATCTTAGAGCTGCTCACTTTATTACTGCCCTGGACAAGGGCTTCTAGATAGGGATTTTCGGTATAGTTCAGGCTGTCCTGGAACTCCCTCTATAGGCCAGGTTGGTCGCAAACTCAGATTCGCCTGCCTCTGCCTCCTGATTGCTGGGATTAAAGAGGTGCACCACCAACACCAATACTTTTTTTTCTTAGTTACCCCTTCCCTGTCAATTGTTTATTATTATAGTATTTTGCCTACATGTAAGTCTGTGTACCATGTACATGTCTAGTGCCTGTGGAGGTCAGAAGTGGGCTTCAGATCTCCTGTAACTGGAATTACAGATAGTTGTAAGCCACCACATGGATGCTGGGAATTGAATTTAGGTCCTCTGGAAGAGCAGCCAGTGAGTGCTCTTAACTGCTGAGCCATCTCTGCAGCCCTTTCCTGTGAATTTTTAATGCAGACATATATCATATACCTGCTTATATATTGTATACTTTATACATAAAATTTGTTTAGAATGCTTGACCTACACCGCTGCAGCTTCATTCCTAGAGCCCTGGATGGCAAGAGCTTTCCTTGAAGCTCATGTCCACATAGACGGTACGGACAGCAAGAATTTGGGTTCGGTTAGAATCCAGAGAGATAAGGACTGAGCTGGTGTTGGACAGGCAAGCAATAGAGATTTTTTTTTTCAACCTGAGAACAACAAATCATTTTCCATGAGCAGGCAAGTTGCAAAATTGGTTTATATCCAGATTTTTAAATTTTAACTACAATACTCTATCCCCTAGAGTAGTTGTCCATTTTTAATTTACTCTTGAAGTAACTGCAAAATGGAATGTCTTGATGTTAGTGTTAGATTGTCACAGCTCAGATACATTGTATTTATCAGCTGTGTTAGCCATTTGATCTTTTTGGACTTATGTACTTCATTGTTAAAAGAAGATATAGTTCATTTGTTTTCTAGGATGAAGGATTAAAAAAAAAACAAGATATTTAAATCAACAAGAATACCATCTTTGTAAATGCCAGGTTCCTTTCACTATTTTACTTTCCTTTATGAAAGTACTAAGTCATGGGAAATCATGGTTTATACAATATGAAATTATTAATTTAAAGTGTACCAACTCCATCATAAAAGTTACTTGTCACAGAATGGATGTAACAGTTGGCAAAAGTAGGAATTATCATGACCATAAATCTTATTCAGGTGTGGGGCAACTCTCTATACACTATAATTTACATGATGACTAAAGGAAAATTATATTTTAAATGGTTTATTGTATGTGTTGGTTGCAGAAAAGCAAAGTAAGTACAAAGATAATCTATAGGTTGGTTTCAGTTGCGTGACTATGACCAGAAGACATTTGTGAAAATTAAAGGTAAGATATTCATGCATGTCTATCTTTATTTCCTAGGATAAATCTATTAGTACAAGTTTGCCTGTCTTAGATCTAATAGATGCCATTGCACCAAACGCAGTCCGTCAAGAAATGATCAAGAGAGAACACTTGACTGATGAGGACAAATTGAACAATGCTAAGTAAGCCCTTCTGGTCTCTGAGACCATAGTGATCTGTTCGTCATCTAAAATCCTTGCAGGAATGTCCTCACCCTTTAAACTACAATATCTGTGGGGAATATGGTTTTAAAAAAAATCATCCTTAGCCTTTTTTGTTAAGTTAATCTTATAAAAAGATTCTTCTGTTAAAGGAACAAAAGATAGATAACAAATCTCAAGATGTCTGTCTTATCTTTCCAAGATACGCCATTTCAGTTGCTCGGAAGATCGGTGCCCGGATATATGCGCTGCCTGATGACCTCGTTGAAGTGAAGCCGAAGATGGTGATGACTGTGTTTGCCTGCTTAATGGGAAAAGGACTGAACAGACTGAATTAATGAAGCATTTACTGCGATCTGCCACATTATACGCACCGAATGTCTCAGTTTACAGAATTTTGAAATGTAGTGGGTATAAAATCAGAATATCTGTATGCTCAAAATAGTTCTGTATCCAGTAATGAATAATATCTTGTCCATACCAGTTAGAATTTGTCAATCTTTTTTGGATAACACAATTACCTTAACAATCAGTACCAGTACAGGAATGTCTTATCAAGCTGCTATTTCATAATTAAATTATTTTATTTCCTAAAAGTCTTACCAAAATAAGACTAATCATTTTTTTCTCATGGCTCAAAAAAGACCTGTATAAAGTTTTGTCAGGTCCTTCTATTAAATGTGTTTGGATTTTTTTTTGATGTGTTATTTAATTTTAATCAAAAATGTACCTAAAGTCATAATTTAATTCTTTTGGTTTTCTCCCCTTAACTATGTAAAGTGATCTAAAATTTTCTGTAAATTTCTATATCATATAAAAATTTAAAGGGATAAGTCTAATTCATCAACATTAAACTTTTTTAATATGAGAACTACTTCCTGAATAACCCCCAGGTTCACTCTCTTGTCTAAGCCGTAGGAACTTTTTACTTAAAGTTTGATCGTAACTTCATTGCTACTTTACATGTCCTAGTTTGATAATGAAGCTTTATCTCCAACATCCAGCATAATACTGTATGTTGGTAAGATGTTACATATATGTAATTTCTCTAAATCATCTGAATTACCCACATTTTCTGAAATGGTATGTATTAAGTGGTCAGCCAGCCATTAAGTATTTATTTTGCCCCCACAATGTGTGTGACACTTTTCAGTTGTGGATATCTGATATGTGAAGATATGTTTTGCAAATATTAATTATGAATGTGAATATCGTTATTTTTCACCTAATTGCTTTCAGATACTTTCAGCCAAACATTAGATCGAATGTCCCAGTTGACACTGATCCTGTCCCGCTAGTGTCACATTACACATGCTAGTTTCAGGCTGTAGTGAAACCTACGCAATTGGAGTACGCCCAACCGAATGGCTTCTGTAGGAAGCTAACATCCGGCGTAGGTTTTCATGGTTCTCATAGCCCTGGATAAGCTGGAAATGTTTAAGGTTTATGTTCCCTGGGAAGAGTTAAAGCTTGCAACCTCTTTTCCCCAGCAGTTTTAGCAGTAGAGAAATTCTGTTGACCATAGTTGAAGCCAGAAATGAGCTCCCCCGCCTTCCACTTTAGTGCCAGTGAGCAATACCGCGATGCACGGAAAGTGCTGTCACTTCTTTGTGTGTGAATGGGTCGTCCTCGGACCGGGACGTACATCAGGGAAAGTGCTGTCACTTCTCTGCGTGTGAATGGGTCGTCCACGGACCAGAACGTACATCAGGAGTGAGGGTGTTGAGGGTAGACTTTTTTAAATGAAGTACTGACAGGTGGGATTCTGAAATATATTCTTCTACGTGAGCGTTCTTTGCCTTTTATAATTTGATGATTGTTTTCTTATGTGAAGATATAAGTATGCTTCTGCTCTTTTCCTGAGATTATTTAAATCATGCCTCTCTGATTTTTTTCACTGTCATATTTACTAAAATAATCTGATTTACATGAAATTTAGCACTTTAAGGTGTTCTTTTTCTCACAAAGTATATTTAATAAAAATGCTGTGTATGTAGAATGCGTGTTTATTTCGTTTAAAGAAAAATAGAGAACTTTCAATATTGATCTGTTATGAGCTTATTCCCCCACAAAAGACTATAACTCCTAAATGAAGTAATACAAAAGCTGTATTTCTTTAGTGGTTTTTTCTTTCATATAAGAAAAAAATTAGTTCTAAAATTTTAATGTTTTATTATTAGTGTGTGTGTGTATGATATGTGTGTATGGACATGCATGCATACATGTGGATATCAGAGGACACATTTGTTGGGTCAGTTTTCTCCTTGCACCTTTATGGGAATTGAACTCAGGGCTTCAGGTTTGCACAACCAGCACTTTTATCCACTGAGCCATCTCGCCAGCCCTCATATGAAGAATTTTATTAAAGACTAACTATGTGATTGTTACAAACTTATTATAAGAATAATTAGCACAAATTTATCGTCTCCAGTGTCCAAGTACCACAACTAGATTCTTGGGCCTCAGCTAAGAAAAATAGCAACAGTCTTTTGACCTACACCCTAGTAGAGACAGTCAGCCAATAAAGCAATAACAAGAAATAAAGCAAGGAAGAAAGTAGTGAGAAAGCAATGAAAGGCAGGAGGCAGGAGATTTGCTGCAGACCAACTTGAGAGCAGAGGGGGAGGTTATGTGAGTAGTGAGGTAAGGGCTCTCTGGGGGGGGGGGATTTTTTTTGAACTGTGTTCAGCAGGGAAACTAAATGCAAATAGTTGAGTGGGCACTATGAAAAAGAAACAGATGTGCTCCTCAAGTAGTACAGGGGAGGAGAACACGAAAAAATATAAATAGGATCCTACTTATAGGACTAGATCTAAATCTGAGTTTCTTTCCCCTGACTGGAGTTGTGATTCCTCTTTTCTTTTTGTTTTTGTTTTGTTTACCTGTGACTTGAAGGAGTTGCTTAGAGTAATATGCTACTTTTGAGTTTTTGCATGCCATTGTTCAACATAACTCCAGCATTGATCTTCATACCACATATGCCAGATATGTAGGTATTGTTAGAATGTCCCGATTTATGCCCGAGGTGAGTTTAGTTGTCTGTATCTGAGACAATCCAAAAACCTGTATTGTAACATAAGCTTGCCTGAAATAGGCTCTCTAATGCGTTGGAAGGTCTCCCAAGAGTATTACCAAAGGAGGTTGGAATTCCCTCCAATCTTAGAAATTAATCCAGTTCTTTGGATAAAGAGTCTGTGTATGGCTGTGAGTCATTTGAGCTCTGCTACTGGCTAAACATTTTGCTGAGCAACAAAGGAAGTTGTATAGGCAGAATAAGAGCATTCCTCTCTTCCACTGGCTTCACCTTGAGCCACTAGAAATTTCATCACATACATAAACTTGATACTGTATTAAACATTACAGGACAGTGGGGAGATTGGGAACAAAAACTGAACAACTCGAGATTATCATTTATGTTAAACGCAGAAAGTGTTTGAAAAGATGACTTTGGCATCAAAGGCTTTTAGATAACATCTAAAAAGACCATTGATTTTAGAAATTAGGAGATTAAATGTTGAAAGAGAAAGTAATGGGACAAAGCAGCCTCAATGGAAGAGGAAGTAGTCCCCTCAAATTTAAGTACATTTATCCATTGCTTTAAAAATATAAATCTTAAACTTAAGAGTTCAGATTTCCCCCCTAGCGTTGACTGCAGGAAGCAATAGAAAATTATTGAAAAGATGTCGTTTTCAAGTCACATTTGCTGAGTGTCAGACAACTGTTGTCTAACAAATCTCTTAAAATTAGATGTGATAAATGTAACAAATCCACCAAAAGGACTTGTATGGAGAGTAAGTCCTACCTAAACTGTGCTTATGCAACGGTTATAGGTCGCCTTTGGCTTACATGTGAATACATATATAGTGACTTTAAAAATATCAGGAATGCTAGACCATATTAAATCACAAAGATTGTTTTTAAAACGGCCTTTAGGAACGAGGGAAATGTAAACACAGATTCCCAAATCAGGTTGCTTGGCCAGGCTTTAGGACAATTCCGTACAGGATTTCAAATAAACATTAATCCTTCAGAAGCTCCATGGCACTTTCTGTGCAGCAGCAGCAGCAGCAGCAGCAGCAGCAGCAGCAGCAGCAGCAGCAGCAGCAGCACATACTGGCAGCGGATAAAATTACCTCAAATCCGCAGCCAAACGGTTCCCATGCCCTCAGATGCTCAAAGATGCTGCAGACGCGCCCAAGATGCTAGGCCGACCAGAGAGGCGCGTCAGCCCCGGAGCCCCGCCCCTGCCCTACCCCGCCCCTACAGGCCCCGCCCCCGAGCCGGCTTCGCCTCAAGCCCCGCCCCGGTGTCGTCGCCTCCGCGGGGCTGAGGATGACGTGAGGAGAAGTCCGCGAACCTCTGCCTCCTGCGGGCGCTGCTGGGCCAGCGGTTCCCACAGCCCCGGAGCCAGACGTGCTGCGAAGCGCACCGCCGAGCTCCCCGGCCGGCGGCCCCCTCACTCCCTCCCAGGCCGGGCCGCCCCCTGTGCGGCCCCTGCGGCTCCTGGCACGGCCCCGCGCTCGGCTGCCGCCCTGGCGCGCTCCACTCTGTCGTCCCCGGACGGGCGCGGACCAGCTCGACCGGGGCGCCGGCGGCTGGGCAGAGGGCGCTGGCCCCGGGGCCGCGCCAGCGCGGCCACCAACCTGGGGCTGTCCGTAGAGGGCGAGTGCTGGTTCCGGGGCGAGGCGACGCCCTTTGGGGCCAACGGGCCGCACGCAGATGTGGCCGTGGGAACGACTCACCCGTTTTCCAGCTCTGGGTCAGGGTCGGGGTCGGCGTCCATGGGGGCCCCGCCTCCGTCTCCTGGCCTGCCCCCGTCGTGGGCCGCGATGATGGCGGCCCTGTACCCGAGCACGGACCTCTCGGGCGTCTCCTCCTCCTCCCTGCCTTCCTCCCCATCCTCCTCATCGCCCAACGAAGTGATGGCGCTGAAGGATGTGCGAGAGGTGAAAGAGGAGAACACCTTGAATGAGAAGCTTTTCTTGCTGGCGTGCGACAAGGGTGAGAGCGAGGCCCCCTTTTCCACCTCCGGACACCCTAGCACCCACTCCCCGGGGCCGGCCCCTGCCTCAACTTACTCCTGGCACTCCTGCTTTTTCTTGTGTGCAGCGGCTGTTCCCACGTCCGTGCTGCCCGCAGGACTTCTGCCTAATTGAGCTTGAACAGCAGGCAGGTAGGGCAGGGGCAGTGGACTCCTGCAGGTGGGATGTTTCCTTGACGAGGTGGGAGCCTTGATCCCAAAGTTGCTCCACTTCTGTCACTGATAGACTCTAGTTTGGAGTTACTTCTTCCATTGGGAGCCAGAGGCTAGTTTTGGACCTTCTAATCTGAAAATTCTACGAATTTCCCTTATGATTTCTCAGATGTATGGGCTGTCACCTTGTAGGGTTTTTTTTTTTTTTTTTAAGACTTTTCCTTCTGTTTAGCATCAGCCACCAGTGCCTTAGCTTGTCACAGTTATCCTAAACACAAATAATACAAAATTATACAAAATAATACAAAATTAGGCTAGACATGAAAAATCCTGCCCTAGTTGTTAAAACTTTCCCCAAATTTCTGGAACCCTTTTGAATGTTGCTATTTATTAGGAGAAAGATTTATTGCTTCAGAGAGTTGGAAGGAGGCAAAGGTAGTAAAAAAAAAAAAAGTATAGGCGAAATAATGTGGAATGTACTGTTTTTGAATCTAGAAGTTGATCACTTTATGGCCACATGAAAGGACAAGCATGGTTTCAAGTGGTGCGGGATGGGAAATTGATTGCTCTTAGCTTTTATCTCCCACCCGAAAAAAAAAGTATTAAAACATTCTCATTCCTCAATTAAGCAGTTGGCTGTTGAAAGGCTGTGTTTATTTGGGAAAACGTTGTTGGAACCATGCAGACTTCTGAAACCTACTTCCAGAGGCCAGCTCACACTATGGGAAAATTAGTTACAGAAGTTTTTGGGTTTTTTTTTCATATATAGATGTTTAAGTCAACAACATCTCACTAAACCTTTTAAAGCGTTCATTCAAAATTCGTTCGAAATAGGTTTTTACACGACTATGCTTAATCTTAGGCCAAAAAGCAATCCCTTCTTGACATTTCACCATGGAGTTAGAGACGGGATGGGGAGGACAGAATTTCACCTGACCTCTGGATGCATCCTAATTGTGTAGCAAGCCTACCACAGTAGGCTTCCCACATTGTAAGGAAGGACGCTTCGATTAAACTCCTGTAGCAGCTTTGTGTACCTCAGGGCTCAGGATGCTTTTAAAATGTGCAGCATTTCCTGGAGGCTATATACCACTGTTGTACTAACACCTTCCTTAATATATTTAGTGGTACTTTCTGTTTTCCCTATTTTGGAGGAGATTTGAAGGGTGTGAGGTTAGGGAAGAGAGTGGTTTGGGTAATTAAAAAGCAGAGTCCTGAGTATTGTTGAGACATTTTATGTTGGTAGTCAGCACCTAATATAAAGATGTGTATGGTGGGGAAAATAATTTGCATGAAGGAGAGGTGAAGAGAATATAATTAGCATGTAGGGTACTGGAGTTATAGAGGCATCATTCTATACAGCTCACAAGTGTCACTAGTTACAGAACTTAAGCACTTTGTAAGGTTTTAGAATGTACTAGTTGAGAAGTGTGCCATGGGAAGTGGTTCACCGTTATTTTAGTGAAGGATGGTGGAGCAGCTAGCTGCCTTACTGGCATAGCTACTGACCTCACAGTGGGTTTCTTTTTATTATTTTTAACTTGCTGCTCTTTGCCATGCTATCAAAATATATGCATGAAGTTCTTAACCGTGTTAAGGCATTGAACAAAAAGCTCTATTAATGAGTTACTGACTACATCCATATTCTTTAGGAATTTTTCTGTAATAAAGATGTTTTCTTGGGCTGAAGAGATGGCTCAGTGGTTAAGAGCACTGGCTGCTCTTCCAGAGGTCCTGAGTTCAATTCCCAACAACCACATAGTGGCTCACAGCCATCTATAATGGAATCCGATGCATTCTTCTAGTGTGTGTCTGAAGACAACTACAGTGTACTTATATAAATAAATAATATTTAAAAAATAAAGATGTTTTCTTTATGTGCAGTAGTGAGGAACAGTAAGGGAAAAATGTATGTTTATGTACATGATAGATCTCTCTGAACAAATGTTCAGTTTAACTTAAGTGGCCTAGATGAGGTTTGGAAGGTAAGATATCCCTAGTTACAGAGTATGCACTCCTGGGAAGTTAAAAACAAATTACCCAAGTGAAACGTCCGTCCATTGTGTGTTATGAGGCTGAAGAACATTTAAAGGTTAAATCTGAATGTACAAGCACTGTTGTAATCTGAGTTTCTCTTGCCCCTAGTACTATAAACTTCAGACTGATTCTACCAAATTTAATGATGCTGAGAAGCCTAAGACTAGGAGTAATAGTTTAATACAGGCAATGAGAAGTTCAAATGTTACTTAGAAGCCATAACTGACAACATTAAAAAGCCAAAGTGAACTATTAGGACTAAACCATTCCAGTGCCAAAGCAATTACTTGTGAGTTCCAGTAGGATTTCTTTGGGTTCCAAAACTTTTTTTTCTCTTAATCTGTTTTAACATTAAGTGGGAATATTTTAAGTAGAATGTTATAATTCCATGTCAAAAGTATTTTGTAGAAAGTGGTTTGAAAAGATTTATAAATTTTTGACACAAAAGCTTTCTACACTTCACAACTAGCCTCAAATCTGGCTTGGGTCTGTAGTCTATCTTGGCCTGGAATTAACTCTGTAAGTAGCCTAGGCTGGCTTCAAACTTGCAGCAACCCTCTTGCTTCTGCCTCCTGGGTGCTGGGTTTATAGGCATGAGCTACCACATGTAACAAAACTGATCAACATTTTTTTTTTTTTTTTTTTTTTGGTTTTTCGATCAACATTAATGCTGTCATTTCAGTAATGGTGAAATTTATTACCATATGATAGAAAGTCAAATGAGAAGCCAGTGAGGAAATAGAGAATCATCTTTCCTAACTGCTACTGTAACATTTCTCTACTGTATTTCTCTCAAGGATTTATTGGAGCCAGACAGAGGAAGTGTATTGTTGAGATTCATACTAGTACAGTTGCTAGCCCAGTTTCTAGTGAACTTCATAAACCCAGTCAAAACTATGTCCATTGAGGATGTTAGAAAACCACAAGTTATAAGATTAATATGCTTTGAACTTTACAGAATGGATTGAAGAGGAAGGGCTAGAACATTAACTGATCCTTAAGCCAAATATAATTGTTTTTGCAAAGCCTGTGAGCTAAGTCTGACTTTTATATTTTATATTTTAAATACTTGGAAATATTTCTAATTAAAAGAAAAGTTTTATAACATGAAAATTCTATGAAATTTGAAAAGTTTTATTGAAACACATTCATTTCCATATGTTCTGGGTCTGCTTTGATACAAAGGGGTCTGAGTACACTTGTGACTGAGATACCATGTCCCACAAAACTTAACATATTTTAATGCCTGGCCCTTCTTCAGAACAATTTTGTTGGCCCCCTGTGATTTTGGTTGTTGTTTTTTGTTTGTTTGTTTGTTTTTTGTTTTTTCGAGACAGAGTTTCTCTGTGTAGCCCTGGCTGTCCTGGAACTCACTCTAGACCAGGCTGGCCTCGAACTCAGAAATCCGCCTGCCTCTGCCTCCCAAGTGCTGGGATTAAAGGCGTGCGCCACCACTGCCCAGCCTGAGCCCCCATCTTTAATGCTCAAATGAACTGAGAGTGACGTATTGGCAGCCATGACTTTTCTAGGGCATGCATTTACAGAGAGTCAAGCTAATAACGCAACCTAGAGCATTAGAAAGTCTGTTAATGTTTTTTTCAAGTCTTTATGGGCTATGATTGACTCTTGGTGGGGAGGGGGAAGGGAGCATTAGCTTGCTGTGGATTTGGTCAAAGAGAAAACTTCTCAGTATGGATATCAGTTAAGAGTCTTTTTCACTGCCCAGAAGGATGGTATTGGTTTGGATGAGGGTGAGCTGTGCCACAGGGACAGGGAAATGAGTATGGGAGATGCTCTAGAAATTGGACTGAGATGAATTGCTGTTGCATTGGTGCAGTAGCTGTGGAACAAAGACAACTATCTAGTGGCTGGGGAGGTAGCTTGGCAGGAGTTGGGTCTCCAGCCTCTATGTAAAAAGCAGAATGTATTGATAGGAGTCTGTAACCCTGGGCAAGCAGATCCCTGGAGCTTGGTGGGAGTCAGTCTAGCCACTCAGTGAATTCTGAGCTCAGGGAAAGATCCTAGTTGTCAGGGGCTGGGGAGGTGGGGCAGCGGTAGAGGAAGACCAACCTGGACCTCTAGCCCCCTCATTGGCACCCACACAGACAGGAATATACACATGTATACTTCTCACAGACACACAAAATAAAATTTAAAAACAACTATATCATCAAAAAAAAAAAAAAATAAGGGAATTATATTGCTTTTCCAAAGACAGAGATGTGACTTGCAAGCAGTTTCCCTATGAAAGAACAGTGTCATCTGGCATAGCAGGCATTGTGACCAGCATCTGGGCTGTTAGCTGGCTCTTTCATATATTATGTATTCATCCTCACAGTTAACAGCTGTTCTTGCCTTTACAATATATCACTTTAAATGACTTGCAAATATAAACTGTACTAATGAAGCAGCAGTTAAGAAGAAATGGCTGAAAGTATTGCAGAACTGATGAAACTCAATGACCTTAGATTTAGAAAGCCTAATGACTTCCAAGGTGGATTAAAATGAATAACCTTCACCTGGATATGCCTGGATAGCAAAGCAGAGCATTATGGGTAGCATTTTCCTATCCCTATGCTTAGAATCAGATTCATCTGAAATATTTTTAAATATTATTATTTTTTTTTTTTTAGCAATTGTGATGTCATTTTACTGGATTATTTGGTGACTCTTGGTGTAGCTGAAGACTTAAGAACACCACTTCATCAGTGGAATTTAAATGTTAATTAGTGCTATAGAAGAATTATTTCATGACTAGTTTTTTAATTCTTGAGAGACCTAAGGAGATGTGTTGTCAAGAAAACTATTATTCAGCTTCTTTAAAAATGTACAGGAACTCTAAGCAGACATTACAAATAATAGAAAGTTTTCAGTTTTCACAAGTGAAATCTGTTACCTTACTTGCAATATTGCTTTTCTTACTCATTTAGTCTGTTTTCTCTCTGCATATCATGAAATTATTTCTTCTCTCCTTCCAGTTTCCACTCTGATTATCCTTTTACTATTTCTTACCCACAGACATCTAAAGAATAACTATATACAAAATCGTTTATTTGCTTTGTGTTTAGAAAAGCAAAATGAAACAACTATCCCACTGCTTTCTTTCTCTAATCAGAGTTTCCCTTTGGGTTTTTATTTTTTCCCCCACACAGTCTCATTAGCAAGCAACTATGATGGGCCTTTGGTGACAGTAATTTCCCTTTTCCTCACATGGGATGACATTTTTGTGGTGGCTTTCAAGTTAGGCAGAAGACAGCCTGCCGGCTCCTGGTAGATCAAGTAGTCATAATAGCCCCAACTTGGCTTTTTGTGAGCTGGATGCTTTCTGTTTATTAATACTCTACACTTCATCTTCCTTAACAAGATGATGCATGCATGTGTATGTGTGTGCGTGTGCGTGTGTGTGAGAGGGAGGCAGGGGGAGAGATCTGTGGAGGGAGGAGGGAGGGAGGGAGGAGTAGGAACATTTAGGTACCCTTATTATACATATTGTCAAGTTCATATCACTTTTTAAATGTGTGCTTTCCCTCTTTCTAATATCTTCTACCTCTGGTCTCCATTTTAACAAATCTGATGCATGAATAAATGTGTATGTATTTAAGATCTAAAACTAATTTCTTTTAAGTTTCATTTTATTTTTCTATAGTAGCCACCAGTCTGTATTTTGGGGTGTTCTGTATTAAATTGTTTTACATATCTTCCATAAGTTTTTCTGCTTATACCATCAGGTTAAGAATTTTAAACTAGAGATTTTTATTATATGCTATGCATTTATCTTTTTTGACTTCTGTTTTATATTTACTGCTTATGTCTGTATTATTTTATCAAGATATACTTTTTTTCCAGGAAATGTTCACATTTTCTGTGCACATGTCCACATGCAAAGCAAAAATGAGTTTAGGTATTTTTAATCTTTTAATTCAGCAGGATAAAATTTTCTATATAGTCATTCTTGTTTAATGTCTTAAATATTAAATTATGTTTGTATATTGTTATTTAGGTGACTATTATATGGTTAAAAAGATTTTGGAGGAAAACAGTTCAGGTGACTTGAACATAAATTGCGTAGATGTGCTTGGGAGAAATGCTGTTACCATAACTATTGAAAACGAAAGCTTGGATATCCTGCAGCTGCTTTTGGACTACGGTTGTCAGGTACAAGGCTAGACGACTTTATCCAGTAGCCTCTAAGAAATGTTAGCTATGGCTTGCTCTCTTCTGTCCTTGTAGCTTACTTTCTTTTTCTTTGCTTTGTTTTCTTCTCTTCCTTTGTCTTTCATCTTCTACTTGGTTTTAAGCCACTAAAAAGTTTACAAAACAACCCAAACAAGCTTTTTAAAATGTAATATTTTAAATTTATTCATATTTTTCTTAATTGTTTCCTTTCCCTACATCAGACGGAAGTAAACTATCATGAATTATTAAAGATGACATTATTTTGATTACTGATAGGATTACTATTTATATTATATACCTAAAAATAGCACCAAGGGACAGGTTTTTCTGTGACCTGTGTTATTTATAGGCACATGAATAAATGTTCCTCACAAAACAGCTTACAGTTCAATTTGGTTTTCTGCTAAGTTTTATTATGTTTTCCTCTTTGTTTGAAATTTAGTGTTTGCTTTCATCTAAAGATGAACAATTTGTTTTTAAAACTGGAGAGGATAGAACTTTCCATTTGTCTTTGATTCAGTTAAGGTAGAAAAGCAGACATGTGTGTACATCTTGAAGGTTATAATCTAATAATAGCATCATCTCCCATCCCTTTTTGGTTCACTCATGATAAATAGTGTAGGAACTCTGGTTCTTCTGTTGTAGCTGTAATGAGGTGGAGTTTTGGAGTTACACCAGGAAGAAGCACTCACAGCATATTTTTTTTAGTACTGTAGGTGGTTTAGGTACATCCCTATTATTTATATTATAATGTGATATCGTGGCTGATATGTAAGTGTGTGTGTGTGTATATATACATGCACATGCGTGTGTAAGAGTGCTCACGCACACACACACACACACTTGGTATAGAAAAGGGAATTGGGTATCCAGTCACTTAGCTGTCTAGAATACAACAAGAAACTAAATCAAAGGGCTTCTGAACTGCTACAGTAATTTTGCTGAAGTTTCTAGGTTAAATTTGGTTGTAGAGCACTTCTTCAAAGTCTGTATTTTTATTTTAGATTTCATTTTTAACTTAATTTTTTATTTTTCTGATCTGAAGAAAATCAAGAAAGGCAATGAAAGGGGCATTAGAGCTGTAGCTGAACCAAATGAGGCTTGGGACCACTCACACCATCAGAGGTTGTTAACACTGCATGTCTACTTGGTGGGTATGCTTTATAGCAGTGGGTTAGCATCAGTAAGGGAAGTTAAATTATACTCACTAACTAACACCTTAGATGAAAGCACATATATGTATGTATGTATGTATGTGTGTGTGTATGTGTGTGTGTCTTATAAAAGTAGAAAACTTCCATTAAAATTATTTAAAATTTAAAGTTAAACACTTAAAGGCATAAGCTTCAGTTACCTAGGAAATAAGGTTATAAAGAAATTAAGTCATTGATGATTTTGGATAAGAAATGCTATAATAATGGTATTTACATACATGGCTTTTGTATATCCAATAATTTTGCAGTACACATGGTTCTTTCATGTTCTTGATCACATTTGAACGTCACAGACTATCCAGATGCTCTATTTTATAGATTAGAAAACTGAGGCTCACAGACCTTAATGTATTGCCCAGAGTTGTAAAATCAGTAAAGGCAAAGTTTTGAATTTAACCTTCTGACTGCAACCCCCCTGCTCCTTCCAGTTCTTCATATTCTAAGTTATCTGTGTCTCTTTCTGTCAGTCCACAAATGACAGAGAGACCTGGGTGTGGTGGTGGAAACGAGTAAGAGAGATTTGACTTCTTCACAGTGGGTCTTAAAATGAAGTAGACATCTAAAGCACGTGTGGATTACAAAGGGATTTAAATATAAGTCTGTATTTTATAAGTGCTGAGTGGTAACAATGCTTGATACTTGTATATGGTTTGCAGTTACAAAACTGGAAACTTGGTGTTTTATCTTGGATTGTATCTGTGGTTCTCAAACAAATAGCTTTGCCTGCACCAAGGGATATTTGGTAGTATCTGGAGACATTTTTAGTTTCACAGTTGGTGGGCAGATTATCTTTGGGTAGATGCTATAGATGTTACTGAACATACGACAATACATAGGAAAGGTACTACAACAGCATCCAAACCATATCTGACCCAAATGTCAATAGAGCTGCTTTTGAAAAGCCCTAATTATACTTAAATGTTTTGCAATTCAACATAAATGTCTTAGCAATAATAATAATAATAAAAAAGACTGTTGTGGGTTGGAGCAATCAAGAAAACTAGGCTTCTGCGTAGCATGTGTGAGGCCCTGCATTTGATTCCTAGTACTGAAGGGGTAGAGGAGGCATTTATTTATTTATTTATTTATTTATTTATATTGAAACTGGAGAAATGGTTTGGTAGATGGGAGCACTTGCTTCTCTTGCAGAGGACTCTAGTTCTGTTCTCAGTACCTACATCAAGTAGTTCAAAACTCCAGCTCTAGGAAGCTCTGATGCCTTTAGGCATCCACAAGCACCTGCATTCACGTGCACATGTTGCTTACTTTTGAGACAATTTCTCTGTGTAGTCCTGGCTGTCCTGATACTTGCTCTATAGACCAGGCTGTCCTCAAACTCAGAGATCCACCTGCTTCTGCCTCCCAAGTGTTACCACCACTCACCTAAAAATATATTTTTAAACATTTTAACAAAGATTTCACTGGAAGAATGTCTTTTAAGCTCAGCCTGGAAATATTAACATTGGTTAAAGAGATTGCTCAATGGTTAGGAGCACCTCTTGCTCTTGCAGAGGACCTTGGTTCAATTTCTGACATCCACACAGTGACTCATAGCCATCTCTCTGTAACTCTAGTTCCAGGGAATCCAATGCCCCTTTCTGGCCTTTGAGGGCACAAGACAGACATGTGGTGCACAGACATACTTGCAGATAAAACACCTATACATGTAAAATAAAATTTAAAAATAAAAAAGAAATATTAACATGGCTAACTTTGTGCTGCTTTGTGCCAGCTGGTTTGACTTTCTGATCTTCTTTCTGACTAGCTTGTCCAGAGTTACTCTGTCAGTGGCAGACTTGAAATCTGCACCTGGGCTCTGGCCCTAGAGTCCATGTTCTTCCTGTTACCTGCGTCTACTATCAAGAACTTAGAGGTAGTTAAGGAACAGGGGATTCAGAAAAGAATGTATGCAGATATTGAAATGTGTCTCTTGAGATAGTGAATTCACAGTCTTTAAAACAAAATACTGGGTTTGCAATAAAGGAAATTCTCAGGAAAATAGCTAAAATAAAACTGATAGAAAAGGCCTTGAATGGGAGGGTGAGCATTTGTGTTTTGTGTTATAGTGAGGTACCATCCAGTGCATTCTGATAGAAGGTGTGACGTGGGCGTTGTGTTTTACACAGATGAACATGGTAGTCACGCTCAGGCAAGACTAGGAAGATAGGGAGACCTGTAGCCCATATGAGCAATTTTTGTAGTACTTGAGGTGTGAATACTAAGGTGTGAGCTGTAAGACTGGCTGTAAGAGCTGTCGTAGCTATTGTGAAGGGGCCTTGAGGACACAAGAGCTTTATTAATCTTGAATTTGGGTAGCTAGAGGAGAGAGAGCAGAGAAAACTAGCAAGTCAGCAGAGAGGCTAGGCCCGATGTGAAGGGGTACAGTTTCCAGGCTTAACTTTGCTTGCTCAGGGCTGTCTTATGATTACCAAGGCATCGTAAGAAGGAAAATGACCCTGTATATCTTGAGAATGGCTGGCATCACAGAGCAAAGAGTGCTACGAAGTCATTCTTAAGGAGCATTTATGTTTAATAAAGGGCACTGGAAAGAGGGAGTTGCATTTTAAAAGATCAAATGAGTTATTGACAGTTTTGCGTCAGTTAGAATGGTGGTGCGAAAGCCAAAAGGGAACTTTAATGAATTAATTTGCTTGTTTGTTTTTGCTTGGAAGTTAAGACACAAAGAGGAGAGAGGAAAAGTCATTGGGCTTTGAGAGTATAGGACCCATAGATTTAGGGAACATGATGCACATCAATCTGAGAGTATTAACAGTGAAATAAAGCAGAGAATATTTAGTGACAATGAAAAGATAATGAACAAAAGGAGAAAAATGTCAAGTTGGGTGATGTGGGGCTAATGTTCCTGGGGATGAAGGACCAAGTTCTTACAGAGCATGCCAGAGCATTAATATATGCTGCACAGTGGGAATTAAGTTTAGAAAGGAAATAAATAGCTTTGTGCGCGAGTGTAGAGGAAGGTATGGGAGCTGCTGGACCCGTCCTGAGGCAAGAAGGAAGGTAGCGGCTTCAAATACACAGTGAGTGTATGTGTTGGATATGTTTGAGAGGAAGTGCTCAGATTACTGAGAAATCGGGAGAGAAAAACGAGTAAGCAGTGTATGATTTCAAATATTTAAGAATACCTAAAACAGTGTGGTGACTAACACCTGTAATCCCAACACACTGGAGGCTGAGGCAAGAGAATTACAAGTTCAAGGCCAGCCTGCTTTTAAGACTGTGTTGCAAATACATTTCTTCTTAAAAATTAAAATATTTTCCTTCAGAACTGCCATTTATTTCTCAAATATCATACTGTTGTATAGGACGAGCCAATGGCCACTCTTTAATTACATGATTTTTAATACAAATACTTTTTATAGCTGAAGCTTATCCTTTTAAGCATTGAATGTTAACACACATCTTTACCCTTTACTGAGTAGTGTGTCTGAATATAATTTAACTTTACCATCATTAATTGGAGTTCTTGAGAATATAATAATTTTACTTTGCTTCACAAAGTCCAAAATTATTAACAATTTGTCCTTGCATTAAAGTCTGTAGACTGCTGTGTTCCAACAGTGATTTTTTGCTATACTGGTATTTTATTCTTTCCACGGTCACTTTTAGTTTTATTCTTCTTTGCCCATTTTTGTTGATTTTATTCTAGCTGTCTGTTATTCAGTAAAGATGAGGCATGCTTGGGAAAGCCGAGTCGATGTGCTTAGGCCTGTCTCTGCTGGAAACAGTGCCCATGTGCTACTCTGTGACTCGGGTTGTTCTGTGTCATTGTTTTAAAGGTGTTGTTCTTGTTGTTGTTTTCAGTTGTAAAGAAATTCATAACCATATTTCAGATTATTGAAGTTGCCTGGTGTTTGAGAGCAGTGGCATTACTATTGTTACCTTTATTGGTTAAGATTAAAATTGTAAATAAAATATCCGTGATGGATACTAGGTTCTTGTTTTCAAAAGTTTGTTTGCTTCAACTGATAGAAGAGAAGCATTATGAAGCTGAAAAGGGGGAGTAAGTTGCTTGCACTTTGTAGGGCCCTATCTAACAAGAGATTGACCAAGAGATTAAATTTCCCATCCGTGGAGGAAGCTTTTCCTACAGGAAAGCACAGGTGATTCCTGAGAGTTTAATGAGAGCTCCAGCCTTTCCTTGGGTTGTCCAATAGTATTTTCAACAACCCACGAAAGCCTGCCATTTTTAGTCTTATTTCTGACATCCAAATAAGGAGAGTAAAAACTTTATTCTATGGATCTACAAAGAATACATATCTGCTATAGTTTCATTCTTGGGAACAAGAATATTGACTGATACAAAAATAGTAAAGGTTCTATCAGTTAAAATTGTACAGATTGAAAATAGTCATAGCATTTTCTTAGATTAAATCATTATTCATTATTTCATTTTCATTCTGCTATTATGTTTTTTCTTAAAAAAAAAAAAAAAAAAAAAATCAAAGAAACCAAACCGTGGTGTCATGGTTTCCAGTAGCATGTAGGCTTTGTCATAGAGAAGTGCAGAAACCAATGTCCTGAATCTGTTTACCTACACCTCTGGTTAGAAGTAGATCTACACAGCAGGTTGGGACTGGAACTGTAAACTCTTTGGTAGCTGGATTCTTTGTGATTTATATTTAACAAGAATGCTGGTACCAGTGTCAAACTATCTATCACCGTGTATGTTTTGAAGATGAGAATAGAAGGCATCCTGTTTTGTGTATTTCTCCGTTCTTGTCAGAACTGCACCGATGACGTTACACCCAACAGAGTCCTTCACTTAATAGGTCATGGTCACTTCTTTAATAAATTTGGAACCTTAAGATTTTTCTGGTTCATGGTTCAAGAGAAAGTATCTTGAAGGTTTTTTGTTTTTGTTTTTGTTTTTTAGCTTTGAACGTTGCATGGATCAGCACTTCCATATGGAGTCTCTTCTATGAAATAGTCATTATTTTACCAGGTTGTGCATTGAAACCAGAACAGAAGTGTTTATGTGGTAGTACATAGAAGTACTACTGACTTTGGCAAGCAAATATACTACTTGTACAATATAAATTTTTAAAAACCAAATATTACTGTATATAATACAGTTTGAACAATTTTAAAATAACCATGAATTAGTAAAAATAGTTTACATTTTTATCTTCCATTTTCATTTTTAACCTTTATTTTTTTAAAGTCCGCAGATGCACTTTTGGTGGCAATCGACTCTGAAGTAGTGGGAGCTGTTGATATACTACTTAATCATCGGCCAAAACGATCATCAAGACCAACTATTGTAGTCAGTACTCTTAAATCTTTATTTGGATTTTTAAGCCAAAGTGGATCTCCTGCCCCATTGCCATCTTTTCTCCCTCCTTCCCAGCTTATTTTGTTTTTTAAAATAATGATATTTTCACCTTGTAAGATATTACTTTGAAGTAAGTAGAGACAATAATAATTAATCTTGCTTCCTGGAAACTTTTTAAAAATTAGTTAATATTTACATATTTTGTCAAAAATACTGTGAAGCAGTATTTTTAATTTGGAATCTTCTTCAGGTGATGCTGAAAATACAGATTAGTTTCTCGGTAGATTCAAGAAATGTGAGTGATAAAACCATAAAAATGGAAGAAAATGTAGATAAGTATTTAGCTGGGTAAAGACTGCAGTGCACAGCTGACTGTTACAGAAGCTGTTCTCAGTTTCAGAAGCTGCGTAGATGTAGAAAGCCGTGGGTGCCTGGGAAGCAGGCACCCACTAAGCATCTCCAAGTAAAACCTAGAGATGGGCCTGGAGACACATACCTTCAATGACAGCACTTGGGAGGCAGAGGGGAGGATTTCTGTAAGTTTAAGGCCAGCCTGGCTGGTCTACATAGCAAGTTTCCGGGACAGGCTAGGGCTACACAGTGAAACCCTGTCTCAATACATAGTGGTGGTGGTGGTGGTGGTGGTGGTGGTGGTGGTGGTGGTGGTGGTGGTGGTAGTAGTAGTAGAAAATTTGATGGAAAGCCCCAAAATCTATTAGAAAAGAACATTTAGAAATTTTTCAGAAAATAAAACATAAATTTTAAACCTCAATCGCTAGTCAAGTATAAGATTCTGAGTAGAGTGGTGGCATGTAGTTTTTGTCCCAGCACTTGGGAAGGCAGAGGCAGGTGGATCTCGTGAGTTCAAGGCCAACCTGGTCAACAGAGTGAGTTCCAGGACAGCCAGGGCCACGCACAGAGAAATTTTACCTCGAAAATACAAAGAGACAGAAAGGTATAAGGTACTAAATTTTGTTTATTAACAACCAAAAATTTTAAAAAGTGTGTAGGGTTGTATACTACCACAGGACAGGGTTTTTTAGAAAATATTTTGGCAAGGAACATCATACAAAGAAAGATTCTTGTACTCTTTAGCATAGTGTTTTCTCCTCTAGAAATCTGAGAAGGAATGGGAAAATCATTGATTTATATTTTATGTGTAGCAGTGGAACACTGACATACCCTAAATATCCTAAATATGGCTCAGTTGTAAAGCACTTACCTAGCATGCCCTTGATTACATTCCTAGTACAGGAGGAAAAAAAGGAAAAGAAAACAAACATTCTGAAAGTCAAGACAGGAAGTATAAATAACCACATGTATAAACTTTGGAATACAAGGCAGTAGTTTAAATTACCTAAAAATGTTTTTGAGGCAAGCTTTAATGTATTCCAGACAGCCTGATCTCCTTGTATAACCAAGGATAACCTTGAACTCCTGAGCCTCCTGCCCCTACCATTCAAGTGTTGGAATTATAGGTGTGAATCACCACACCCAGCTAAAGATAACATTTTAAAACTGAGTTGTAAAAAAATATTAAGTAGATAAAATGAGGATTGTGAAAAAAAAAAATATATATATATATCAAGGTTAAAAGTATATATAGAAATTCAGAGCACTTGCTATCATTGCAAAAGACCTGGGTTCAGTTCCCAGTATCCACATAGTATCTCACAACCATCTACAACTCCAGTTCTAAGGGACCCATCACTATCATCTGGCTTCTGGATACTACATGGACATGGTACCCAGATATATGCAGATGAAACACTCATCCACATAAAATAAATAAGTCTTTTAAATTTTCTTAAAAATACACACAAAAAGAGATATGGAAAATTTATTGGTTTTCTCAGTAGAAAGAGTCATTGAAATGTTTATGTTAATTATAATTTTTACATTGAATTTAAGAATTTTTAACTATTATTGTCAAGGATGTAGTAAAATCAATTTTAATATAACTGCTAGATTATCAGCTGATTGATTTCAGAATAAAATATATTTAAAGAACTAAACAAATTTTATATTCACTTAGACTACTAAAAAAAAGCCATTGATTTGGGGACCTGATGTTGTAAATAGTGTATAATGTTTGTCTATCATGCACAGCTCCAGGTTTTAATTTTTAGAGACACACACACACACACACACACACACACACACACACTTCAAAAACTAGTTTAACAACAACAACAAAGTGTGACTTTCCTAGAATGCCCCTTAGTTCAGATGGTGGTGAGAAACCAGTAAGAGTGGAATAAAGAGGGCTGAGAAGAGGGCTGTCACTGAAGGACCAAGGATAACAGGATCTCATTCAGTTTCCACCATCTATCCTCAGTCGCTGTTACATTTTATATGCCTGTTCCCCCTTCTAGCCTTTGAACACACTTCCTTTCTTCAGAGCGAGGTGGAGTGCCATGGGCCACTAGAACAGTGGCAAGTATTATCACCATTGCCATCAGCAGTGGAAAGCCTTGGCAGTCCCAGCTGGTCAGTGAAGAAGATACTTTCTTCTCTGTCTCTAACAAGTAAAGATTGCTCAGTCTTTATCTGAATACTTACAACAGCTATAAAATCATCTTTTAACAGCTTTATTGCTTCTAGACAGATACAATTAAATATTTTAATATATTTTTCTTTTACTATTTAAGTGAATTCATTCTGTAGACTGGCTTGTCGAATTGTCTCTTCACTATTCACTTTAAAATACAGGTTATTTGAAAATATATAGATCATGCTATCAGCAGTGAAATTATAAAGTTTAATCTTCCATGTCTAGTAGTGGTGGTCTAGCTGCGAGTGCTTCATAGAAACAGAAAGGTCACTTCACTTAGGACAAAGCCTAGGACTAAGCCTAGGAATAAATATAATTTTCTTTTTGACCAATAATACAATGAGAAATAGTACCTGTTTTAGGCTTTTATGTAACTGTTGCATAAACTCATGAATATGAAATCTCCAATAAGTAATTGAAAAGTACATGAACAAACCTCATTAAAGAAAAGCATATGAGAAAATATCAAAACTTACCAGTATTTAAAAGAAAGTAAATTAAAATATTACTGTTTTTCACTCATATTAAGAGTGATCATGCCATTTGCTATGAGTAAAACTTTACTATAAAATGGATACATCCCTATATTATCAAGAATATAAACCATTGAAAAGATTTTGGCATTATGTATCAAGAACTTCATAAATTCCCTGGCCTTTTGACCTATACTCCTACTTCTAGGGGAGGGTCTATACTAATAAGATAGTCTTAAATTTGTAAAAAGCTATTTTTATAGTGACATTTGCCATAATGTCATTTACACCACAAAATATCTTGAACACAAATTTTGTGAACTTCCTTAAATTGCATGCAAAATTCTGTGCATGATTTGTTCCCTTGAAAATCCTAGGCTCTCAGGCAATGAGATTATTCTTTTGATCTTAGAAGTATTAACTATTGCTTTTATCAAGAACAGTTGTTTTATCACTGGTGCTTAGCACACTAGGATTTATGCAAAATGTGTCTTTCAGAAGGGTGAAGTAAAGAAAGGACTAGGAGGAAATACTGTACTATAAAATGTTATTTTAGTAGAAGGAGTATGGGCATTTTTATTCTTTCTGCTTTTCTGTATTTTTCAGATATTTTAAAATGAGTATATACTACTTTTACAATGTTAATAAAAGTTACCAAAGTATGAACTTGATGAGCTTACCCTGGAATCAAACAGCTCTCAAGGAAACCTCTGCAAAAAAGTGAGAAGCATTGGAAAGAATATGCAATAGTCATAAAATAACCAACCTTTTATTTAACCGATGCTTAAACTACTAAGTGTTTTGTCTTCATTTCAAATAATCATTGGCCTACGGCTCCAGTTAGTGGGAGGAGTGCAGGGCCCCGAGTCACACAGACCCTGATGGACTCAGCTCCTGGCTGACTGTGGTTCTTGCACATTCACTTCTCTGAGCCTCAGTTTCTTCACAGTTACTAAAATTACACTCAGCTTTATAGTCCACTGTGGGCATTAAACTGGAAGATAAATGACTGACAGCTCCAGTTCTCACTAAGTGTTAACTGTGATTGTAGTGGTCTTGAATATTTGTGATGGGTTGCAGACTAGGCAGGGATTGGACTGTATAAAGAAGTAGCTTCATAGCGATCTGTAGGACAAGGCAGGCCACGAGGGTGGAATTTTAGTTTTTCTTGTGCATTTATACTGTGGCTGTTCTTAACATTTTTCCATTTTATTGTTTTCCTAAAATTCTTGTTCTTTCTCCTTTTCATTCATGTTTCTATTAATTTTTAAAAATATTAATACTTTTTCTTAAAGTATTTCTCTAGATGCTCTTGCTTCTATATTAGTAAAATGGAACTGTAGTATTAGGAATGTTGTCTATTGAAGATTGTATTTATTATATAACATTTGTTAATTAGAACTGAAATTTTAAAGTTTTAAAATAATGAGTCTAAGTAAAATGTATTCTTCTTAAAATAAGCCTTATATTCCTTATTTAATATTACCTTTATTCCATCCTTTAGATAAATATATTTTTTGAAGTCACAGATAATAACCTTTGGACATTTATATGAATATTTTTCAGAAACTTATGGAACGAATTCAGAATCCGGAATATTCCACAACGATGGATGTAGCACCTGTTATTTTAGCTGCTCATCGTAACAACTATGAAATTCTTACAATGCTTTTAAAGCAGGATGTGTCTTTGCCCAAGCCCCATGCTGTTGGCTGTGAATGCACACTGTGTTCTGCAAAAAACAAAAAGGACAGCCTCAGACATTCCAGGTGAGGAAATTAAGATTTTGGTAAATAGAAGAGTAATATATCAAAGCGCGTGTCAATGATATTTACTTGGGGAAAAATGTTCTTTCAGTGCAACTTTTAAGAAATATGCTTGGGTGGCTTAGGAGAGCCAGATTTCTAGCTCCTTTGTTCATGAGATAAATTAGCAAGAGTGGAAGGGCACCACTTGGCACCTTATAGAGAAAAACTAACTACTACTATCCTGTCATCAGCACCACTGTCATGATGATGGCCATTATTAACTTTTTGAGGTAGTCTTGCTATATATGTACACACACTGGCTAGCCTGGAACTCACCGTGAGGGCTTAAAGCTGATCTTAAAGTTGTGATCCTTCTGTTTCTTGAGTACTTAGACTGTAGGTATGTACCACTATTCCTGGTAGAACACAGCTTAACTGAGGAATGTACAAAGACTACCAACTGCAACTTCCTCCTCCCAGGTATCTGTAGCCTGAGGCAGCTGCCTACAGAGATCTCCTACTGAGAATGACTAGTCCCTCCCCTGTGCTGGACGTATTAAGTGCTGAGAGGTTCCAGAGGCAGCAAAACCCAACCTGATCCCAGCTTCACTGTGTATGTGCCTGTGTGGGTGTAGTCTGTCGGTTCTTCATTCCCTTCCCACACTCGGTCAGAGTTTCAAGACCCAAGCTTCACAGGTCCTGTTATGTTTGTTTGCCACCACATATGTGCTGGGAACTGAACTCCGGTCCTCTGCAGAGGAATGAGTGTTCTTACTGCTTAGCTCACTTAACTACTGAGCCACCTTTCCAGCACACAAAACTTCTCACTAAATATTTGAACTCTTCTTGCCTCTTATTTTCCTTCCTAGACTATATTTATATTTATTTCTTTACTATTTATCATCTCTTCCCATTTCCCCAGTTTAAATGATAACATCAAAAAAGGCAGTGGTGGTGCACGCCTTTAATTCCAGCACTTGGGAGGCAGAGGCAGGTGAATTTCTGAGTTTGAGGCCAGCCTGGTCTACAGAGTGAGTTCCAGGACAGCCAGGGCTACACAGAGAAACCATGTCTCAAAAAAAAAAAAAAAAAAGGGCCCTGCCTTCTTTAATGGAACAAGATCACTCCATGAGCAGTTTTAGTACAAGTGTGGCTGTCAGTTTGTTGAGAAGTCAGCTTTTCAGCGTAAGCCTTTTCTGTGCTTTGTATATCATTTTGATACTCGTAGCAGCATTGAGAGATACAGGCAGTCTTAGACATGGTAGCACACATTTGTAACCCCATTTCCTGGCAGAAGGAGGATCATAAATTTGAGGCTAGCAGAGGTTATTTAGAAAATGACCCTGCCTTCGGTATTATTATATATGGTATCCAAAGATGTTCTTATTGTAAGGAGTCAGGTTGTTCAATAACCTCTTTGGTCATTTCCCTGTCCATAAAACAGAGCTGTTCAAAATGCACTGATATTTTAGAAATGTTCAGGTAATAAATATTAATTACCCAAAATTGTGATGTTCAGTTTTTATTCACTATATGGTTCTTTCACACTCTTGTAGAGTAGTTAGAAATAGTTGGAAGTTGAGCGTTACAAGCTGAGGACCATCAGGTTAATGTTTGCTGCTCTTGATGGTTTCAGCCATCAACATGGGTAAGGAGGGATACTATGTTATCTCTTAATGTATGGCTTGTCTACAAATTCTCTTGACTCGTGAATTATTCTTTTTTTTTGTTTGTTTTTCGAAACAGGGTTTCTCTGTGTAGCCCTGGCTGTCCTGGAACTCACTCTGTAGACCAGGCTGGCCTTGAACTCAGAAATCCACCTGCCTCTGCCTCCCAAGTGCTGGGATTAAAGGCGTGTGCCACCACTGCCCGGCTCGTGAATTATTCTTAAATGTGCTGTTTTATATATATATTTATACAAAGGATTCCCAGATTTTTTTTTACTAGTAACTGCTACCTTAATTCTGAGGAATTGGAAAATATAATTCATTTCTAATAAGGTATAAAGTAACAAACCAAGTTTTACCCTTTTAAAATGTAAAATTCTGATCTTAGGATATTTATAAAGTTATCATTGATCACTTTAACTTCAGAGAATTTAGCCATTTTAAACTAAGACACCATGCTATTAGCAACTCTCACAGTGCATAGAAACAACAGAGCCTAATTTCTGTATCCATGTTGGGACTATTTATGTAAATTCTATCTAAATGACATCATTTGGCTGCTTATGGCTCTTGCACATGATCCTGCATTAAGAACTTGTTAATACTTCTTTAGGTCTTTTCTTTCTCCAAATTTACATGTTACTCACAAGTGTGTAATTGTCTAGTCAGCTAGGCATTTGTAGACAGGCTATTACTTCAAATATGGCTTTCTCATTTCCAGAGTTTCTCCTGACATTCCTGGTTGGTCCTTTGCTGTCTCAGTCTTGCAGTCTCAGTCTTGAGAAGCCAGTTTTCCTTTGGTCATTTTGCCCAGGCCAATGTTTGGTTCTTCTGGCCCAGAGTTACAGGTTTACTAGCTTGAACCTGATAAAACTACAGCTCTTTATTGAACGGGAAATAGGAAGGATTGAGGCAGATCTCAGCCATAGCTTCTTAAACTCAATGGAAGGGTCATGAAACTTGTCAACAGTAAAAGGTTGTGAATATGAAATGACTGTAAATTAATTCAAAATCATATAGTGAGTGTGGACTGTTTCTGGCATCACTTGCCCACTGCAGGTAGGGCCCCTTCAGTGCAGCCTTGCTTGCACCAGCATATCATTTATGATGAATGGTCTGATAAAGTCCGTCAATGTAGATATAGTTGTCTGCACATATTTGGGTAGTTATAATGCTGGCAACTGCCTCTATAGGAGCACTTAAGATACAGATAAAGCAGATATGGTGGTACCTGCCCATTATCTGAGCTGCTTGAGAAACTGAGGCAGGATTGTGAGTTTGTGGCCAACCTGGGTAATGGAAAATAAAAAGGCATACAGACAATTGAATGTAGTTTATTTTCTTTCTTTCTTTTTTTTAAAATATGGTATCTTTGTACATTATGCAAGCTCTCTTTGAGTTCATGTGCTCCTCCTGCCCCAGCCTCCTGTGTGTCCATGAATGCAGACTAATTTTGCTTGTAAGTAACACATTAAAGCTATAGATGAAATGAGGAATGTAGAGAATTTTATCTAGAAAAAATCCATTACAAAGAAAGTAAGAAGTTAAACAACCAACTGGAAAAGGTATTTCAATCACTTTTGACTAGAGAATAATCAACAGAAAAAATGGGCTAAAGGATTTGAACACACAGTTTACAGAAGCATAACTATAAAGCTTGAAAGGATAGTTGAGCTTCTAAAGGAACACAGGTTAGAACAATCTGAAGTTCCATTTTCTATTAAGGCCAAATTTAGGATGACAGTGCCTATCCAGTGAATATAACAGAGGCATGTGGGAAATTCACTTTGTTTTATTTTATTGCTTTCAGCGATATCTGAGAGTATATGACATGCATGGTGTTTTTGCTCAACAATTTGAACTGTATATAGATTAAAGAATATCTGTTGTTTCATCTTTATAATAGAAACAGATTAGGGGCAACTTAAATGTTCATTAATAGAGATCCAGTGGACAGCCATCAAATGGAAAACTGGTTGTGGTAAAGAGTGAGATACATTGAAATATGGTGACCATAGAAGAGGGCTGTGGCATTTCAGGTTCCTGGATTGGCTACTCTAAACTGACAAGTGTGCATTAAATTTTTATGTTTTAAATCTCTCAAATTTGTGAACTAGAAATTATATTTAAATGTTTAAGTAAAGAATTTTGATGAATTTTGTTTGTTTCCTATTTTGTTATTGAAATAGGAATATTTATTAAACTACAGAGAATAAAGGGATTCATTTACTCAATTAGTTAGAAATTATATATAACTGAATGATTTTACTCATAACTAGTTGTTGTAACTATCATAATGAGACATGTGTTAAATCTATCTAGGATGCTAAAGAAGTCTAAGCTCTGGGAGAGGAAAACTTAGTAACTCAGTCCATATCAGATTAAGTATTTGCTAGCACATTTCCTTTACATTTATGTAGGTTCAGGAATAGAATTTTGCTTTATATTATAAAAAGATTTTTTGTATCATTTCTCTCTTTTTTTTTTTAAAGAAAAGATCACAAAGTAGATAACATTTCAATTAACTTAATATGAACTATAAACAAAAATAAAATTAAGAAAAGAGAAATATTGGTTTTAAATTAGACCATTAAAGTATGTGTGTTCATATTTTCCAGACAGATATGTTATGTGACAGGAATTATAAATAGAATATTTCTCCTATAATTAAGATGTTCAGAAGTAAAAGAGTATTCACTTTAGCCATTGTGAATTTTTGTTTCTCTGAGGCAGGACACTCTATAATCTTAGTATAGTTATGCAGCTGACAAATGAATTTAACAGGAAACATTTATCTGAACAGAAACAAAAAGTGTCCTTCTGTGTAGTCATAAATACAACTAAATTATTGCTTTTTTGTCATTCTTTTTTAATTTTTATTTTTTCAGAACTTTTTACATGAGCATGTTGTCTGCATAATTCTCACCTTTCCATTTTCTTCTGTCTCAAGCTCTTCCTGTGTTCCTCTTCCTAAATCCATGGTCTCTTAATTATTATTGTTACACACACACATACACACACACACACACACACACGCAATCTCCTGAGTCCATTTAATGTTGCTTGTATGCATGTGTGCAGGGTTGACCATTCAGGATTGAACATCCTATGCAGGAGCTACCCCTGGAGGAAACTAATCCTCTCAGCAGGCACTGGCTACCTGAAGCTTTTTATCTAGGGGTGGAACCATATGGAATTTCCCCTCTGAACAGTGGCACATCCATTGATGTTGTCATTATGCTGGTCTTGTTCAGGCAACCATATTGCTGAGATTTCATGGGTGCATTTTTTACTGTCATACCTAGAGGAGAGTCTGTAGGAAGGGGTCCGGGCCACTGACTCTTACAGTCTCTCTGCCTACCTCTTCTGTGTTTTCCCCTCAAACCTGAGGTGTAGGGGTTCCCTGTAGATGTATAAGACAGGGTTGCGCACCCAAAAGCTCCTGCTTCTGCGTTTTGATTACTTGAGGGTTTCTCAAAGAGTCTCAATCTTTTGCAAAAAGAAGCTACTCTAATGAGGTGCGAGAGATATGCTCATCTGTGGGTATAGAGACAAGAATTTAGAAGTTCTGTTGGTTTAGTAAACAGCAGTAAGTAGTAGTTTCTCCCTCTGGTCTATGACCCCTCAGTCATATGAAGTTGTTCTTGCTATGTATCCCAGATTAGCCTGAAACCTGCTTTGTAACCTTCAAACTCCCAATCTTGGCTCAGCTGCCTGAGAGATGAAACTGCAGGCATGCATATACCAAGGCAGCCAAAATGTTGAATGTTTGAAAAGAGACAGTAACTTAAAGCTGTGGACAGCATTTTCTAATGTGTGTTCTTAAAATATTTAAGTTTTAAGTGTTTCTTCTTACAGAAATATCTTGAAATAAGCATGTATATCGTTAACTCTAAATATTTTATACTTTATAAGTTTATAAAGATTGCAGATTAAAACTAACAAGGGTATTTATTTTACATTGTGTAATCAATTTTTATCCCAGGTTCCGTCTTGATATCTATAGATGTCTGGCCAGTCCAGCTCTGATAATGTTAACAGAGGAGGATCCAATTCTGAGAGCATTTGAACTTAGTGCTGACTTAAAGGAACTCAGCCTTGTGGAGGTGGAATTCAGGTGGGAAAGAGTGGATGCTGTGTGTTATGTCTTTTGTGGTAGACTCTTCTGCCTTCGTCTGGTCATAAGCTGACTAATGTTGTTGCCACTGGAATTTCCTTTCTCTGTCTTAGGAACACGTCTTGGTGCTATTTAGTCCACTCCTCCTCTGTCCTCTGCTCTTTAACCACTGAATCCCCAGGAAGGCCTTGAGATTATCCTTATGGCAGAGTATCTATCTGTAGAGCCCTCTTGCCAAATCCCGTTTGTAAAGTGCCTACAGGGACTGTACATGAAAATGCTTTTCTTTCACAGTTGCTTGTGTGGCCCCATCTTGTGTGGCTCTGCTCCATCTCGAAAGGTTAACACTTACTGGAGCAGGATCACAGACTCACAGTTTTCATTAGCCTTAATACAAGCATATATAATGTGTTCTTGAAAGTTGTGAGTTCAGAGACTTATGAAAAACATACATTTGGGATTTCACTTGCGGGCGGAAACCTCTGCCTGCGCCGCCAGGAGTCGGTAGCCAACGAGCACCAGAGAGGGGTACCCTTCCAGGAACCTGGAAAGGCCGTGAGTGGGGTTGAGGGGAGCAGCACCTCTCGCCCAGACCCACCCGGATCTGCCGGGATCCGGGGCCTGAGAACCTGGGGACAGAAAAACGCCGAAACTTCCGGATTTCACTTGCGGGCGGAAACCTCTGCCTGCGCCGCCAGGAGTCGGTAGCCAACGAGCACCAGAGAGGGGTGCCCTCCCAGGAGCCTGGAAAGGCCGTGAGTGGGACAGAAAAACTGTGAACTTTCCGATTTACACTGGTGCCTGGGGACCTCAGCCTGGGCCACAAGGCTTCCCAAGGCTGAACAGGGAATCCCAGAAGTGCTGACATACCTTTGAGCACAGGCAAAACCACCATTTCTGGATCAAGAGAGACCTTTACCGAACCTTTGGGGCATAGGAACCAAGGGACAGCTGGGGACAAGATCCTTCTGATTCCATTCTGCACCCCAGAGCGGACCCTGAGGGACAGCTCCCCAAACCCAAACACCTCTCAGAGAGAGCTGGTCTTCAAGGAGTACTGACACAGAGATCTGCAGGAGGGGCAAGCCACAACCGGACAGAGTAAGATCAGCTAACATC
>CM052706.1:26195857-26220270 GCA_028551405.1 Uromys caudimaculatus
TGGTCGGGAGGGGGGTGGGAGGTGGAATTCCCTCCTAGAGGCGGGTTGGGGAGGGGATGGGGGGTATCCAAAGAGGAGACTCAGAAAAGGGGAAACATTGGAAATGTATATAAAGTATCAAAAATAAAAAAGGAGGAAAAAAAAAAAAAAGAAAAACATACATTTAAGTTTTAAAGTTTAGAACTATTATTCTTTAAGTACATTACATTTAAAAAATACTCAATATAACATCTGTCTTACTTAGGGTTTTACTATTGTGAACAGACACCATGACCAAGGCAACTCATAAAGGACAATATTTAATTGGGGCTGCCTTACAGGTTCAGAAGTTCTGTCCATTATCATCAAGGCGGGAGCATGGCGGCATCCAGGCAGGCATGGCATGTGGGGGTGGGGGGTGCTGAGAGTTCTACATCTTGGTCTGAAGGCCATTAGGAGAAGATTGACTTCCAGGCAGCTAGGAAGAGGGTCTCAAGCCCACCCCCACAGTGACACCTTTCCTCCAACTAGGCCACACCAACTTCCACAAGGTCACACCTCCTAATAAGACCAAGCATACTCAAGCCACCACAACATCTATATACTTTGATGAACTCACAAGACATAGTTAAAATCTTAATTTTATTAAGACATGAGGCTATGAATAAATTATATTTAAATATGAAGAATTTCTTATTTTAACTTATTTTTGTTTCCATATAAAATAGAATTTATATAATTCATTCCAAAAATAGATGTGAACAATTGCTATGACTGTATCACAGTCATGAGCAAATAAAGTTAGATTTGAATATTATCTTAAAACTCAGTTATTTCAACCTGGTGTTTAATAGGCAGAGAAAGGTCTGCAAAAGCAAGATGTTTTTACTAATGTCAACATCAAGTTAAAAGCAGAGTTAAAACTGAAAGAAGCAAAGTTATAGCTCAGCATGATGCCACATGCCTGTAATCCCACCGCTTGTGAGGTGGAAGCAAGAGGATTGATGTGGGTGTGAAGCCAGTTCCTGGACTACATAGCAAAACTGTGTCTCAGCACAACTGTATCTCAGCACAACTGTGTCTCAAAAAGGGAGACGAGGGTAGATCATGGTGACACACACCTTTAATCCTAGCACTTGGGAGACAGAAGAAGAACTTCTGTGAGTTCCAAGGCCAACTTGGTCTACCTGGTGATTCCTGGCCAGCCAGGACTACACAGTGAGAGACCCTGTCTTTGAAATACAAAAAAGAAAAAGAGGAGGGAGGCAAACCCCATAAAGTTATAATTAGGATGCAAGATCCTTGCTCATCACCAACTGTATCTGTTTAAACCACACAAGCATTTAATTATCTTCTCATAATCTATTAGAGATTAGATAATATATTATATATTTGCTCTAGCCATCTTAAATGTTTAAGGATATCTTTGTTATAACACTTTGTTTATAATATGTTCCCACCTGCAGTTATATTCCTTAGCCAGAAGGCATGTAATAAATACTTTATTTGTCAAAGAAATCCAATGAATTGTTCTTAGGTTATATAGTAATGTAAAGAATGAGAAAAATGTTTGCCTCTAAGGAAAAGATTGAGGTTTGCATCATAGCCAGTTTCTGGACCAGTCACCCTGTAGAAAGAGTAAACAGTGGATGCCTTCCTGGTCTCATATTTTTTCTGCATGAGAGAAGAGCTGAATACAATTATTTTTAAATGTCCAGCCTTATATGCATGACTAATAGTTATTTGCAACATACTTATTTTTGATTAACTGAGTTATAAATTTAATGTAATTGATGTTTAAGAAAGAATTATGTACTAAAACTTCATTTCTCACAAATTATGTTAAGGACATGTTTTATAAGTAATTCAAAGACAGAAGTAAGGTTTAGAAAATAGTACTTCTGAGGAGAGCTCCTTAGGAGGTGCAGTTAATGTTTTTTTTTTTTTTTTTTTTTAACTCAAATTTCACTCAAATGAGTGCTTTTCATATGTCAGAAATCTTTTTTTTAATATTAGAATAGCATACATATGTTGTATATAATAAAAATTACTATATGCTTAAATTACCTAGTAATATCAAAAGCATTGTTTTTATTGTTTACATGACTAATATCAAAGGAAATTTTAGCCATCTGTGATGGTTTGAATATGCTTGGCCCAGGGAATGGTACTATTTGGAGGTGTGACCTTGTTGGAGTAGGTGTGGCCTTGTTGGAAGAAGTGTGTCACTGTGGGCATGGGCTTTAAGACCCTCATCCTAGCTGCCTGGAAGCCATTCTTCTCCTTTCTGCCTTTGGATGAAGATATAGAACTCTCAGTTCCTCCAGCCTCAGATCTGCGTGGATGCTGCCATGCTCCCACCTTGATGATAAAGGACTGAACCTCGGAACCTATAATCCAGCCCTAATTCATGTTGTCCTTTATAAGAGTTGCCTTGGTCATGGTACCTGTTCACAGCAGAAAAACCCTAAGGCATCTTACAGAGAATGAGAAGTGAGTGAAGTGAAAAACTGAGCAAGTTTTATAAGCATTTCTCAGAGTGTTTATAAAGTATACCGTGCTCACCTGCAACATCAGTATGGACACAGGAAGCATATTTCTCCAAAGCCGTGGAGAATTTCTGCACCAGGAAGCTCCTATGTCAGCAAGAAAAGAGAAGATCTTATGTAGCCCTGTCAGAATTTAAATTCTGCTGAGTAAAGTAATTTCTAGTGACGTAATCTCCTTGGACAGTGGGAGTGGCATTCCTAATAGCAGACTGTACATTTTGTAGGAATGATTATGAAGAGCTGGCCCGTCAGTGCAAAATGTTTGCTAAAGATTTGCTCGCACAGGCCCGGAATTCTCGTGAACTGGAAGTTATCCTAAACCATACATCTAGTGATGAGCCTCTTGACAAACGGGGACTACTAGAAGAAAGAATGAATTTAAGCCGCCTGAAACTTGCTATCAAATATAACCAGAAGGAGGTATGAAGCTTTCTGTGATATTTATTTTCTTTACCTTGATTCTCAAATAAAATAGAAGTTGTAACAATATGAATAGTATAATGTTTATAACTTAATGTATATATAGCCTAAAGAAAAGGTCATGCTAGTATGTGAGAGTAGAAAGATCCTGTGGAAGGTCAGAGCTCTGGTTTCTGAACATCAGCCAGGACCATGAATAGTGTGGTCCCAGCATGCTGAGTGATCAGATGCATGAGTTGAAAGTATGACCTTGAAGGAAGCCTTTCGGAGTCACACCGCATCGTTTCTACTAGAGCCTGCTGGCCACAGGAACCACAGGCTACTGAGTGAAGGGTAGATGGGAACAGCAATGGCCTCCTCCCCACCACCGCTCCGTGACAGGAATATAGAGAATCCATGCCCATGCCTCACACTGCTGTGGACATAGTTCTTCTAGATACTACTTAATATAATTTCTAATTATCATTATATTAAGGATGCCAAGAATAGTAGTAGGGTTGAATTTTCCTTGATATTTAGGGAAAGGTAACATCCCTGAGTTCTGGCAGCTGCTAAAACAGTGCTTTGAACAAAGACTTTCAGTCCCAGGTATCTCACCTTGTGGGACAGGTTAACATTCCCCCAGAATACTGGACTCCACACAGAAGAATAAGTAATGAAGTTAAGGGGCTGGAGAGATGTTTGCTTTTCTAGAGGACCTAGTTTTATTTCTCAGCACCCACATGACAGCTCACATGTCTGTAACTCCAGTTTTAGGGGATCCAATGCCCTATTCTGGTCTCTGTGGGCACCAAACACACAACTGGTACATAGGCATATACATTTAAGTCAAGTGTTCATATACATACAATAAAATTAAAAAATTAGAGAGTGACATGCGATGTAATTGTTAAAAATGAGTATAGCTATATTAGAAAAATTCTTGATAGCCATGATAGGATGCTGTCCAGTTGTTAGACTAAAATCTGCGAATTAAATTCTAATTCAGAATACATCTTTTTCTTTCTTTCTTTTTCTTTTTTTCTTTTTAGTGTTTGAGACAGGGTTTTTCTGTATAGCCCTGACTGACCTAGAACTCAGAGATCCACCTGCCTCTGCCTCCTGAGTGCTGGGATTAAAGGTGAATGACACCAAAATTTCTTTAAAATGTAACATTGACAAAATACTATTTTAGATTTCTTGAATAATATGATTATCTATAGATTGGTAATATGAAATCTAATTAAGGTATATTAGAAAAATATTGCAAATTAAATTTGTAAGCTATAAAACTGTAAACTTGCACAAATTAACTTCTGTAGTCGAACTAGAATTTTGTTCTTATTTGAGATTTTTCTTCTCACATGAAATTTACTATTAACCAAGTTTAAGAGTATTATCAGTGGGCTGACATGCTGGCCTAGTGGTTTAGAGTACTTGCTGTTTTTGCTCAGGACCCTGGTTCGATTCCTCAAACCCATGTGGTGGCTCACAAACATCTGTGATTCATTTACAAGAGATCGTGGTGCTCTGTTCTTACCTCTGCAAATACCATGCACATACATGGTATATATACATGCATATAGGTAAAACATACACACAAAAAATCTTAAAAGTAATTTTTAAAAGAGTATTTTTAATGGCTCAGGCCTGTAATCTCAGCTACTGAGGCAGGAAGATCTCTAGTCCTACGTCAACCTGGTCGTCTTAGCAAGACTGTCTTGAGTGAAGGCTAACAAGAGGGCTGAGGACTTAACTGAGTGGTAGAGCACTTGCCTACCATGTGCAGGGTCCTAACTTCAGTCCTGCACTGCAGGGGGAAATTACTATCTTTGATATATTTTAAGTCGCTCTCCATGTTTTTGTGAAGTGTGTCTAGATATAATATGTGGGCCTTTTTTTTTCTTTCTTTCTTTCTTTCTTTTTTTTTTTTTTTTTTTGTTTTTTTTTGTTTTTCGAGACAGGGTTTCTCTGTGTAGCCCTGGCCTTCCTGGAACTCACTCTGTAGACCAGGCTGGCCTCAAACTCAGAAATCCGCCTGCCTCTGCCTCCCAAGTGCTGGGATTACACCCAGTGGCACCACCACTGCCCAGCTATGTGGGCCATTTTTAATCAGGCCATCTCTATTCCTTAGAAAGCCAGCACTTTCTCAAAGATTAGTTAGTGCTGTCTCTATGGAATGCACATTAACTTTCAACTTTTACACATATTGGATGTCTTTGTGCTGGCTAATAAAGGCTCATGAGAGTCTTTAAACATGATTGGTTCACCAGGCTGCTAATACTGTTAATACTTAAAATGGCATGTGCTGTGAACAAAGCAGTATCCTAAGAACTTGACACTGAATCTTCACAAGTTTATGAGGAGCTACTATTGCTATCCAGATGTTAGAGACGAGGGCTGGGAAGCTTGGAGAGGCTGAAAACTTACTCATGGTCATTTAGTCTGTGTCAGAGCCTAGATTTGAATCTGCATAATCAGATTCCATAGTCTATTCTCTGAACCTCTTCACTCTTAGTTATAAAAGGAAAAAAAAACTTGTAAACTTTGTAGGCTTTTTTATCCTAATGTTAATACTTTGAGTACTTTGAATATCAGTCAGTTACTATTTAAAGGTTTTTACCCCTTTTTGTGTTTTATGTTTCTGTATGTCCTTTTCAGTTTGTTTCCCAGTCAAATTGCCAGCAGTTCCTGAACACCGTTTGGTTCGGACAGATGTCAGGTTACCGCCGTAAGCCCACCTGTAAGAAGATAATGACTGTTCTGACTGTTGGCATCTTCTGGCCAGTCTTGTCACTGTGTTATTTGATAGCTCCCAAATCTCAGTTTGGCAGAATCATTCACACACCATTCATGAAGTTTATTATTCATGGAGCATCGTATTTCACATTCTTGCTGTTACTAAATCTCTACTCACTTGTCTACAATGAAGACAAGAAAAATACAATGGGGCCAGCCCTTGAGAGAATAGATTACCTTCTCATACTGTGGATTATTGGTAAGTGTCAAGTGAGTTCAGAAAATTTGACTTTGTTATTTAATATGCCCTGCTTAATAACATTATGAGCATGAAGTTTAATTTGCAGTTTTGTGCTTTGGCACAGCTAAGACATGAACATTTTCATGATCATTTAATACTTTTACAAAGGTTAATGTTCCTGATTTTATAACTTCATATTGCTTAAATATATGAAAGTCAAAAATTCTCTGTGTGTGCATGTTCATGCACGTGTTTGTGCTGGTACACATGTGGGTGTGAATGCAGTGGGGGTGTATTATGTGTTAAAACTTTTCCCAGGGAGGTGCAGCATACACGTCTACTTACCACAGTTAGGGATCTCAGGGCTGACCAAAGTATAGATACCACCAAAGTCCAATTTGGTGAACCAGTGAGTTGTATTGGGCTTCCCTACAGGAATGTGGGCGAAGGGTTACTTAGGGGAGCAGAAATCACTCAAAGACAGCTGTATCACCGAAGCCTGCCCCAGCATGAGTTACAGCTCACAAGGCTAGGAACCTAGAACACAGCACAGCCTGCAGGCAGCTCAAGGGGCTGGAGAGTGCCCTTTCCAGGTGACTCAGCTGGTCTAACCTTACTCTTGCAGGCAGCTGGTCTGGTTTCTGCTTCTTCCAGGCAGCTGGTCTGGTCTGAGTTGTCTTTGAAAGCTTGGTTTTCTTTGGTCTGAGAGGGACTCTCATCTTTTATTGTTTACTCAGGCAGGGAGAGGCCTAGTGAATTGGTCAGTTACAGAGACTTCATGAAACTATTTTGAGTAGTTTACCTTCCTACTTAAAGAGCTTCTCTTCAGAGTGGAACGTTTCAATCTCCTGTTACGCAGCAGTATGCATGTGTATATAGAGGTTAGCAAAATACCTCAGGGATATCCACCTCATTTATTTTGAGACAGGATCTCTCACTGAGGGGTGGGGCTGGTGATTTCCTGAGTCTGTTGTTGGTATTAGAGGCGTTTGCTGCCATACCTGGCTCTCTCGCGCTCGCGCCCTCTCTCTCTCTCTCTATTTCTCTCTCTCTCTCTCTCTCTCTCTCTCTGTATGTGTGTGTGTACATATGTGTCTGTGTGCTAGGAATCTGTCTAGCTCAAACTGTCATGCTTGCACAGCAAACAGACTGAGCTGTCTTCCCAGCTTGTAAGTTAAAAGGTTTTTTTTAATTGTATATGCATACATGTACATGCACGGAGGCCCAAAGTCAAAGTTGGGTGCGTGTATTGTTCAGCTGTCCACTTTTTGAGACAGGGTCTCTCACAAAACCTTGCTCTCCCCAATATGGATAGACTGGCTGGCTCTAGGGATCTGCCTGTCTCTGCCTCCCTAGCACTGGGATTACTGGTGTACACTGATATTAAGGTGTACATCAGGTAAAGGTGATATGTTTATAAAAATGATAAAGATATATGTTCTATGGGTGCATGGGGTTATGGGGAGGTAAGAAGGGTGTGCCTCAGCAGGCCCATGCAGAGACATCCCTTCCCCCAGAGGGACCAGCCACACACGAAGGTATAGTATAGAAATAGAGTTTATTCAGGGCATGGGGAGGGGAGTTAAGAGGGTAGTAGAGGCAGAGAAAGGCAGAGAGGGGGAGAGAGTAGAGAAGTGGAGAGGCCGGCCATGACCACGTGGGGGGGGAGGGAATGGGGAGAGGTAAGAGATAAGAGATGCAAGAGAGAGGCAAGAGAAAGAGATAAGAGAGAGAGGAAGGGCAAGCAGCCCCTTTTATAGTGGGCCAGGCCCACCTAGCAGTTGCCAGGCAACTGTGGGGAGGTGTATACCTGCTGTTGCCAGGCAACTGTGGGGGGGCGCATACCTGGCTGTTGCCAGGTAACTGTGGGGCGGAGTTTAGACAGAATGCTAACAAAAGGAACTCTGCTCAGTATGTGGTGAGTGTGGTGAGCATGGCTCTGGCAGGCCTGTCCTTCTCTCCCATTCCCTCTGCCTTTCTAAAAACCATTAGATTTTGTTCCTAAAGCTAGCCACCAAAGTCTAGCCCCTTATTTGGCCACTTTCTCCTTCTGAGGCTGCCTACTAAGGTCCAGCTATCAAAGTATTAAAGTCCAGCAGTCAAAAGCCCCCTTTGGCTCACTTAATTAGCATGCCCAATTAAAATTAACATCCTAACACAGGGTTTCTTGTAACTTTATAACCTGGCATTTTCTTATGTGCTGTGTCTCTTTCCTCTCTATCCAGAGGCAGTCCTTTGTGTGCTCCCCTTTCCCCCAGGGACAAATACCCTTCCCCCTTTCCTGTGTTTCCTTCCCCTTCCTGATCATCCTCTATCTCCTGTCATCTTTGTCTTTTATTCCCTACCCCCTGTCCCTCTGGGGCAAATAAATCTCCTTGGTGCTGAGAACTTGGTCTTGGGGGTCCTGAGCCAATACTTTTCCTAACGCCTGGCTTTTTATGTCTATGCTGGGAATCTGAATTCACTTCCCCAGTCTTGCATGGCAAGCACTTTACCAACTGAGTAGTTATGGTGATTCCCCTGCAGGCTTTACAGCTGGCAGAAAAAGGTGATCAGGAGAGGTAAGAATGAACCCGGGCTCAGCCCAGGTTTGCTGTAACTGGTGCTGGACCAAGACTTCTAGAGTCTGCCCAGATCATTTTACTTTAGCCATATTTAAGCACAGCACCATTTTGGGGAAAAAAGTATTCAGATAACAATTAACTTAGCCCCATAAGTACAACAAAGCTTAAGAAATGTTTACCTTGACGTTTTTAGGAGAATACCTATGGCTTGCTTCATCTGTAAGATGGTTTCTTGTTGACTTAGAAACAATGCTCAAGATAAGGATCTAGAGAGAAAGACTAAAGTAGACATAATGCCTGGGAGTCAGGATTGACCTGGCCCTAAGATGACATGAAAGTCACCTAGGCTGTTGTAAAGCACAAGTGGTATCACTCATGAGAATGGGTTTTATGGTCTAGGCATCTGGAGTTAGTGTTTCTTGGTATGGAAATCCTGTCTTCCATTTGGAGTGGGTGTCTGGATCTGTTTCCTGTCACCTGCACTCATCAGGTTACACCCCAGCTGAAGGGAGCTTAGGTCTCAGTCTTGGGAATCTAGGGGAATTGTCCTCAGACAGCGAGAGCCTGTAGTGATAGTGAGTCTAGCATTCTCACCTAGAGATAGGTAGCCCTTAGCTGAAGGAATGGGTGGAGTTGGTGTCATGAATCTAGGCTTCTTACCTGAGGAGGAGGGGCCAGAATGGGACCTGAAAGACAGGTATGGGACACATGATCTTCAGGAAGGTCATATAGCTGTGTAGAGTTGCCAGTGCAAGTCTAGAGTCCATGCCTAGAGGTGGAGCCAGAGGGTTCAGAGTGTTGGCTGAATCTGGGTTCTCTACCTGAAGGGGGAGTGGGAGGACAGGATTTGCTTTTGTAATGAGTATGAAGTTTAAAAGAAACAAGAGTTGGGGTTGATTCAAGCAATGAATTGATTCATACTGAACAACTAGAGGGATAGAGTGCTAATAACTGAAATGAGAAGAAAATCTGCAAGTGTGAATTTGAGGCAGAGATAAACTCAGTTGGATGCATCTCTAACTAGAGGTGCAGAGCAGAAAAGTGTCTAAATAAGTTGAGTTTAGAAGGTTTGGAGATAAAAATTTTTATATAAATTAAGTTTAATTATATGTGTTTAAGGAGTTGGGACGATGGCTCAGTCAGTAGAATGCCTACTGCGCAGGCCTGAGGGCTTGAGTGCAGGTCCACAGTGCCACATAAAAGCCATGCACTACAGTGTGTAGCTGTAACCTCAGTGCTATGAAGACAGACAGGTGGATCCTGGAGCTTGTTGGCCAGCCAGCAATGGGCTCCAAGTTCACTGAGACCCTGTCCCAAGAGGTAAGGTGGACAGGTGATTGAGGAAATCAACTGACGTTGACCTCTGGCTTCTATACATACGTGGATGCATGCACACATCCACTGATCACACAAAAATTACAGACATTGGATACTTTTGTCACATAGATGCTATTTTAAACCCACTAGACTGGATAAGATCAGTTAAAGCACTATATTTAATAGTTAAAAGAGTCAAGAACAAAACCTTGGGGGTGGCTTACATGTAAGCATTTATCTTCCTCGTTTATTTCACATCAGTTAGTGTCCCATTCTGGCCAATGTGAAACTTAAGGTTATTTTTGTTTTTGTTTTTTTTTTTTTTTTTTTTTTTTTTGTTTTTTGTTTTTTCGAGACATGGTTTCTCTGTGTAGCCCTGGCCTTCCTGGAACTCACTCTGTAGACCAGGCTGGCCTCGAACTCAGAAATCCACCTGCCTCTGCCTCCCAAGTGCTGGGATTAAAAGCATGTGCCACCACTGCCTGGCTTAAGGTTATTTTTTTTAAGTCACATAAAACATGACTTTTTTCTTGCAAGTTTTAAAAGATTTTCACTAAAAGGCTGTTGTTCCCCCCCACTAATTCCCTACTGCCTTTGGAATCCAATTATATTGAGATATAGTTTACCCAAGAGCTATAAGCACTTTGTCTCTTAAAATATTATTCAGCATATAGTTGAATTAATAAACCTGGCTTTTCTTTTATCATTTTAGGGATGATTTGGTCAGACATTAAGAGACTATGGTATGAAGGGTTGGAAGACTTTTTAGAAGAATCTCGTAACCAACTCAGCTTTGTTATGAATTCCCTTTACTTGGCAACCTTTGCCCTCAAAGTAGTGGCTCACAACAAGGTGACTGTTTACTGTCAATCAAAGATACATTTATTTCAAAAATTAAAATAACTGTGTATGTAACTCAGACTTAATATAGACTCAAATCTATGTCTGATATATGTTGGGTACCATGGTTGATGTGAGATACACTGTATCTAATTTCATTTTCACAGCAATTCTTTAAGACAGAACAGAAATCATTATCCTCATTTTGCCAATAAGAAAATGACTCAGAGATATTAATAACATATCTAAGACTATATAGTTTTTAAAAAGATTATTTAAATCCAGGTCCTAGGTATTTTCTTTCTACCAGATGTTTTATTTCTTCATTTAACTCATTTACCATATATACTTAATCTTAATAATTTTACTTTTATCAATATTTATGATTTCTCAAAGCCAGAAATATACTAGACTCTATGTTAGCTATGGGGTGTCACATTTAAGGAACTAAGATATATAATATTGCCTGTTTTTTTGCTATTTATATAGAAAGAACAAAGATTCTATCAGTTTACTTTATATAACATGTTTCTTTAATTGGTCAAAAGTATACAGCATGTTGATAAGAGAGAAATTCAGTGATGAAAAAGTCAGAAATGGCCGTATAGAAATGAAAATGGTCACACATAAAGGCCTGATAGGTTGGTAGCACTGATTTTTCAGACTAATTTCTTTACTACTAGAAGTAGTTTTCAAATCCAAGACATTTTGAGAGTGGAAGGATGCGTGGCTAACAGTCACACAGAACAACTCGTATATGGTCTCAGCCAGCAGGACAGGCAGACAGCCATGTTGTCTAGGTACAACAGACTTTTGTTTTTTATTTGAAGGGGGGTGACTTTTGTAATTTGCTCTAAATTCCTAAGCCAAAGGACTAGGTTTAGTATGGCATCTAATTAACTGACAACATTCATGTTGATGATTTATGTTAATAAAGTTTAGAGAAACTAGTTACTATTTCACTCATAAAATGTTTAATAAGTTTTATAACTTGTTTATTTCTTTTAAACCAAAGAATTTTTGATAAATCTCCGTATATAAAATGATATTTCCTAACATATATGGAAATCTTTTGTTTGGCTAAAACATTATTTAGATCTCCTACAAGATGACAATTTCAGGCATTTCAGAATATTTCTCTTCATTTTCCTGACTGACCTTTGGCTTCTCTTCCCACCTCCAGTTTCATGACTTTGCTGACCGGAAGGACTGGGATGCATTCCACCCCACACTTGTAGCAGAGGGGCTCTTTGCTTTTGCAAACGTTCTGAGTTACCTTCGGCTCTTCTTTATGTATACAACCAGCTCTATTTTGGGCCCACTGCAGGTAACTAAAGGTTTTCAAGAATGTTCGTTACATGTCACTACTGTTGCATCGCTTATCCAATTCAACACCGTTCTCATGATGTTAAAACTCCACTTGGCTTTTGAGAATGATTAGCAAGATTTTGCTTCTGACTCATTGATAATTTTCTTTTAAGAACTGAAACTTAATCAAGCTGTGGTCCATTGGGCCTCTCCCTTCATTCTTTGACTATAAATATTCTTAATATATTGTTAAGTTTCACAGAAAGAAGTAACATAAAAGTCTGGTTTTTACCAAAATAAATTTCATATTTAAACTTTGAAAGATAGTTGGCTTTTAATAAAAATACTATATATAGGAGTAACATATAGATATATACATGTGAAATGAATGACAATTGTAACGTAAAGACCGGTCTGGGAGAAATATAAATACACTATTGTAAGGCTTTCTACTATATACAAAGTAATGTGATGCCACTTGAAAATAGGCTGTATTAAAATAAAGATGGGTGTCTTAAGCACTAAGGCAATCTATGAGATAAAGTAGTTATAGTTAACAAATAACAAGGACGTAAACTGGTATTTAAAATTATCAAAAAATAAGACAGAATAAGAGGAAAAAGTAAAAATCCCAGAAGGATTAAAGAGGAGGAAATAGCATGATAGATGTAAACAGGTCAGATGTCAGATGCCACCCAGGCTTCCCCACACAGTCAGGTGTGTCACAGGTCAGATGTCAGATGCCACCCAGGCTTCCCCACACAGTCAGGTGTGTCACAGCTGTACCCCACAGCCTGGTACCAACTTCTTTCTTGGGGTTGTGTTTTTTTTTTTCTCTCTCTCTCTCTGATAAAACATCATGACCAAAAGGAGTGTGGGGAGGAAAGGGCTTATGTGAGCTTCCAGCTCTACATCACCATCCATCAGGAAGTGAAGGCAGGAACTTTAAAGCAGGAACTAAAGCAGAGGGTGTTGAGCTGTGCTGTTTCCTGGCTTGCTCCTCAGGGCTTTCTCATACTGCTTTGTTTGTTTATTTCTTTGTTTCTTTCTTTTTCTCTCTTCATGGAAGACTTTTATTTCTTTAAACAGAACAATTTTATAACTTTTAGAGCAAAAGACTTGGACATTTTTTGTTAGCTTTACTTGCTCCTTAAGATTTCATTTTCCTTTATCTATTTATTCACTTTAAACCCTGATTGAAACCCCTCCAGTTCCCCCTCACATAGCTCCTCCTACCCTCCTTCTCCCCTTCTCCTCTGAGAAAGGGAAACACCCCCCCCACCCCCCACACCCAGGTACCAAACTACCCTGGCACATCAGGTCACTGCAGGACTAAGTACATCCTCTCCCACTGAGGCTAAACAAGGCAGCCCAGTTAGGTGAACAGTATCCACAGGCAGGCAACAGAGTCAGAGAAAGCCCCCACTCCAGTTGTTGTGGGACCTGCATAAAGACCAAGCGCACGTCGATAGTATGTGCGTGGGGTGGGGGGGTGCTAGGTCTAGCCCACGTATGCTCTTTGGTTGGTGGGAGACCCCAAGAGTCCGGGTCAGTTGAATCGGTTAGTTTTCTTGTCGAGTTCATATCCCCTCTAGTACCCTCAGTGCTTCCCCCAACTCTTCCACAAGACTCCCCGAGCTCTATCTAATGTTTGGCTCTGGGTCTCTGCATTCACTTTGGTCAGCTGCTGGGTGGATCCTCTCAGAGGACAGCTATGCTAGACTCCTGTCTGCAAGCATAACAGAGTATTATTAGTGTCAGGGACTGGTTCTTGCCCATGGAATGGGTCATAATTTGGGGCAGTCACTGGCCATTCCCTCAGTCTCTGCTCCATCTTGTCCCTGCACATCTTACAGACAGGACACATTTAGGGTGGAAGGTGTTTTGGGTGAGTTACTGTCCTTATCCCTCCACTGGGAGTCCTGCCTGGCTAGAGGAAGTGGCCACTCCCAGATCCATATCCCCCACTGCTAACAGTCTCAGCTAGAGTCACCCCCATACACCCCTGGGGCCCGCACCCATCCCAGGTCTCTGGGATGTCCTAGAGATTGCCTCCCCCACACTGCTGCTTTCCTTCTCTTCCCTGCTCTCCCTACATCTGATCCCCTCCCCGCTCTCCTCCCCATCCCCACTTCCACCCAGTCCTGTCCTTCCACTGACTTCTGATATCTATTTTGTTTCCCCTTCTGAGAAAGATTCAGCCATCCTCCCTTGAGCCCTCCTTGTTATTTGGCTTCTTTGGGTCTGTTGATTATAGCATGGTTATCCTGTACTTTATGGTTATAGCCACTTATAAGTGAGAACATACCATGCATTTCCTTTCGGGTCTGGATTGCCTCACTTAGGATGGTTTTTTTCTAGTTCCATCCATTTGCCTGTGAAATTCATGATGTCCTTTTTTTTAATGACCTTTTTAAGTAATCCATTGTGAGCCATCTCTCCAGCCCCCTTGTAATTTTTAAAAAACATTTCATAGAGCTTTTCACTGGAGTCATCTGATCCTTGCCTTTTCTTAGTTGAGAGATTTTTATTATTGGTTTAATTTTATATTAATTATAGGCTTTTTATATTACTTATAGACTTATTATATCTTCATGACTTATTCTTGGTAGGTTGTATATTTTTAGTTATTCGTCTATTTGGATTACCCAATTTGTTGTTTATAGTAATATCCTATGATCCTCTCTATGTGTGTCTCTCTTTCTTTCTCTGTGTGGGTGTGAGGGTGTATCTGTGCATATCTCTCACTCTGTCTCTATCTCTTTCTTATATCTCTCCTTTTTCAGTTAAAATGTGTGTGTGTGTGTGTGTGTGTGTGTGTGTGTGTGTTCATTTGCATGCACACACATGTATAGAGTCCTGAGGTTGATTGCAGGTGTCTTCCCTGACACCTGGTGCTCTCTACCGTATCTTCTGAAACAGGATTTCTCACTAAGGTCGGCACTCACTGATTGTCTGAATTATCTGGCTACTGAGCTCTGGAGATCGATCTATTTCTTTGTCTTTCCCATCTGTCTTAGTTAGGGTTTCTATTCCTGCACAAACATCATGACCATGAACCAAGTTGGGGAGGAAAGGGTTTATTGAGCTTACACTTCCATGCTGCTGTTCATCACCAAAGGAAGTCAGGACTGGAACTCAAGCAGGTCAGAGATCAGGAGCTGATGCAGAGGCCATGGAGGGATGAAACTTACTGGCTTGCTTGTTTCTCCTGGCTTGCTCAGCTGGCTTTCTTATAGAACCCAAGACTACCAGCCCAGGGATGGTACCACTCACAAGGGGCCCTCCCCCCTTGATCACTAATTGAGAAAATGCCTTACAGCTGGATCTCATGGAGGCATTTCCTCACCTGAAGCTCCTTTCTCTGTGATAACTCCAGCTCGTGTCACGTTGACACAGAACCAGCCAGTCCACCATCCTTGCAAATGGCCTAGCACTTTTTCATGGGTCCCGGGGATCTTAACTCAGGTCCTTGCGCTTGTGTAGCAGGCACTTCACTGATGGCCCATGTCCCCACACCCCCTTTCTCTTTCTTAAAGGTTTTTGCTGTTACCCAGACATGTGAGTCCATAGGCTTTTGTAATCCTCCTGCCTCAGCCTCTAGTGCTGCACAGCCCGTGTGTCCTGCTGCAGCTTTAGTTCCATTTTTTTGACAATCAAGAATATTTTTTCTCAGTCTGCACTAGTATTAACTTCTTTATAAATTTCAGTATTGATAGATTAATTCTTTCTTTTTTATTTCTTTACACTTTCATGTTATATTTTTATGTCTATAGATGCATAATGCTATGACCTTTTTGTCCACAAAAAACATTTTGCTGTTTTTGCTGCTTGCCCATCACATACAAGTTCAGTATTCAAGCCAGCGCACTACTGTGCTATCTCCTGTACTATATTTAGTTCTGTGTTATGCGAGAACTGACGTCAGTTTCTGCTGATCTCCTTGAATATTACTCACCTTGATTTTCAAGTTGGGTATACTTATTTTTCTTAAACTTAGTTATATGTTAAAACTTAGTTGGTGTTAAAAAATTTTTGAAAATTAATTTTGAAAATTAAAATTATGTCATTGTAAGTAGTCACTACTCTATTTATAAATAATTGAACAGTGCAGGAACTTCCTTCAAAGGTCATCTTTCCTGAAGTTGTCAAAGGCAATTGCTTTATTGCTGCCTTAGCACATTCCCTACTGACTCAGGTATCATTATATTCTGAATATTCACAGTCTGAATGGGTGACTTTGTTTTCCTAAGTGACCCACTAAAGTTACTGCCAGTACATTATGAAAATGTATCTCTTCTCTTTCTCAGGTTTTGAGTTTTGCGATTCTAAACTCACCCTGTTTCTTCTATCATAATTTTGCTAGAGTGCCAGAGAGTGCAGTACAGGCTTTGAAAAGTACCATGTGACTTAGTCACTGCTGCAGTCAGGGTTCCCAGCTTGTGGTGTGCCTAAAATTGTCAGTGCATCTCACACCTCTTCTGCTTAAGTAGCCAGCTCACTCTAGTGGGATAAAGGAGCTCTGTCACTCGCCTGTAAATACCACACATGCACACACATGTGCGTGCACCCCCCCCCGCGCACACACACACACACACACACACACACACACATACACACACAGACTGACTTTGAACTCAGAATTCTTCTGCCTCCACTTTCCTAGTGCTGTGATTTACAGGCGTGCATGGCTACACTCAACCTGTACTGTTTTTTTATGTGATGTTCTATGTAAATATATAATATATTCAAATATACATCATTCCTTTTAAACACTGCTTAGAATGTTCTAAATTTTGCTGCCTCTGTCAATGATACATTATTTTTTAAAAGGATGGATTCTTTTGTACTTTCTACCCATTGGCTACTTTTTAGGGCTAATTCCTCTTCAAAAAGTACTGTCAGGAACTGAAGAGATGGCTCAGCAGTTAAGAGTACTTTCTGTTTTAATAGGGACCTATCTTTGTTTCTCAGCATCTCACATGGTGGTTCACAACCTTCTGTAACTACAGTTCTAAGATCCAATGTCCTTTTCTGGCCTCTATGGACCATGGTACAAACGCATATATGCAGGCAAATACTCCTACACATAAAATAAAAATAAATCTTTAAAAAAGATGTATAGTAAATGCTAAGAAGTGCTGTCAAAATATTCCTTAATTTAAAAAAAATCAAGATTTATTAAAAGTACCTAATTTTCAGACACTGAAAGAGTAGGAAAGAAAATGAAATTAGACTTCAGTAAAGTCTCTCATTGTCCCATGAGAATTACAAAAGATGGCGATTACCACCTCATAGCTTGCACACAGCTGCTCCTGAAAAGGAGTAAGGGCAGTCTGGATGATGACGCTGTCCTTTAGGAGTTAGCTGAGAATTAGTCACAAAATCAGATGAAATGCTTCATTTCAGAATGATTTACTACTTGTAAACTTTAAGAAGCCACATAAATATAAGCATTTTCCTTTACATTTTTTAGAGAGTCCTTTCCTTTTGTCTCTGCTAACTGGCCTTTAGATCATCTCCATGTTACCAGCAATGGTGATGCTTGCCTGTAACCCTACCATAGGAGAAGCTGAGGTAGGAGGATTGTGAGTCTGATGGCCAGACTGACCATTGTCTGTGTCTCCACAACAACAATAATAAATACAGGGAGATGAAAATCTCTGTGTCTTTATTCTCCCTCCACAGCAATGGTAGCCTTTGAAGACTTTGTCTGGCAAGGGCTGTGCATTTCATACTCATGGTACTGGTTTGATAGAATGGCTTTTTGTCAGGTAGCTGGGTTTGTTGGTTTTAGTTTTTGTATTCCCACAGCTGGAGCTTTGATGCTCTTAACATACTGAAATAACTTAACCAGGTTAAATAAAGAGTGTGACTTGTGGATCGTGTGTTTTCTTTTCTTTTATTACTGGGTAATTTCATATTTAATACATAGTTTTTCCAACAGTTTTAATGTACACCCATGTGATATGTCCACAGATTTCGATGGGACAGATGTTACAAGATTTTGGGAAATTTCTGGGAATGTTCCTTCTTGTTCTGTTTTCCTTCACGATTGGACTGACTCAGCTCTATGACAAAGGGTACACTTCCAAAGAGCAGAAGGACTGTGTGGGTATCTTCTGTGAACAGCAAAGCAACGACACCTTCCACTCGTGAGTGTCTTCAGATTTTACTACATGGAGTTTATTGAGTTCTGTGTGGGTTACTGATTACACAATTGCAGCTTACATTGTTCTTTAAGGAAATTCTTTTTGAACATCTGCAAGCTTTAACAAATGCTCATTTTTCTTAAATCATTTTTCATCATCTGTACCTATAGGATCTTAAATAGTAGATCCAAATCATTCCATGTGTCTTTTCTACTGAAATCTGTCTGAACAGAGGACATTTGACATTTTTACACTCTTCGCACCTTGGGAAATTTCTTTTATCTGTCTCATATATTAGAATGTTTAGCATCTCTGCCTTTAAACTAGTAATACATGCAGCAACTCGTGGTTACCAGTACAACCCAGAGCACTTATGTTTTCTTGAGAAGTCACTAGAGTTGAGGACCATTAGAACTTGAGGACCAGTCCCCTGATATATTATAAAGAATGGTACAGCCACAATAAATTAGACAGAATACCCCATCAAGTTCCTTTTCTAGTGCTGGGGATCTGAACCAGGGTATTGTATGCACTAGGCAAGTGCTAAACACCAAAGTTACACCTCAGTCTTATTCTCCTCATCATTAAATAAAATACAGACAAGTATGGACTTGCACATTTGTGTGTTCTTATTATGTGCCAACAATTCTTTGCGTAGTTTGTATGTTCTCTCATTTAAAGAATAAGATTTCTGGGCTGGCCAGGATAGACAGGTAGTAGGGGTGATCATGTAGGACCTTGCTGTCATTGTAATGATTTGGGGCTATTGCAATTTAAAGCCACCTGAAGGTTGATGTAGAAGACTGGTAGAATCTAACTAGATACCCTGTGGACTGCTATACTGGGACTAGAAAGGCAGCAAAAAAAATTAAATAGGAATAATATCTTTGCACATGTTTCCTCATTTAAAATGAGACCTTTAGGGGCTAGACAGATGGCCCAGTGGTTAAGAGCACACACTGCTCTTGCAGAGGACCTGGGTTTGGTTTCCAGCACCCACCTGGTGACTCACAGCTGTAACTCCAGTTCTAGGGGATCTGGTGCCTTTTTTTGACCTCTGTAGAATTCTGCATGCATGTGGTACGCATACGTACACTCAGGTGCACACACATAAAATAAAAATAACATTTGAAATAAGACTATATATACTATGAAAATACAAAATAAAACAAAAAATACTTTATAATAATGTACAAGAATTACTAATGGTTCATATGTATAATTTTGATATAAATGCATTGTCTGTTCTTGCTACTTAATTTCCTTTTTAAACCGAATGTACTTGCCCTTACAGGTTCATTGGCACCTGCTTTGCTCTGTTCTGGTACATCTTCTCCTTAGCGCACGTGGCCATCTTTGTCACCAGGTTTAGCTATGGGGAAGAACTGCAGTCCTTCGTTGGAGCTGTGATTGTTGGAACTTACAATGTCGTGGTTGTGATCGTGCTTACAAAACTGCTGGTAGCGATGCTTCACAAGAGCTTTCAGCTGATAGCAGTAAGTGTTCTCTTCAAATCACATGAGATGTATGAAACCAAGTAACTAAAGATTACAGAATTCATGAGTAATATTTTTGAATTAAATGTAGATTTAAAAATATGTCTAATAATTGCACATCTTTGACCAGTTCTTTTAATCTGTAAGATGTGGGAACATTTAGACAGTTTTAATCAATATCTCCCCCATCCTTCCCATATGCATTCGGTTTGTGACTGTGTTCTTATTCTATCCTGCTTTTCCTCATAGAATCATGAGGATAAAGAATGGAAGTTTGCTCGAGCAAAGCTGTGGCTTAGCTACTTTGATGACAAGTGTACACTGCCCCCACCTTTCAACATTATTCCTTCTCCAAAGACGGTCTGCTACCTGATCAGTAGCCTCAGCAAGTGGGTTTGCTCACACACCTCAAAAGGCAAGGTCAAACGTCAAAACAGTTTAAAGGTGAGGTATTAGAGGTTTGAACTGCACCACAGTTTCACAGTTGTTCACTTCAACTGTAGTTCTTTCTTTGTCTTATTTATTGATAGAGTCCTGCTGTATAGCTAGCATGGAACTTGGCTCTGTAGACCTATGCCTGCCTACTATGGGCTGGGGTGACGGTTGCTTGCTACCAGATGCGTGTGGCCATGCCCAGCTCAGATGTTTCAAAACACAAATATCCAGGTTTGATAAGGGCTATGCTGACATGTTTTACTTGTATTTCTAATGTGTTATTTACTATATAGTATAAAATTCAATAAATAATTGAGAATAAAAAAAATAGAACTAAGGATTTTTTTAGTGTGCTTGGTTCTTTTTTTTAGTTTCCAAGTTTCCCTAACACATGAACTCCTTTCCCATAGTCTCTCCCTATAGATTTAAGGATGATTATTAGTTCATACTGTTTTTAGGTCTTATCCAGTATGTGCTGCCATGGATTGGTAACTTTCCTAAAAAACCAGACAATAAATATTTCACACTTTGTAAGCCAAACAAAACAGAAAACACCATCTAAGAAGTTATATAAGAGAAAAATGTCCAAAAACTTATAGATGAAATTAAAAATTGAACAGTAAGTAGCAGTCACTGTAATAGGTTATTAGGGAAAACAGTATTCACTGTGGTTGGGTTTAATTTTTGCTTAATTAGAGTTGAAAACCAAGTTGTCTATTATAAAATCGTTTACAAAGATTCATCTGTAAAACTATTCTTCACTCACAAAGTAAGAAAGACAGGAAGTGGATTATTGGTTTGTCATGGTAGTTTACAAATCTCTGTAGTAGAATGAGCATTACTAAGACTAAGCTTTTTCAGTGAAATCAGCCTAAATGAGAGTGAATGAAACAAATATGCAGGCTATATTATTTTAATCACGTATTGAGTGTGATTTATTCCAAAGTAAACTATCCTCTAAATATATTGAAAGTACGTATCTGTCACTATATTTTAAAACATGTCTAATTTAAATATTGTCTCTGGGACTGGAGGATGACTTGGTGGCAGACATTTGCCTAGCAGCCATGTGGCTCTGAGCTCACTCAGGCACTGCAAATATATGTGTATACAGGTATGTGTATACATGTTTTCTTACATATATATGACTGTATGTACACATACATTGTTCTACTGTCATTTATTACCATATGGTTGCTTGTTTTGAAGGAGTGGAGAAACTTGAAGCAAAAGAGAGATGAGAACTACCAGAAGGTGATGTGCTGCCTAGTGCATCGCTACCTGACGTCCATGCGACAGAAAATGCAGAGCACAGACCAGGCCACTGTGGAGAATCTCAATGAACTGCGCCAAGATCTGTCAAAATTCCGAAATGAAATAAGGGATTTGCTTGGCTTTCGGACTTCTAAATATGCTATGTTTTATCCAAGAAATTAACCTTTTTCTAAATCTTGTAGAAATAATTTTCCATAACAAATCTGAAAGACTGTATTTGCATACCTTGCAATTAAATCAATAAGATATATATGGGCATAAACAATTACACAAAAGCCATTCTTTAAATATTTATAGCATAAATATATGTCATGTAAAATATGTATATAGAGTTAGTTTTTTAAAACCTGTCTGTGGATTTTTGTAGAAGCAAAGCATATTTGTCTGCATGCTATTTCATTTCCTCAGTTGGCCAGTGCTTTACTCCACCATGTTTAAGGGGGCAGCCATCAGTGTACACAGGGCCCACTCCGTTATAAATGAAGATCAGATGCAGCTACCTTAAGACACACGTGAAATGAAAAGCTCATGGTGTTTAAATACCTTGTTTAGGAGTTCAGAGTTCAGTATATTGTTTAGTTTCATCTAAAATACCCTATTTTTTTTTTGTTAGAATCTTAAGCAACAGAGAAAAGATTCTAATAAATATTTGAATTTAAGCCAGTCATGGTGACACATGCCTTTAATCCCAGCACTTGGGAGGCAGAGGCAGGAAGATCTCTGAGTTCAAGGCAGCCTGATCTACAGAGTGAGTTCCAGGACAGCCAGGGCTACACAGAGAAACCCTGTCTTGGAAAAAAAAAAAATAGAAATTTATTTATTTATGTCTATCTATCTAAATTCACCTTGGTATTCGTTGTGTAATGTATTTACTTTTACGTGGTTATGTTAATATTATATTTTTAATTTTGTTTTGACATAATATTTTATATATAGTTCTCTATATTGAGGTAGTTTATATGTTTAAATATTTATAGAAGTCTGTGATTTTTGAAATATAGTGGCCATCTTTTACCCACAGAGTATTTGTTCATATTTATACATTCACACAGTTACTTCTCTAGGCATTTGGTTAGGTTAGCTTTTCTTTCTAATTTTTCAAGTTGGAGTAAAACTCGTCATTACAGCGTAGAAGCTGCTTGTCTTCGTGTGTGATCACAGTGGCTTGGCTGGGGAGCACGGAGGCTGTGAAGAAAGCTGCTCTGCGTTCACTGAAGGCTCTTGAACTCCTCTTCCAAAGTGTTTTCCTCAGAGCCCACCATAGCATCTACAAAAGTAGCCTCATGCTTGCTGCTCATGATGTAAAGCATTGTTTGTTCAATTTGAAAATAAAAAGAATATTTGACTGCTTTTCAGTGTTCATGTAAGGGTGTGGCTGAAGGTTTTCCCAGCTTTTGCATAGACATTCTTGCAGCCTGTTTGGTGAGGAATTACCTTCTTAACTGAATGTCAGCTGGCATTGAAGCCACAGTGCAGACAGCCCTGGTCTGTGAGCACCACCTACCCCAGGGGCAGCGAGGATTCTAGTGTTAGGTTTCATCTTGCTTTTTACATTTGTTTTTAATGTCCAAGTTTAAGTGTTCCCTCTTTTGGGCAAATTCTTATAAAAATGTTTATTGTAAAGTTATATATTTTGTCTACAATGGGATTATGTGCTTCCAAGTTGAGATTTTACATCAGGATTTTTAGTCATTCTAAAAAAATACCTAATTATTAAAAAATTTATAGAGTACCTATGTGTGCATGAATAACTGATGAGGTATATTTTGAATGAAAGCATATTGTAAGAAAAAAGTGAATAAAATTTGACATTAGATTATAAGTTTGGTAGAGCTTGAGCATTTTACTATTATTTGCTTTTTATTTTTTAATTATTTTATGTGTGAGAGTGCTTTGGCTGCATGTATATCTGTGTACAATGTGTGTGCTTGGTACTCACAGAAGCCAGAAGGTGTTGGGACCCCTAGAACAGGAGTAAAAGATAGTTGTGAGCTGCCATGTAGGGGGTAAACTGAGCCAGGTCCTCTGGAAGAGCCACCTGTGCTCTTAACCGATGAGCCATCTCTCCAGTCTCTCATTTACTTTTTAAATTTGAGTTACAGGGATGGCAAGATGGTTCAGTGGGGGAATGTGCTTACACCAAGTCTGATGACCTGAGTTCAACCTCTGGCACCCACAAAGCAGGAGAAAACCCACTATTTGTCCTCTGACATCCACAGGCATGCTGTATCACACAGCATCTGCACTCACACACACACAGGAAAAATTTTAATTGAGATATAATTTAATATGCCATCTATAAAATTTAGTATTTTTTTTTTAAACTTATGGTCACAAAGGCCTAAAATGCAAAATACCAACATCAGACACTCAACAGCACTCCCCATTTCTAGGAGCAATACCATTTAATTGTTAAGGCCATCCTAGGATAGCATAGTTTTAATTAGTATATCCACACAAAGATTAGTATGTGACCATTCATGAAAACGTTATTGTCCCAAGCTGAAAGCAACTAAAATCTTTTTGACTGGTGTCTTAGCCAGGGTTTCTATTCCTGCACAAACATGACCAAGATGCAAGTTGGGGAGGAAAGGGTTTATTGAGCTTACACTTCCATGCTGCTGTTCATCACCAAAGGAAGTCAGGACTGGAACTCAAGCAGGTCAAGGAGCAGGAGCTGATGCAGAAGCCATGGAGGAATGCTGCTTACTGGCTTGCTTGCTTGCTTGCTTCTGGCTTGCTCAGCTGGCTTTCTTATAGAGCCCAAGACTACCAGCCCACACATGGCACCACCCACAAGGGGCCCTCCCCCTTGATCACTAATTGAGAAAATGCCTTACCACTTGTCTTAGTCAGGGTTTCTATTCCTGCACAAATATCATGACCAAGATGCAAGTTGGGGAGGAAAGGGTTTATTCGGCTTACACTTCCATGCTGCTGTTCATCATGAAAGGAAGTCAGGACTGGAACTCAAGCAGGGCAAGGAGCAGGAGCTGATGCAGAGGCCATGGAGGGATGCTGCTTACTGGCTTGCTTCTCCTGACTTGCTCAGCCTGCTTTCTTATAGACCAAGACTATCAGCCCACAGATGGTACCACTTACAAGGGGCCGTCCCCCCT
>CM052706.1:26220770-26264471 GCA_028551405.1 Uromys caudimaculatus
ATCTATATCTATATCTATATCTATATCTATATCTATATCTATATCTATATCTATATCTATATCTATATCTATATCTATATCTATATCTATCTATCCATACATACATACATATATGCATGAACATATGTAAGTATGCATGAACAGTTGTGGGGTTTACTGAGACAGTGGCCTGGCCTAACCAAAGTGTGTGGTGTCCGTGTGGGTCTTAGTGTCATCCTTTCTTCCTTTTCTTTTCTCTCTGGGTCACAAAGAGTTAATGAACTCCTAGCCTCACCTATCCAGCAAGGGTACTTGAGCCAAAGAGAAACTCAGCCTTTTTTCTTAAATCTGTGCCCCCCCCCCCAGCAGCAGGGATTCAAATTACCAGAATTTCATGAAACTGGTTGGGAGTGGCTGGACCTCAGATGAGGGTCCAGTGACCCTCTTCAGCCCCTCCCATGATGGACCGTCAACAATCAACAAAATCGGTATGTGCCACACTGTGCTGCTCCAATGAAGATCTGTACCTTGGCCATAATTAGTAATATATTCAAATTTCATTCAAATTATTATTTCCCCTAAAACTAAGTAGAGGTTGCAATTATTGGTCTGGAGAGGGACACATATATAACCAAATACTAATCATTGTTAGTCTTTGATAAAAAGACGAAACTGGAAATGTTCACTGTTTCATCTCTATTGAATATATATCTCTTCCTAGTCAGAGATTTGTTTGTTTATTTGGTTGGTTTTGGAATTTTTGGTTTTTTGAGACAGGGTTTCTCTGTGTGACCCTGTCTATCCTAGAACTTGCTCTGTAGATCAGGCTGGTCTGGAACTCAGAAATCTGCCTGCCTCTGTCTCCTGAGTGCTGGGATTAAAGGTGTGTACCACAATGCTTAGCAATTCCTAATACTTTTAAATTATTGTTTTCCTCAGTATGTTTCTAAAATACTAAATAATCTGAGATCATGAATCTTGAAAAGTAAACCAACTAGGCCTAATTCAGAATTAAACTAACAAGGGCTGGGGAAATGGCTCAATTGGTAAAGTTCTTGTTTGCCGTGTAAGCCTGAGGTTCTGAGTTCAATTCTCAGTACCTACCCATAGTCTCGGTGATAGAAAGACAAAAGACAGAACCTCTCAGGCGTGCTAGCCAGCTATTCTTGTTGAATGGATGAGCGCCAAGTTTAGTTTCTCATGTTAGGGACTTGGAACATGAATTAATGGATACAGTGGTCGCTATGCAAGCAGGATGACAGATCCCCAGCACCCATATAAACACCAGACATGGTAGTGCAAACCTGTTACTCCAGCACTGGGGTGTTGAAAATGAACCCTAGGGGTTCATGAAATAGCAGTCCAGGCTCAGTAAGAGTCTGTTTCAGAAAATAAGGCAGAGAATGATAAATTGACTGCTGTCTGCATGATCAAGAAAATACAAACACACACACACACACACACACACACACACACACACACTGTAATATATACATATATATAACCAATTGAAGAAGACACCTAATGTCAACATGCATATGCAAACATGAACATATCACAAAGAGAAAAATTACAGTAAGAAAATATTAGGTATAATGGCTTCTCAGTGGTAAGTCACTGTTCGCTTCCTGGCATCGGACCTACCCTCCATATATAAACATATAGAAGCCATTCTTAGAAGACTTTCCATTTCATTTGATAATTTCACATTATTTCCTTTATTCTCCTGTTTTTATTTGCATTTGAAGATGAACACAAGCTGTACCACACAAAAGTTGGGAAATGTTTTACGTTCTGTTTGTATGCCTTAAAGTGACCATTTTCAGGGGACGTGGTTTCTGATGCATATTACAGGAACACAAGAAGTAAATAGCAGGCTTATGTATATATGAGGTAAACATGTTGTTAAAAGTGTCCTACGAAATCAAAGTTATGGGTAAGCTCCATTCTCTTCATCCTGCAATCAGTTCATTCTCTGCTTTCTCCCACCAGGAATGCTATTTAAGGGATCCATGGCTCAGTAGGCAAAAGCACTCGCTGGTCTGATAATTTGAATTCAGATACCCAGAGTCCACATGAAAACTGGACCCAGGCGCAGTGGTAATTGTAATCCCAGCATTCGCACGTTAAAATGAGACAGGAGGGGACAGAGGACTTCCCCTGGAAGCTTGCTCAGGCTGGCTAGCTGCAGTGACAGAGAAGAGAGACCCTGCTTCAACCACTTTTATCCAGTTTTTATCCAGTACTGGACCCTGCATGCTACAATACTGATCTGCCAGGCAAGATCTAACAATGATAAGACTATTTATGGGCGTTACCTTGGTCGGTTACTGCAGTGGGTAGCGATTAATGCAGAGATGCATTACTGTTTAAAGTGCTGAGTATGAGCAAGTGTGCACTCTCAGCCGTAAATGGACCCTCTGTATCAATTCCCAATGCCCCTCCCCTATATACAGGCTCAGAAAACACTGTGGAAAAGGGGGCGGGAAGAATGTAAGAACCTAAGGATGGGGAAGAGTGCTGGAAATTCTGTCCTCCACACGTGGCTGCTCATGCGTGAACTCAAGGCAGTTGTGGGTCCCTAAAGGAGACCTGTGCAAGATCAAGACAGTTCACAAATTCCAGCAAGGAATGGGAGGGGCTCTGGAGGTCCCGCCCTAACGGAAGAACTTGTGGCAGTCGATGGCTACTGGAGGAAAGAGGGTGAGAAGCTTTTTGTTAGGCACGTAGCTACTGATACGTCCCCATCCTGCCCCAGTAGATGGCTCCCACGACTGTGTGTATACAGGCAGCACTAATTAGACTCAGGATGAGATCCTTTATGGCCTACCCCCACATCAAACGGGTGAAAAGGTGGCTTAGACAGAAGATGGGACAGTGTGGTGGTTTGAATGGGAATACCCCCATCGGTTCATATATTTGAATGTTTGGTTGCCTGTTTCGACTGTTTAGGAAGGATTAGGACCATAAAGGATCTCAGAAAAGATTCTATTTGTCTTTCTCATTCTACACCACTGTTCTAGCGATATATTGTGCAAGGAGAATCCAAGTATTTTCCCTCCTCACCTGGGAGGCTCTTCCTTGCATCATGCAACCACTGACATTATTTTTTTAGATGTAGCAGATGTATAAAGCCTCAGCTTGAAAGTTTTCCTAATAGGTTTCTGTCTTAAAGCTCTGTCTCTGACATCTAATTGAGTCTCACTATCAGTATACCATAGACATCCTTTAAGCAGAAGACAATATTTCTGGTTTTTATTTAATCAAATGTTAGCCTTTTAAAGCTACTTTGCTTTTAAGAGGGAAAACAAATGACAAAAGAAAAAAAAAAAAACCAAGAATTTTAATTATAACATTAAAACGCCCCTGTAAAAATGTCTGTGCTTGATCTCAGCCAAAAGAGAGACAAAGGATACATTTCTCTGTGTGTTCCAAACTCCTCTGATGACAAGTTGTCTGACTACCTGTGAATACTCTCATGCTTACATAGTCATAGGCTCCCCCAGGCAGCCATGGTAACACGTGTATACAAGCTCCGTGCTCAGGAGGCTGAAGCAAGAAGATCTGGAGCAACCTAAGCTACAAAAGCAAGTTGCACGCCAGCCTGCATAGTCAGAGCCTGTGTTGAAACAGAGCAAATGGCTTTAAGTGTGTTTGGTACTTGTGGTCGTTTGAATATGTGTGGCCCAGAAAGTGGCACTATTTGAAGGTGTGGCCTTGGAGGAAGTGTGTCACTGTGGTCGTGGGCTTTAAGATCCTCATCCTAGCTGCCTGGAAACCAGTCTTCTCCTGTTTGCTTTTGGAACAAGATGTTGAACTCTCAGCTTCTGCACCATGCCTGCCTGGATGCTGTCATGTCCTGCCTTGATGATAATGGACTGAACCTCTGAACCTGTAAGCCAGCCTCAATTAAATGTTGTCCTTATAAGAGTTGCCTTGGTCATGGTGCCTGTTCACAGCAGTAAAACCTTAACCAAGACAGTATTTAACTCAAGACCTTTAATGATAAAATACAATATATTCAATATTTTGTTCTAAAGTTAGTGCCTATTTTTATATCTAACATGAACATGCAAAACTCTTATTTTTAGTTATATTTTATTATTTAACTTAGACATGAGTGCACATGTGTGTTTCTGTGTGATGGGCATGCTGAGCTCAGAGGCCAATTTTCAGGAGCCAGCTCTCCACCATGTGAGTTTTAGGAGTCAAACTCATGGTTTATTCGGTGGTAAGTGTCTTTAACTGCCGAGCCATCTCATTTCTCCATTTACTGAAAGTGTCTTTGACTGAGGTTTTTCTTTGGATAACATATCACCTTCGCATTATATTAATCTTATCTTTGCTTTCCAAATTTTGCATTATCATCATGGCAGGAAGCATGGCAGCATCCAGGCAGACATGGCGCTGGAGGAGCTGAGAGTTCCACATCTTGTTCCGAAGGCAAACAGGAGAGGACTAACTTCCAGGCAGCTAGGAGGAGGGTCTCGAAGCCCACCTGCACAGTGACACACTTCCTCCACCAAGGCCACGCCTCCTAATAGTGCCACTCCCTGGGTCAAGCATTCAAACCACCACATTGCTCAAGGTTTATTTTTGTTATGAAAAAATCATGGAATCAGATTGATCACTCTGCGTTATTAAGACCGGGAGCCAGGGCTGCAGATATGTGCCGCCATGCCGGGTTTATGCAGCACTGAGGATGAACTCCAGGGCTTGGTGCTAGGCATCTGCTCGACCAGTGAAACTGCATCCCCAGTTTCATCTAATTTGTTACCTAGCAATTTGGAGATGTGCTATGTCAATTCTGTTGTTAGGGAAACTTGCTTATGGTTAAAAACATGAGCTGATTAGCAAATTGAATCTGGACAAGGAGGAACTGTAAATGCACTGGGAATATCTAATGGAACCAGAGCTTTGGGCTTTCTTCAGCATAGAGCCTGGCACCTGTGAGAGTCTGCTTGCTGTGCCTCTCAGACTTCAGGATAGAGCTTTTCTGATCTTTTGGCAGATATGTCTACATTGCTCTAATGTGACTGTTGTCTCCTTGCACATAATACATCTTCTAGGAAGGCCAAAGGAAAAGTAGCAAAGGCTATGGAAATCTGTATTATAGAATATTATAAAATTATATATATATATATATATATATATATATATATATATATATATATATATCGATGTATCTATCTCATCTGAGAAGAATGGACCTGCAGAGTTCTTATAAGTCTGTCCAGTTGCAGCGAAGCTCTTGGTGCAGTGATAAATACCCACTGATGGTTTCCATGTTGAAGGCATTCCTGGGATAAACCGTACTTGATCACCATCTTTTTGTTTGGTAATATCTTGTCTGGAGCTTTTGCACCTGTGTTACTAAATGAAATCAGACTGGGTATTTCCCTGGCGCCTACTGTCTGCTAAACTTTTAGAATTAAGGTTATTAATCTCAGAGAAAGCACCCCATGTTTTTTCCTTGCGTACACTCTGGGATAGTTTGTGTTGGGTGGACAGTCCTTGCTCCGTAGATGCCTGACAAACTTTCCAAATAAAACGAACTGAGTTTGGAGTTTCCTTGAAGGAAGATTTTAAAGTACTTACTGGATGTCTTCAGTGGTTGTAGGACTATAGGGTTTTGTTTTGTTTTTTTTCTGAAGTTTGCTGTTAGGCACCCTCACCCCAGGGATTTCATTTCATACACATTTTCTACTCTACAGGAATAAGGAGCTCATAATGTCATATTATTATTCTGTTGGGGGAGGGAGGTAGAGAGGGACAGAGGAACAGAAAGAGGGACAGAGGGAGGTTGAGAATGAATAGAGGAAGTGAGCGTGTTGGTCTTACCCTGTGGCCTCCATTTCTTGGCTGAAGTGATGTTCCTTGCCTCAACCTGTACAGCGGCTGACATTACAGGTGAGCACCATTGTGCCCAGGACCCTCATTACTACTTAATCATACCTGAGAACAGTTCCTCTTTTATTCATAAAATTGGTCTTATGTGGGTCTCTTTAAAAATAGTTTATTTTTATTTTACATGTATGAGTGTTTTAACCACATCTGTGAACCATATGCATGCAGTACCCAAAGAGACCAGAAGAGGGTGTGAGATCCCTTGGAACTGGAGGTACAGGTGGTTGTGAGTCGCCATGGCTGGGAATTGAACCTGGGTTCATCTGGAAGAGCAGCCAGTGCTTTTGTAACCACTGAACCATCTCTCCAGCCTCTACTCTTTTTTTTTTTTTTTTTTTTTTTTTTTTTAAACCTCTTAATGTTTAATCTTGGCAGAGTTTTCTGAGTTATATTAGTCATTTCAAAGAAGCAACTTTTAGCTTTGTTAACTTCATCTGTTATTTGTAATTTCTTTCTGACTCAATTTCTGTCCTAAGCGTATGTCTCCCTCTGCATGTGTGTGTTGTGTATGCATTTACATGTCTGCACATGTATGTGTATATGTGTGTAGAGGCCAGAAATCAATGATGAGCGTCTTCCTCATTTACTCTCCACCGTATTTCTTAGAGAGTCTATAACTGAGCCTGGAGCTCACTGATTTGGTAGGCTTTCAGCCAGCTCTATGGTCCTACGTGACTCAGTTTCCCCGGCTTCCTAGTTAGAAGTATTGCATTTCCGATGCTAGGATTATTGTGCTACTAAACATGGCTTTTTTGTGGGTGCTGGGGACCCAAACTCAGGTCCTAAAGCTTGGGTGGCAGCTACTTTAATGTCCTTCCTGCAATCCTCCTGACATCCTGACAGGGTTTATTGTTTGCAACTCGTAGAGATCTGCCTGTCTCTATCTCCTACACGCTGGGATCAAAAGCAAGCACCACCATGCCTGGCTCTCTCTCCTTTTAAAAGTTTGTTTTTCTTAGTTTGTACCATTTATGAAATTATACATTTAAAAGTGTTTAGATTTAATATTTTTATTTTTAAAGTTATTTAGCAGCATATTTCTTAATTTCCAGCAAAAGATTTTATTATTGTTTTTGTTTACCTTTTTGGCATTGATCTTTAATTATTCATTATTGGTAGAGAAAGGTATCCATAGGACATGGTTCTTTAAAATTTGCTTCACGGTACATTAAGTGGGAAGTTTAAAAAAATATTCTATATATAGGCTGATGAAATTGGTCAGTGGACACAGGTGCCTACTGCAACTCCCTCTGTTTATAACCAAGGAAACTGAAGTTCTGTCTAAATAAAGTGATTTTATAACTGAAGTCAGAGCATATTTGTTGGACTGGGGAGAGTAGTCTTACCACCTGGCTTGACTATCTGTTTTAAACAACTGAGTTGAAAGACGAGCCAGGATCGTGAATTATTAACCACGGTAACCTTAGCAGTTGTCTTGTGTCAGAGCTGTCAATGGAATTAATAGCTTGGATTACTGTTCTTGGTTTTTCCTGCAGTGTGACTCCAGATCCCACTCAGAGTCTTTGCACTGTGCCCATGAAGCTCGTGCAACACAAACAAGCTGTCCTCAGTAGCTCACCAGTAAGTTTCTGCTGAGAGACAAAAGACTGTGCTCATCCCCATGTCCCTACGGTGCACTCTTGACCGGATTCCATTAGCAGGCCTGTCTACCGGGTGTCACTGCCCAGAGAAGCCACCAACCAGCTGGTGCAGAGTCCTCTAAATCATCCTCTCCTTCAGCTGATGAGGTCCCAGTACGCTCTCTGACCCTTCCAGCTGACTCCTGTTAATTGCTCTTACACCTGACCAGCTGCCAGAACAGCTGCTCAACTCACGTTACTACTTTGCTGCCACACAAGTGTTTATCAGCTCAAGAACTGGGACCTGCCATTTTCAAACAAAGAGTTTCTCTTAGTCCTAAAACTTCATTTCTATCATAGGAGACATTGGGACTCGTGCCTTTGTTTATCTAGGGTTTCTTCTACCATCTCTAGATGGAGACAAGGCACCCTTCACAGCCCCTGGCCAGCAATCTCCTAGGAGGCAGACACTGTCATACCCATTGCAGGAATAGCTGCCTCCTGAGCAGTTCATCTCAGCCGATACAGTCTGATTCAGTAAAATGGGTACAGACAGCGAGGAGCACCTGGAGCTCACAGCTGAATGTTCGGATTACCTTACTGCTTAGTCTAGTGAGTGCAAGCCTACACATTAGTGCTTAGTGCTAAAAGCTTCAAGTGGGAAGGTGGCTTCCTCCTGGGGCTGCAGGGGCCTCTTCTAGTGACATTGTGAACACTGGGTTCGAAAATACAACTCTTAGAGGACTGCACTGTCTCTGGTGAGAAGTGTACCCCGGGGAACTCCCTATATCTACCTGAGCTTGCAGTTCAGAGACAAAATGGAGGAATCTGGACTGGATGCCAGAGGGACATCTTTCTGTTCTTGCAGAGAGATTATAGCCCATTGACATTACTGCATCAGTCTTTTTTTTTTTTTTTTTTTTTTTTTGGTTTTTCGAGACAGGGTTTCTCTCTGTAGCCCTGGCTGTCCTGGAACTCACTCTGTAGACCAGGCTGGCCTCGAACTCAGAAATCCACCTGCCTCTGCCTCCCAAGTGCTGGGATTAAAGGCGTGCGCCACCACCACCTGGACATTACTGCGTCAGTCTTAACCCCGGAATTCTTAGAGTGCCGACTCGAAGCTGACACAACGACAGCCTTATGTGAGTGGCTCCACAGCTGTATTTTCTGGGAGAACAAGTTTATCTGGTTGCCTTGTAATCATTTAACATATTTTATTAAGCATTGATTTAAAAAAAAATGCAAGAGAAAAAAGGATGTGACACCTCGGAGCAAATGCTTGAAGGTCACCAAATATCGTTATAAATATTGCACTTTATAAAATCCTTTTCGTGTCTTCATACAGCTCGGCTCTAGAATATCCTCCTACAGAGATGTGTGTACAAGCTGCCAGCTGCCAGTGCTCGCTGTTGTTTCCCATCAGGCAGTGGGCGGGAGGGTTCTCAGATGTCTGACCTCACAGCGCAAGCTCAGGTCTTCCACCAGCGAAATGGAGGCGGGACTCACCTACCCATCACATGAGGAGCAACTCGGCTCCATCTCTCAGCATGCTCGGTATTAAATAGCATGGGGTTTTTTTTGTTTTGTTTTGTTTTTTTTGTTTTTTTTCTACAAGGGGAGAACATGGCTCAGCGGTGATGAGCAAGTTCAGGCTAACACTGCTTGTTCTTCAGGGCGTTCATGGGCTTCTGATTCTTATTCTTGAACATCTTGACAAAGCTGTTTGGCATAATTTTGCCACGCCCATCTTCACCCGCTTGTCCCATAATAATGTAATTGAGACCTAAAGGAAGAGAATGTAAAGATAACTGTTTTCTTCACGTTCATAGTTAATGGCTTCCTTCTCTATCAGAAGTAGACTGTGTTTTAGCCCTGATTTCACTTTCCCACAATAGCCTCTGCCTGAAAAAGGTCCATGACTTGCTCAGGGAGGCCTCCGCCTTCCCCTCTCTGCTACTGAGCTTTCCAAGAAGAAAGGTTACAGCTCCGTCCTTACCTCGTCTGAGAAGGGGGCACTGCCTGCAGACCACAGTGAGCTTGACACTCATGTTCTTGCCAGCCTGCTGAATAGCCAAGTTGCCCTCCCTGTAGATACTGATGATGGAGACCGTGGCATACAAACTCCCACCTCGAGTGACCGTCGTGATGACTGTGCCGGCTAACACTGTAGAGAAAAGTCCACAGTGAAGGCAAAGCCAGGCAAAGCTGAAAACGATTTCAAATTCTTTTATGTTTCGGAAATGAAAATTCACGTGTTAAAGCGTTCTCAAATTTTAAATCACTAAAATATAGGTTAGAAAAAAAAGAAGATCATGGAGCTACAATGTTGTGTTTGAGTGTTACTTCCCAGAGGAGAAATCTAGCCGCTTTCCCAACTGCAGTCTGCGGCTGAGATGGAGACCCTCTTAAAACAGTCTCTCAACACGTGGATAGATTGCCACTTAAGGGATAGAGTTATGAGCCTTGCTCTTAAGTACTTAGCAACCCTGTTTATCTCACTTAGAAAATGAACGTAGAGAACTGAGCTATGTGCTTGTTCTGGTGCTGCCGAGACAACCAAAACCTTACCCCTGGGAGTGTTTCCTTCCACGGCTGAGAACTCGCTGTCCCTTGGTGATATTTGGTCACTGTGCCATCTAAGTGAGCCACAGACGATAGGCTAAATCTAGTTTTAGACTCGGGTAACCTAACCTCTCAGGACAGTGTGAGCCCCCAGTGCTTATGTAATACACCAAGCTCCTAAATGCAGAATTCCCAGCACGCTCCTTTGATTCCTGGTAATGTGAGTCCACTAAAAATGTCAGTCTGTAGCTGAGGGAAATCAGGGGGCTCCCAAAGCACGGGAAGGCAGCTCCTTCCACAGAAGACTAACCCAGGTGTGGCTGCAAGTACACCTGGCAATACTTGTTTCCATTTTTATGCAGTCATTTGAACTCAGAATGAAAACTTCACAAAATCCATCCCTTCCCTACAAGACAGTCCCAGGGTTGCAGACAGTTATCACATAAAGACACCGAAAGCAAGTTGGAACTTGGGGGTGGGGGTGGGGGTGGGATTGGAGGTGAGGGGGGCTTGTTTTTGATAATATGTTTGGCTGCAGCAACTTTCTTTTCCTGATAAGATTAAATTTGTTCTCAAGTGGTTTTCACGATGGTGCAAGTTTTTAATTGGAAAAATCCCCTAGAAACCCCAAGCACTTAACGCCTCCTTCCTCAGGTTCCGGTTTACAAGAGCTTCAATTGGGCGTCAGATTTTTTACATTTTACCTTAGGACTTTGAAAAGACAGGACAGAGAAGATACTTGCATTCTGTTTGAGAGAGGCTGGTTTTGAATGTGAGCTTAACTATTGAATGTACTTTAAGCTGGATCCCAGATTCGAGAAAGTAATTCTCTGGTGTGCAAAAAAAGATTATCTAGGCTTTTTCACGAAGTCCACCAGAATACACCGAGTAGCAGTGTCATGGACTAAGAGTCAACTTTTAAACTGATTTACAGGGCGGGGGCGGGGCGGGGGCGGGGCGGGGGTCAGGGGTAGGCACTGTTTGTGAAGCTTTTTTTTCTCATCGGGAAGCCAAACAGTTCATCGAGCCCGGGTGGACACACTCTGGTGGACAGGTCTACGCTTCCGTGGGTGAATGAGCTGCGTTGCTGAAGTCATGGGAGTGCCTTGAGATTAAGCACACAGTCTCCTGTTTCTCATTAGAGAGAGAAGCCTGGTTTCTGTTTCTTACCAAAGTTACTTGAACAATAATTGCTCTCCAGAGTCCCCGTCCGTCTACACTTCTGCTGACACAGGGCCACAGTGGGTTTTATACCTAATTCAAAGAAGAAATTCAAAGAAGGGAGTCATGAGATTCAGGAAAATCAATTCAGATATAATTGGTGTTTACGTCAGAACCTGGCCAGTTAAAATTACCATTTAATTCCCCAAGCCACCAAGCTTACCACTGCAGTGAAATAATTATGAACCATGCAAGAGAAATTCTTCATGCTACCAACTACTGTCTTTCCTCACAGGAACTTAATCCAGAGACAATCCGAATTTAGTTTAGGTTGCTTCTCCTTTTAGAGCAGTGGATCTCAACCTTCCCAGCGCTGTGACCTTTGACACAGTTCCTCATGTTGGGGTAAACTCCGACTGTAAAATTATTTTTGTTGCTACTCCATTACTGTAATTTTGCTACTGTTTGGAATTTTAATGTAAATATTTGATGTTTCTGATGGTCCTAGGTGACCCCGGGAAAGGTTGAGAACCACTGCTTTGTATGTATGTATGTATGTATGTATGTATGTATGTATGTATGTATGTATGTTTCACACTGTAGAATCGACCTGAGTGCCCAGCTTAGGAAAAACAAACAAAAAACAAAAAAGTTGTCCAATAAATCTGAAGTGACAGAGCCCAGGCTAATTCTTCACAAGAGGAATTCTATGGTGTTCTCATGAGGGTAAGAGGAGCTTTCTTGGTGTGCTTAAAATATACAGCTCTCTAGTTGTCGATAGCACAGGGAGTTAGGAATGTTACTCATGTGTAAAGTGTTAGGTTTGATTCGAGGAGTCACTAAGCTATTTATTTTGAACCCGGGATTAGTTATAAGGATCTCAAGAAGTCAACAGTTATCAGCTCCATCCATCAAGAGACACAAGTTAAAGGCATAATCAGGCACAACCACAGTGGTCCTCAATCGGTGGTAACTTTGTTCTGTAGGTAACATATGACGCACATAGGAAACGCTCGAGCTGTCCTGACTAGGGAGGCACCGATGGCATCTAATTCACAGCCTCAGCTGTGCGTCTGTGCTCATTGGCCTTTGTCAACCGGACACAAACAGAACCATCTTGGAAGAGTCGATCTTAACTGAGAGAATGCCTCCGTAAGATTGACATGCAGGCAAGTCTGTAGGGCATCTTCTTGATTGATGATCACACACTATGGATGATGTCATCCCTGGGCTCGTGGTCTTGGGTTATATAAGAAAGCAGGCTGAGCAAGCTTCAAGGAGCAAGCCTGTAAGAAGCACCCTTCCATGGCTTCTGCACTAGCTCCTGCCCTGACTTCCCTGGACGATGGACTCTACAAGAAGAAATAAATTCTTTCCTTCCCAAGTAGCTTTTTGGTGATGGTATTTTGTCACACCAACACAAACCTTAGCTAAGAGTCCATTGCAGTTCATATGGGGTCCTGCAACTGAATATGACATGTCACAAAAAGCTTGGCAATGCTAAAAGGTTTCTGAATGCTAAAAAACGAATTCAGTTTCACAAGGTATCTGTATCTGAGGTGCTGGTGGCAGTGTTCGCCTGTGCTGCACTGTGAACTGCAGTCTTGGTTCTGAACAAAGAATGTCACACAGCACACACATGCTGTCAGGCCCTCACACCAGCCAACACTGCCTGAAACACCTCTGCTCAGAATTCAGATGACTGCATGCTGCAGCCGTTGAGTTTTTACTGAAGCTGTAAAGTTTCCTGCCCTAAAACACAGAAATTAGTTTTCTCCAAGGGAATCTCACTGGGGAAACTCTTAAGAGAGGGTCACACGTCGGCAGTAGATGGCCAACACAAAAGGAACCCAATGGCAACTTGGAGGTTCTTTGTTGCCTAACGTTAAGTCAGGGCATTGTTTTTAAACCTTACAGATCCTTTATGTGTTTTCTATGGCTTTGTTTTAATGGTTTGGTTTTTTTCTATGAGGTTCCCGTGTGTGTGAATGTGTGTGTGTCTGTCTATATCTGCTCCTTGTGGCTTTTCTTTGGCTCTTCTTCCTAAATATAGTTTTTTTTTTTTTTTCAAGAATTCAGAAGCATTTTAGAAGGATGAAGTTATATCATTTGTACTGGGTAGTCCTTTGTCAGCTGTCAAGTTGTGTCACAAGCTAGAGACAGCTAGGAAAAGAGACTCTTAATTGAGAAAATGCCTTTATCAGACCGACTAGAGGATCTGTGGAGGCATACTGTTTTAAGCGTCTGAATGTTTTGCCTACATATATGTCTATGTACCACCTGTATGCCTGGTGCCCGGAGAGGCTGGAAGAGGGGGTTGGATCCCCTAGAATTGGAGTTCCAAACAGTTGTAAGCTGCCACGTGTATGCTGGGAATGTAAGCCAGGCCTTCTGGAACAGCAGCCTGTACTCTAACCATCTCTGAGCCCCTGAGCCATTTCTCCAACCCTAGTATATTTTATTATTATTGTTGTTGTTGCTGTTGTTGTTGTTATTAATTGATGTAGGAGGCCCAGGCCACTGTGTGTGGTACTGGGTTGTATAAAAACACAAGCTGAATGAGTCATGGAAAGCAAGCCAGTCAGCAGCGCTCTTCCATGGTCTCTGCCTCAGTTGCTGTCTCCAGCTTCCTTCCTTGAGCCCTTGTTCTGACTTCCCTAAGGGATGGACTGCTACTGGAAGTGTAAGATGAAATAAACCTTTCCACTTCGAATGTTTTTACTCAGTGTTTTGTCATGGCAACAGACAGTGAAGCAGTTTCCAGATGGACTGTGGGAAACCAGCTCCTTTTCAGCCTTGGACTGTTTGTCTGGGAGAGGGTGGGTGCCCTACATGGATGCTTCTTGCCTTCCAGTACATCTCTGCCCTCTGGTCTTTAAGCCAGGAGGTTACTCCACCTAGCTCGTCTTGTGGTCTTTGTCTCAGTTTCTGCACTCACAAACAGCCCTTAGCTCCGCCTTTCTCCTATGCAATTTTGCACCATCTCCAAGGGCCCACCATCTTCATGGATGATCCAGTTTCATCCTCATTAGGTACTACCCGCTGTTGCATCTGCCACTGAAACCCAGGCTCAGATGTCCTCATGCAGAACCAGGTGTTGCCCATCTCCTAAATGACAAATTTTGATATCCTAATATCCAGGTGTCTTAGTTAGGGTGCCCCTTGCTGTGAAAAGACACCATGACCAAGACAACTCTTTTTTTTTCTTTCTTTCTTTCTTTTTTTTTTCTTTTTTCGAGACAGGGTTTCTCTGTGTAGCCCTGGCTGTCCTGGAACTCACTCTGTAGACCAGGCTGGCCTCGAACTCAGAAATCCACCTGCCTCTGCCTCCCAAGTGCTAGGATTAAAGGCATGCACCACCACTGCCCAGCTAAGACAACTCTTATAAAAGAAAACATTTAATTGGAGCTGGTTTACAGCTTCAGGGACTTATTCCATTATCATCATGGTGGGAATTATGGCAGCTTGCAGGCAGACATGGTGCTGGAGAGGGAACTGAGAGTTCTACATCTTGATCCGCAGGCAGCAGAAGGGGACTATGTTCTATACAGAGTAGAGCTTGAGCATAGGAGACCTCAAAGCTGGTTCCCACAGTGACACATTTCCTCCAATAAGGTCACCCCTACTCCAACAAGGCCACACCTAATAGTGCCACTCCCTGTGGGCCAAGCATTCAAACACATGAATCTATGGGGGTCATTCCAATTCAAACCACACACCAGGATAGCCTCCCGTCTTTCAGGGTCATTTATTTAATCCAATGGCCATCTCACCCTGTCACTGGAGGGTCCGTACTTTGAGCACTCACATGGTCCCTAGCCAACCAATCCTAGCTGACTTTTATTTGCTTAGTTACCTCACTTGGCTTCGACTGTCCATTTCCCACTTTCTTTACAGCCATTCAAACTGTCATGTCCCCCTTCTCCTCCAACACCCAGAAGTCCTGCAGGAGGATGCTCTTTTTGGTTCCTGCACTTGAGTCAGCTGAGTTCACAGCTGTGCACCAAAAAGTGACGGGCTCCTGGGGGTCACCTGACTGTCCCATTTCCACAGCCATTTTTCAGATTTTCATTTTCCTAGCTGCCAGTGCTGCCATGCTCCTCGGTGCTGACCCTGCCTATGCTCAGAAGGAACAGACGTCACAGCAGAGAATGTCCTTGATGTATCCACTGACCCTCAACACTCTCTTCCTTTATTTCTCTTAGGGAGGAGGCTACCTTTCTGCTCCAAGCCTTTTTGGGTATGGAGTGTGGAATCTCTAGCCTTTGTGACAGACCTCCCACTTCTGTTCCTTCTGTCCCCTGCACTGACCTTTGCCATTGCACCACACTGATGTTAATGTGTTCACCTCTCAATGCCCTTCTCTCTTTCCTTTCAGGAGCAAATGTGTGCTGTGAGTTTCTGGAACTTTCTGTTTCTTCACCTTGCTACACACATTCCTGCCACACCCTGGCTTCTGCCTGCATTGCACCACTTATAAAACTCCCAGTCATGGGTTAAACACAGACATTTTAGTCTCATCAACAGGAGGCTCACTGGCTTTCTAGGGCTTCCTCTAGGACTTGTGCTGTGGATGTCCTTCCTCCTCCCTCCTCGCCCTCCACCAAAGTTAGATTTCCTTGAAGTTTTGTCCCAGTTTTTTTCCTCCCTGTGCCTTCAACCTCTCCCAAGACAGATAAAGCCCCCTTTTTTAAAAATTTGTTTTTTATGTGTGTGAGTACTGTTGCCCACATGCATGTATGTATGCCCCATGCTTGTCTGGTACCCTTGTAGGTCAGAAGAGGGTATTGAATTCCCTGGAACTGGAGTCCTGGGTGATTATGAGCTACCTTGTGGGTTCCGGGAATCAAGGCAGGTCCTCTGGAAGAGCAAGTGTCTAAACTGCTGAGCCATCTCTCCGGCCCTGGAAGCCCCATTGCATGTCCATGACCCCTAACTCTGCATAAATCTCCCTCTCTGGCCTAGAAGCCCAACGGTCTGCCTGCATAGTAAGTCTTATAGACACTTCAAGCCTTCACGTGTGACTCCTACTCCCCAGTCTGCTTCAGTGAGCAGTAGCTCCTTCCCCCAAGTTGTGCAAGCCAAGGACCGGGGAGATATTGTCCAGTTAGCCACCACAGTCTGTCACTGTCCTCCTCATCTCCGGACTTTGTAGGTGTGTCACGGCATAGTTCAGCCAAACAATCCATTCATTTCATAGAGGCCAGGTTGCAGCCGACAAATCTCCTTTGGATCTTTACTTAAAACCCTCAACAGCTTCACCCTGTGAAGCTTAGTTCTGAAAAGTCAAAGCATTCAGGGCGTAGGGAGAGAGGTGAACCTTGAGAGGCTGGTGGGGGTACTTGTTGGAGGCTTTTATGTGCTGTGTACAGGAGTTTGGTCTTCTGGGCTTTCAGGAACGGTAACCACTGGGCACATGAGTTCCTGCATGACTAGTTATACTCCAAGCACTCACCAGGGCTGCCACATTGGATCACACGCCTACAGATGACTAACTTAAGGGAAGAATGATGTGGCCCGTGCTGGCTTGGGAGATGCAAGTGGTGAGGTAAGATAAGGGAGGCAAAGATGACTATGAGAATGTCCAAACAAGTAGAAAACAGGCTTGAAGCACAGGAGTGTGACAGAAGGTAGCTGAGGATGATATGGTTTTGTTTAAGTGTCATGAAACGTTTGGGAGTTAGTTGCAACCCACATTTGCAGTTTTACAGAAAGTCCAAATTGGAGATAAAGCCAGAAAGCCACTAGCACCATGGATCTGTCCAGATAGTTCACCATAAGAACGTCTGGTCCACTGTGCTGGACTGGGGACGCCGGACAGTAGTACACAAGGCAATGCGCAGCCAGGCCACAAGGGGGTGTGCTATGAGAACCAGAAACTGCAGGGCATGTCTGTGTTCAGGACAGCCCTGCTGGAGAGGATGAGAAAGCAACAGAGAGCCAATCGTAGTATGTCATTAGTTGCCACTTTATCCTCTCCCTGACTTGGGGTTTCTAAGCTGAATCCTGAATTGCCAGAGGGTGGAGCATGTGGGACATAGAGACCAATACCAGGCCCCAGTGCCTTCACAGACTCTTAGATCATAACCCATAACTATCTCCAGCTTCTGTAATTAGTGAATATTTTTTCTTGATTTATTCCATTTAAATATATATAATACACACACATACACACGTATTATATGACATTTTCTGAGATACAAAAACAAAATCTTAAACCTGGCAGTTGTTAAAAACTGGCAGGTATTAAGGCCCTAGAACATTACCCTAAAATACAATTTTATGTAATAAAATGAACACTATAAGAAGACAGAAGGGAGAGGGAGAAAAGGTGGCCAGGACATCAGTCTTCAAATCATAGTTAAGCAGGAGGAACACTCTGGAACCCAACAGCAGTGTGCCGTGACTACATGCTTACTGTATTATATATAGTTAAAATAGTACATTTATTTTATTTTATTTTTTATTATGGAGAGGTGTGTGCAGAGGTCCGAGCACTGTGGAATCAGCTCTCTACTTACACCTTTATGTGCATCCCAGGGACCAAGCTCAGGTTCCCACCCTTGCACAGCAGGCACCTTCTCTGCTGAGCCTCCCCAGCCCTGGGTTATATATTCTAAGAACTAGAAGAGCTGAGCTCCAAGCCGCCTAATACAAACAAATGACAAAATTTAAAGTCACAGAAACACTAATTACTCTGGTTTGACCACTGCACATTGTATGCATGGATCAAACACCGTGCACCACAAACATTATTACGTAAATTATTATGTTAAATTTAAAAATAAAACAAGGGAAGACTTTTGCCATGTACAGTAAAGGAGTGTTGGGTTTATAAAGATACTGTTTATATTACAATCAGCTTCCTAGTAATTCTTAGACGGCCATTATTTTCTTCCGGGGCTAATACAGACCACTGGCTGGCGAGCATCCTGACCTGCCTTTCTTTAATCCACAGAATCTCACTACCACCTCACACAAGTTCTCACCTACTTACTTCTGTTTCGGGTATCTTCTCATTTTGTCTACCTCAAAAGAATTCTTTCTAGAATTCTGAAGTGTCTGTGCCATTTTCCAAACACAAGAACTTACCTGTAGTTATGGGGAATGTGGTGGTGATGGGCGTGGCTGTGGTTGGCGGAAATTTTTTCGGCCTGAATTTGTAGTGACCGATAAATCCATCTGCTGTTAAACTTAAGTCTGATAAAAACTGAATGAGAAGTTCATTTCTCTCAGACACGATTGGCCTAGGAGAGAAACACAAAGTTTAAGTGGCACCTCTCTACAAATGTCCGATCTTTCAATTCATTTTTTGACAATAGATTAATGACTCGTTGAAAAACAGAAATTCAAAACACTTGAGAGAAAAATGAAGGTCCTAACACACCACCTTCACAAGGACCCTATTATCATCTTCTTTTTATGAACCTAGAATTCAGTGATTTTCCTGAGGTCCTGCAGTCAGCATGTGGGAACCAGGATTTGAACCTGGGGCCCAGTGACTCTAGAGACCAGGGAAGATATAGGGACCAGAGTGAGCGCTAATGTTGTGGCTATTCCCCACCATTCCCTGAGGCTTTGCCTGACTTGTGACTCTGAACTAAGTCTGTGATTGACACTAGCTGCCGGCGATGGGGAATCTGAGGGACAGATCTGATGACATAGAGGGCTCAGGAGACCACATTTCATTTTTAGTGGGAAGTCTAACGTCTGCTGCAATGGCAGCATTTCTATTTATAATCCCCATCAGGGAGAAGCTGATGAAGAGAGAGCAGGTGACTACCGATAGCTAGTCATAACACTGTTACAAGCTCCGACATTAGGAACCTGGTAGTTAGCTGGAAATACATACAGGGCTGGAGGTGATGCTGACTAAACCTCAAAGACCCTCTGAATCTTAGGGGATGACTATAGGAGGTGTCAGTTGCTATTATTTCTTAAGCAAGGGAGAGAATGCTGGTTGGCTAGTTTTATTTAACAACTAACTCATACGTAGAAAAGGATTAAGCTAGCTATTTGGTTAGATTAGTGATTTGATAAAACTCCTTTTCTGGTGCAACCCTCTAGTCAGAGCACTTGGGCCTCTCGACAGCCCATAATGAGCAGCTCACTTCTGAACCAGCTGCAGTGAGCAGGCAGAGCCATGCTTGAACAGACCAGCTGGGAGAACTGTGAAACCAAGCGGGGGACCAACGGAAGCAGGGGGCTTGTGACCTACATCCATATTTCTCATTCCTAAAGCAACGAGGATCATGTAAATGATACACAGAGATTTAAACTTTTAACAGATGTATTTTCACTTGCTTACGGAGAGTATGAAATAAGAATTTAAAACTTCCCTATACACAATTCTCACCTACAATTACAAACAAAACGTGCTAACCTTGTTTAAATGATAACATTGTAACAAGCACTTCCTATAGGCAGTAGTGGGAATCCATTCATGACTTCCACACAGGTACTTGTTCTGGTGTCTACGCCCTGGCTTTTCTATGAACTAACTGGGCAACATTATATCAGAAATTTGATTTTTTTTTTCAAGGAAGAGTATTTTAGTAACAAAAGTAGATTTTTATTGTGGTGCTTTGTGGAAATACAACCGAATCCCAGGACACCGAAGGTCAAGTGCTGCATCTGGGAGCTGATGATGTCATGGATAACCAGGGAGACAAAATCTCACCCAGAAATTGATGGAGAAGAAGATGGCTTGGGAGGCCGTGAGCTGATAGCAGTAGCTGCCTTTAAAGTCTACAGTCTGCTCTCTGCTTGCTACTGCCAGCCAGCCACCTTGTCTGCTGATTTCATCTGCTAACTATTCATCTCCGACAGCCTCCTTTATAACGTGATGCAGTGAAATTCCTTTGTGCTACTGTGTGTCCACCAGTGAGCTTCCAAGGATCCGCCAGTCTCCGTCCCTCATCTCACTCTTCCTAGATTGCAAGCAGAGCCACGGTGACTGAGCTTTCTCTTTAATGGGTTCCGAGGATCCAAACGCAACTCCTCACACTTGCAGCATGAGCACTTGATCAATTAAACCATCTCTGCAGCCAGGAGAGGAACTTACTCAAGGAAGGATAGTTTCATGACAAAGACAGATTTTCTTCTCTGCCTCCTTGCCTTTACCAGGACCGCTGCAACAGCTTCCCTGGTCATCCTGTGGGGATGTGGGATGGAGAGCCATTGGGCACATCACCCCCTGCCTCGATGCACTTGGGGGGCTCCCAACTCTACGGAATGCAGAGCCCACCGTGCTCTTTAGTCTTATTTCTCTCCGGGTTCCAGCTCGAGGTCTAGGCTTCAGGAGTAGCACACGTGTCCATGTCTCTTCACTGAAGTGTATCTTAGAAATGCCCCCCTCCCCTGCTTCCTCCCGTCACCAGCCAATCTCTCCAATTGCTTCCCCTGATCAAGGCCTGGTATTTTCCAAGAGATTCTTTGCTGTTTTGTTGATATTATAATGTGAGTTAGAATACACTTAACCATTCCCTCGTTCGGGACCATTGTGATATGTACTTTCCCCATCACAAATAATATTGCTGAGACTATACACGTGTGTGCTGTGGTGCTCCCGGGCAAAGAGTCTTCAGCTGGCACGTGACGGCAGACTGTATCTACGTGCTAGGCCATCAGCTATGAGGTCATGTTCAACTTTATTGCATAGTCCCAACCTGATCGCCTACATGGGCCTACCAAATCACACCTTCTCCAAAAGGTTGCTCATTGTATAGATTTCCTCTTATGAAAATTCCTTCTCATGTTTTGTGGTTATTTTTAAACCCATTTTTTTAAATTGAGTTGTCTTTTCCTGAGTTTTTAGTGTATTGTGGGACTTAGGATGTTTTCAAATAAAGGTTATGAATACAGATCTCTGGTGTGTCTTCCCTCGACTCTATCTTTAAGGTATACAAAAATTCTCTTTTCAAATTTCTCTTTACAGTCTCATTCTATCTGTTATTGATCCCTGTGTGGTTATGGACACACGAGTTCATTGTGCCATACGAATAAGTGGACTCTGCCCCCACTTTCAATGGGGTCTTCCTTCCCTACTGGCCCAAGAGTCTCAGTGGAATGCATTATCCACAGACACATGTGATAAACTCCTGGCCTTTCTTTGTGACTCCACTTCCCTTTCTTTCTGTTCTCAGTCTTCATTCTCAGCTCCCTGAAACAGTCTCACATGCCTGGGCAGGTGAGTCTCCTTACTGGGTGGGTGCTTTCCTCTAGAGTTCTGTATTGTCTCCAACCACCCACAGCCTACAGATGGGCAGTAGCCTGCCCGTCTACAACTTAGAATGCAGCTAACAGATCCAACAAAAATCCAGTTTCACTATTGTCCAACGAGGAGTCTTTCTAGTCATGAGCAGCTCCATGTAGTTAAGTGTTTGAAAATATCTTCTAGTCGGGTTTTATACTTTTCCACATTAGAACCTAGCACACAAGTATTAAAGATTTATTTTGGGGCATTTAATATGTTTGAAATATGAACTTTTCTATGGTCAGCAAGGTAGGGCAGCAGGTCAGGGAACTTACTGCTAAGATGGATGACCAGAGTTGGAGTCCCGGATCCCACTTGGTAGAAGGAAAGGATCTATCCACTCTTCAAGTTGTCCTAACACATCCATAGATATGTGCGAGCACACACACACACACACACACACACACACACACACACACACACACACGTTAGGCCCCATTTTGGCCCTGGTTTGGGCCTTGAGGACAAATCTGAGCCTGGCTCGAGTTTCTGTGGCCTTGTGGGAAAGCCTAAGCCTGGCTTGAGTTTCAAGACATCTCTCTCTCTCTCTCTCTCTCTCTCTCTCTCTCTCTCTCTCTCTCTCTCTCTCCTGCCCGGGGATGACTCAGTATGACCTGCACCAGCCCTTGCCTGCCTTTCTACTGCTGACATAAAATGAACTTATTGAGCCAGGCAGTGGTGGTGCATGCCTTTAATCCCAGCACTCAGGAGGCAGAGGCAGGCAGATTTCTGAGTTCGAGGCCAGCCTGGTCTACAGAGTGAGTTCCAGGACAGCCAGGACTACACAGAGAAACCCTGTCTCAAAAAAAAAAAAAAAATGAATTTATTGGCCCTTCAGTTACCTCCTCTGTCATCCTTCCCTACCTCTTCTGTCATCTCTTCTCATACCTCCTTGCCTTCTCTATATAAGCAAGTGCCTAGTTTAATAAAGTTAAGTTCCTGGTTCGACAAGACTCCTGGCCTGGCATGTTTCTTTTGGACCATCGACACTCGCCATCCCGCTCAGCCCCAGACAGACCAGGCTGGACCCGGTTCTCTCCTCTCACCTGGACCTGTCGGCAAGGGAGCCGACACACACACACACACAGACACACACACACACAGACACACACACACACACACACACACGTACAAATGAATGAATGAATAAATAAATAAAATAAATGTAACTTACATTAAAACAATAAAATAAGGTGTTGAACATGTCTTATTTCCCCTAGGAGGATCTGTGTAGTGTTGAAACACCTCTCCCTTGTGCTAATCAGAACTCTGGAGAAAACCATATTGACTTCGGTCGGGAGCTCGCCTGGATTGGTGACAGTTCATTGGCCCTGCTGATGGGTTGTTGGCATTTCACCCCTCACCTAGTGAGCGTCACACCAAGCAAGGGCAGCTAGACTGGGGTGAGGGCCAGACATGGGTGGAGACATTCTGGGAACTGGCCCTTGACATTCTCCACCCCCACCCCTGTATATATACAGCCAAATGTTCTAGACAGGATGTGAAATGCTTTGTTTGCTGTCCCAGAATGCTCCTTGCTAAAAGGGAACTTGCGATATCTGAGCTCCCTGTGATTCTGTTGTCCGGGGCTCTTTATTGACTTTTTCTGCTTCCCCATTTGAGGGGTTATAAGGAACTGTGATATTATAAACTTGCTGGCCTGGGTCATCAGCCCCTGCTGCCCTCCTGACCCCAGCGTTTAACTCTTTCCTTTCCTTATTGTTTTCTTTTTTGCTCCCAGTCCTCCACCTTGAGACTCTGTCTAGAATCCTGATCCAGCTGGTTTGGGTCAGACTTGTTTCCTTCCTTCAAAGAAAACAAACAAACAAACAAACAGAAAACTACTGGTCAATTATCTTATGATTTCTGTGGCTTTTTCTTCCTCCTCTATCCATTTTGGATGAAAAGAATATATTTTCTCTATTTGCTGGTCTGGCAATGGAAAAAGCAAGGTCTCAAGTGAAAGTCCACCACAGAAAACATCTGGGCTTATGCTAAGCTTCCAGGTTTCCTTGGTTAGAATATTCAGCCCCTGGCCTTTTCCTTTTTCCTCCGAAATTCCTATTTTTTCCAATGCGAGGTCCCCTTAGTAGGTCTGTGACACAGCAGAACTTACTGTGCCAGCCTTGCCTCTGTTTGTCTATGTGGCTGCATTTTGCTGCTGCTAGTGAACCAGGCTCCACTGTCGTGGAATCCAAAGCTTTGTCAGCAAACCATGTAATAATCCAGAAAATAAAGGTAATTAGGGAATTTAACAGGGTGCAGGTTGTACTGGCTGGTTTTGTGTCAACTTGATGCAAGTTAGAATCCATCAGAGAGGAAGGAGCCTCAGTTGAGGAAATGCCTCCATGAGATCCAGCTGTAAGGCATTTTCTCACTTAGTGATGAAGGGGGGAGGGCCCCTTGTGGGTGGTACCAACCCTGGGCTGGTGGTCCTGGGTTCTATAAGAAAGCAGGCTGAGTAAGTCAGGGGAAGCAAGCCCATAAGCAGCACCCCTTCATGGCCTCTGCATCAGTTCCTGCCTCCAGTTTCCCTTCCTGCTTGAGTTCCTGTCCTGACTATCTCCAGTGAGGGACTTTGATCCCGACGTGTAAGTCAAATTAACTCTGTCCTCCCTAACTTGCTTTTTGGTCATGGCAATAGAAACCTTAACTAAGACATAGGTTTCAAGTCATAGAAACATTAGTGATACAAAGAGATACAGAGAAGCGCTACTTACGCAGGTGGACTGTCCCCACAGTACTTTCCAATTCTTCTGGCGTCGTTGACTTCCCCACCATTAAACACAGCCACGTAGTCGTATCTGCAGTAGTTGTCACGTTCAACATCAAACTTCTCAAACTTTAGCTCTATAAGCTTCGGGGAAAGCACAGTGTGCAAGTGTCAGTAACCTGAGTAACCTCCAGTGGAGGTTTCCACTAAAGCCCCCGTGGTTGGTGTGGGAGACCTATTACATCACATGGCAAGTCTAAATCACAGTAGCGAACATTTGAAAATTGCTAAGAGCTTAGATTTACATGTGTCAGTCAATGTGTACACATGCAAAAGCGTAACTATGCTAAGTGAGGGATATGCTAATTAGTTCAGTTGTAATATTTCATAATATATGCACTATCAAAGCATTTCTGTATACTGTAGGTAGATACAATTTTATTTGCCAATTATATCTCAATAAAGCTGGAGAGAAAAAGAAAAAAAAAAAAAAAAAAAGAGGGAGGATTCTATCTGAACAGCTGGGTGTGTGTTCTGGTGATAAACGGACCTGTATACTAGGCCATTCTCCTCTGGGAAAAAAATTAACAGAGATCAAAAATAGTATCTAAGATGTTCCCCCGTATCACGTTACATCTGGGTAAGGTGTGTGTGTGTGTGTGTGTGTGTGTGTGTGTGCTCATGAGATGGGTAGATTTCTCCTTTTGAGAGGAGATAAACATTCATCCTTATTGCATGTAAAGGAGTGTTTGGGATGAGAGTTTCGGGGACGTGGGAACTGATTTGAGCTGCTGAACTATGAATGCTCGTGTGCACACTCCAAGCACAGGCATGTGGGGTGTGGCATGTGGCTAATTTTTGAAGAATTTGCATAGAAACACTGATGTACCAAGTGTGAAGATTAAAGGTTTTCTTTTTCTTCCTTCCTTCCTTTCTTTCTTATTTATTTTTTGCTCTAGAACTAACAATTTTATCCTAAATAATTCATGTGAATTGTACATTTTAATTTTGAAAGGAATCCGTCATTCCCCTTACAAGCAGTTTCTTTGAGAACATTTCCAGCGTGTGCATCTAAGGACATCCCTGTGTCACTAACAGTGGTGGCAATCAGCTGCTGCCCAACCTTGCTGGGTAATAGGCAGCCAGGAATCCTGTCTGCTAATTCAGGGAAGGTGATGGAAATCGGGGCTTTCCCTCCCAAGAGCCCAAGAAGACACTTGTGTATCAGCCTGACCAAAGCTGGCAGGAGCAATGGTAATGCAGTTGGACCCACGGGCAATGATTGGATCCTCAGTGCCATACCTGTGGATGTTTGCCTACCTCTAAAATGTCATATGTGAGATGGGAGAGAGCGACCTTACTCATGCTAAAGATTGCTTTAAACTGGTAAAAACATCTCCTTTGGGGAGCCACTGACTTTCCACCAGCAACTAATAAAATATTTTCCATTTGAAAATTGGCTGAACTTTCTTGCCCTGAAGATTAGTTACAAAAAGCTTTTGGAGAGGGGGTGAAAAAGCAAGAGAAGAAAGGGGAAGCTGTGACAGATCCAGAGGTGGCACTTTTGTGACAAGACCCAGAGGTGGAGCTTTTGGAGAACATTCCATCCACTTGCACAGAAATTCCTCGGGATTTTGTTTTCCTGCTGTTTCTCTTCTTTGGACAGGACTACCAGTGGATTCCAAACACTTTAATGCTGGTGAAAAATTCAGTGGAGTGAAAGAAAAGAAACCAGAGAAACAGAGCTTGGATTCCAAATGGGGAAGGGCCACGAGAGAAGACGCACGACTATAATTTGGAAGCTAATAATATTGACATTATTCGGTCAGCCATATTAACAATGTCACAGAGAAACAATCAACACTCTTTCAAGAATTATGTAATGGTTTGAAGTATTTCAAAAATGTACTTTTAAATATTGCTATAAACTGTAATCTCTTCAACAAACATGTAGCCTTCCACTATTAAATAAATGGCTAAATTTCTAGTCTTTAAGATGAGACTGAGTTTTGAGATATGACCACAGGGTGGATGTATGCATTTGTATGTGCATGTGTGCTCATCTCAGTGACTTGCATGTTATATTTGCCTGCATCATAATTGATGTTAAAAGCAAATGTGTGGCAAGTGCTGTGGAGCTGTAGAGATGGCTCAGTGGGTAAGAGCACTGACTGCTCATCCAGAGAACCAGGGTTCACTCCCCAGCACCCGCGTGGCAGCTGTAACTCCAGTTCCCAGGAATCAGGTGTCCTTTTCTGACCTCCACAGGCACCAGGCACACACATGGTACACAGACAAAATACTTATACACAGAAAAGAAAGAAAGAAAGAAAGAAAGAAAGAAAGAAAGAAAGAAAGAAAGAAAGAAAGAAAGAAAGAAAGAAATTTAAAAAGCAGTACTGTAATGCCTACCAGAGAGAGTATCTGGACTATAAATTCAGTAGTGTTTGAAACAAGAATAATTTTACAAGATTCATCTATTCCTGTATCAAATTTGGTCCTACAACTAACATGTAGTAGTTTCCAGAAAGGGCAAAAATCCATGTAACCACATATTAATAAATATTAGAAAACTAGATTTCAGCTGATTGTTTTAGAGCATTGGTTCTCAACCTGTGGGTCATGACCCCTTAGGATGTTGCATAACAGCAACAAAATTACAGTTATGGAGTAGCAATGAAATCATCTGAGGAACTGTAGTAAAGGTTACAGAGTAGGAAGGTTGAGAACCACTGTTTTAGAGTAACAGATAAGGAACTTGCACACATTTTGTTTCAAACACCACCAGTCCATCATCAGAGATAGGGGCTCCTTGAAAGCTCTGTAGATGCTTGCTGGCTTCGCTGGAGTGATGCATGACCCAAATAAGGTGGACTGACTGATCAGAGGGATGCTGGGCTGTGCACGTGTTGGAGGGGCTCCATCCCCACACAGCTAGGTGCTGATTCATGCAACCTCAGGCTCTTTACATCTGCCACAGGCCTACACAGTTCTCTGTGGGATTTGCTTGCAATTTGTATTTTCAAAACTGTTTTGAAAGTTATAATTACATAATAGAAAATCAAATCCATGATTTTGCAAGTCCAAACAGTGCCAAGGGAAAATTTAGCCCAGGTCTTTGTAAGCATAAGTACACCTGTCCAACTGGGCTTTCCTCTCCTGTTTCTTTAACTCTCAAGCCCAAGAGACAGAGGCCCACACCATGGGCAATTCACACCAGAGGCAGAGGCTCACACCATGGGCAATTCACACCAGAGGCAGAGGCTCACACCATGGGCAATTCACACCAGAGGCAGAGGCTCACACCATGGGCAATTCACACCAGAGGCAGAGGCTCACACCATGGGCAATTCACACCAGAGGCAGAGGCTCACACCATGGGCAATTCACACCAGAGGCAGAGGCTCACACCATGGGCAAGTCATACTAGAGGCAGAGGCTCACACTGTGAGCAATTCACACATACTCACTTTCATCACATTTTCTGGGACCTCACCTGATTCTTTGGAGCTATGATGTGCCACACACAAGTAACTCCTACGGGGTAATCTCTGTCTGGCCAATTGGGAGTTTTAAAGGAACCAGGTTTTTCAAGGCGTCCTCCACAATACCGGTCTCCTGAAGTTATTAAATATGAAAACCACACAAGTTTATATCCTAACATAGGTCACAGTAGTACAATCACCTGGAGGTTAGGAATGAGAACATGGGGGGCATTATAGCATATCAAGGCAATGGTAGAGGCTCTTCTTCTGTTTTCTCGTTGAGAAAAAAAAATGATCACACAATCTGCCCTATACATCTAATTTGTTTTTGAGATGGTCTTATGTAGCACAGGCTAGGCACAAACGCAGTATGCAGCTGGGTATGGCTTTGCTCTTCCTGCCTCCACCTCCAAGTGCTGTGATTCCAGGAATGCTGTCACCAAACCCAGCTCACTGACTACTTTCTAGTGCCTGACATGTCACACAAGGAAGGAGTAGACTTGGCCACAACTTTTCTCCTGCCCACTGTTTCACTCCTTTTGGAAAAATCGTCCCACCCATTCAGAATCATAGCCAGTGGAGTGAATCCATTTCCAAGAACTCTTCAAGGCATTGGTTCATTGGCTATTTATTAAATCCCCAAGGACAAAATTTAAATTAGCTCTTATAGACAGTTTTTTAATACTAATATCTAGTATTATATCTATCTATCTATCTATCAATCATCTATCTATTATGTATAGTCTAGTAACAAATACAATAAGTTTTAGAGATTACTTAGTTCATAAAAACAATGCATATTTACAAATCTGAGGCAGTAGCCATTGGGACCTGAGTTTGATTACCAAAACTTTTTCCCAGGAAAAAGTGCCAGGCATAGTAATGTGTGTGTGTAATCTCAGCTCTGGGGAGGTGAAGGAATGTACATCCTTAAGGCCCACTGGCCAACCAGTCTTGCACAGCTGGCAAGCTCCAGGTGTCAGTCTGAGAGCCTATGTCAAACACAAGGGGTAAGCTCCCGAGGAGCAATTCCTGAGGATGACATCTGACTTCCACTCACATGTGCACACACATGACCATGCACAGTCATACCCACACAAAAGCATGTTTATAAACGTCCATCAACACAGAAAATCATATAAGTAAAATTTACCCCCAGTCCCACCACCATTAACATTTAACAAATTTTAATGTAGACGTTGGGTGCAAGTACTGGTATGTACTGCATATATATTGTTAAGTCAAGGAAATAGTTTTAGAAATCTATTTTGATATAAAGTTAGAAATTTAATTTCACTTAGAATTAACTCACAAATAACTGAGCTGAGACTAAAGGAACAAAACGGGTTTTTTTGACATGGAGAAGTCTTAAAACAAATATGTAGATTTAAGAAAGCATACTATAAAAATTGAGTTTAGAATAATTTCTAAACTACAAGTGAAAACTTGAAGCATACATGAAATGAATTGAATAGAATGGCCGCTGTGTACCCATCATCCATTGCCAGCAGCTGTCATTGGTTATCTGTTTTCTCCCCTTGGTTACACAAGCCCCACCGCCTGCTTCACTGTTTTACTATTATCTGAATGTCACGGGTTTGGGAAGGTCCACTCATCAATCTTAACTTTACATTACTGACAAATGAATGCCCATGTGAGCCACATTCCTGACACCTGTCACATCACTTTTCTGAAAACTTTTCACCGTAGTTTAATCGTAGAGCTTTGTAACTTGGGTCACGTAGGGGGCACCCACTGTCTTCTGCTGCTGCCTTTGGTGGTTGTATTTTAGACTGCTGGGCAGTGTTCCACTGTCTGCAAACACAACAATTGCGTGTCCATTCTTCTACTGATGCTTCTTTTGGGTTGTGTTCTAGTTTGATACTTATTGCTATAATACAACATCATGACTAGGCAAAGGGTTTCTGGGCATTCTGGACCATAACCAGGCTTGCAATGGCAGCGTCTTTGGTGGGGAAGAAGACAGTATTTGTGATGGGAACCGTAAAGGAGCTGGAGGAGGTTATTCAGTTTCTAGGAGATAAGTTTCCATGCTCTTTGATGGTACAGAAAATTAACCTGCCTGAGTACCAGGGAGAGCCAGATGAAATTTCCATACGGAAGTATCCGGAGGCAGCTCGCCAGGTGCAGGGCTCTGTACTGGTGGAGGACACCTGTCTGGGCTTTCATGCACTTGGGAGACTTCCTGGCCCTTACATAAAATGGTTCCGGCAGAAGCGGAAACCTGAAGGTCTCCCCAGCTCCTGGTCGGCTCTGAAGACAAATCAGCCTATGCACTCTGCATATTTGCTCTCAGCACAGGGGACCCAAGCCAGCCAGTACTCCTGTACAGAGGCCAGACCTGGAGACAGATTGTGATGCCATGAAACTGCCAGGACTTTGGCTGGATATGAGCAAATGTACACAGAGATGCCAAAGGCTGAGAACACCATTTCTCATTGGTTCTGAGCCCTGCTCAAGCTGCAAGAGTACTTTGGTGTGGCTGCTGGGGCTGGTGACCACTAGGGTCATGGGTGTGTGTGTGTGGGGGGAGCTAGTGTAGAACACCCCAGGAGTCAGGCACTCCTGACAAGGATTCTCTGGGTTTCCCTTTGCCAGGGGATCTAGGCAGCTTCTGCAGCCAGTTCTTGGGAGAAAAGTTGGCTCTGTACAGGGGAACTCTGGGCCAGTTGATATTAAACTCCTGCCCTTCAGGATTCAAGAGTTGCCTTTGGCCAGGCATGGTAGTGCACACTTTTAATCCCAGAATTTGGGAGGCAGAGGCAGACAGATCTTTGAGAGTTCAAGGCCAGCCTGGTTTACATAGTGAATTTCTGGACAGCCGTAGCTACATAGTGAGACCCTGTCTCAAAAACAAACAAACAAAAACAAAAATAATAACCAAAAAAAAGTTGTTCTTGTAGCCTCTGGCTCTGGGATCCTGAGAAAAATTTGGGTGTTCACATTTCTTATCTGGTTAAGGGTCTGGCAAAGAAACACAACTTTTGCTTTTAGAATATAGCAAGTGTAAATTCTGGAAGGCATTTGTTTCCAAAATAAATGGTGTGTCTGTTTTGAAAAACAAAACAAAACAAAATAAAAAACAGAAAAACAAAGCCATCATGACTGAAAGTAATTTTGAGGATGGGGGTACTTCAGGATTTTATTTTGCTTTCATGTTCTGACCACAGTCTATTATGAAGGAAAGTCAGGGCAGGACTTTCAGGCAGGAACTGAAGAAGAGGTTATGGAGGAATACTGCTGACTGGCTTTCTTCCTGTGGTTTGCTCATCCTGCTTTCTTATACAGCCTAGGATCACTGGCCCAGGAGTGGCGCCGCCCATAGTGGGCTTGGTCCTCCCACATCAATCCTTAATTAAAAACTTCCCCGCAGACTTGCCTAGAGATGGAAGCATTTTCTCCACTGAGATACTCTATTTCCAGATGACCTTAGCTTGTGTCAAGCTGACAGAAAACTAACTGGCACAGGTAGGCTGCTTTCAGTGTAAGCTATTGTCAGTGAGGCGGTTATGATTATTTTTGTGTATGTCTTCTTTGTTGATGTGTGTTTAGGTTTGATCTTTTTGTTATATTGTAATAATGCTAAATACGGGCCCCCAAGGCCTGGTCACCCCCCGGGATTTAGAGAGTCTGCACATAGACCCAAGTGACACTACATGAGTTTGCCCCCCCCCCCCAAGTTATCCCTGATTAGTGAATAAAGGTGCCTACAGCCTATAGCTGGGCAGAACTGAGATAGGTGGAGCATGGGGGTTCCTGGCTTGGGTCTGAGGAGAACCACAAGGAAGGGAGAAGGTGGTGGGGAGAGGAGGAAAAGCATGAGGTAAGAATCATAAAATCATGGCCATGAGGGCTGGCCAATTGCAGTTAAAAGCAGCCCAAAGGGAACATGGCAAATCGCCTTGTGGGGTTATTGGCAGGGAAATAAACATAATAGCATAGAGGGTAGATATGTGCCCAGCTCTGGTGCTGATTAAGTCTTATTATAAATATAAAAGTTGTGTGTCTTTTATCTGTGAACTGAATGACCAAAGGCAGGGTAGAAACCCCAGATTGAGATTAAATACTTTCTACAGCAGATGTGTTTTTTCATTTTCTTACAATATTCAAGAATGCATTGCTGGGCCAGATTAGATACAAGTGTTTAACTTCATTAAAGAATCAACACCACCACAACTTCTCCAAACATCACAGAGTCTGTTGTCATTTTAGACTTTTCCAGGAGTACTAAGGTCTTTGGCTCCTTCCCATTCTTGGTACTACTCGATGTTATAGAGTTTTAGTCAACGTAGTCGGGAAGTAGTGGCTTCTCATTGTGATCTTTAAAAAGATCTTTTCGAGATTTTATTTTTTATTCATTGTGCATAAAATGTTTATTCAGTGTTTGAATGTCTAATCTGTGCACCATGTGTGTACTGTGCTCACAGAGGCCAGAAGAAGGCAGCAGATCTCAAGGAACTCAACTTGAGAGGACAGCTCCTGGTCCTCTGGAAGACCAGCCAGTGCTCTTAGCTGCTGAGTCACCTCTCTCTCGGCCCCTCACTGTCTTAATTTGCATTTCTACCTTAATTTGCATTTCGCTGATGATTAGTGATACTTACTGGCATTCACAGCGTCCTCTGTAAAGTGTCTGAACAAGTGCTTCACACAGTTTGTATTTATTGAAATTCTTCTGTTGTTGGGTGTGATTTTATGTATTCTGGGTATAAACTAACTAGCAGACACTTTGTGAATACTTCCTCTAGTGGTGTGGATTGCCTGTTCATATCTGTGCTGGTGTAATTTCATAAGAATGTTTTAATTTTAATGAAGTTCACATGGTATACGTCTTTTCTATCTTTTTACTCTCAGTCTATTTGGTTTTTGTATTTCAAGTAGTTTTTGGTAGACAAACATGTGGCCGGCCAGGCCTTGTTTTTAATCTATCTCAACAATAACTTTCTTCGATTTGGGTGCTTAGTTCCTTATATCTAGTGTATTTATGGATGTCTTGGGTATAGTGTGCCTGTTGCTATTTGTTTTTAAATTTGACTTCCCCTTTTATTATATGGGTTCTTCCTCCCAGCTTTCTTTGAGTGGGTAATTTTGGTTTTCCAAATATTTTGTCTGTTAGTCATAGACCTTCTGATTTTAATGGATGTTCAATGCACTTAACTCATCATAACCTATACAAGCTCATTCTGGACATTCTCTTGTGTGTGTGTCAGGAGTGGGGCTCTAAGTTTGCATTCAGCCATCCTTTGTTGTCAAATATAAGACATTCTATCTTCCATAATGTTTTAGTCATGAACATCCCTGAAAAGAAATCAAAAGACAAACATAAAGTTCCTCCATGCTAACCCCCCACTCCCCCCATGGGCATTTCTTCACTGCCTTCAGGTTGGACCCTACTATCATTGCTCTGGGCATCAGATGCTACCTTCAGCATTTCTTGTGGCTGTCAAGGATGTTGGCACCAGAAGGCCGCCATGACAGTGCCCTCGGCTGCTTCTCCAACAGGAAGCCAAACCTAGCCCTTAGTTCCTTGTCCTTCATCTCTGACTTTCAATTATAATGGACTAAGGTTTTTAATTTTTATATTCTATTTAATGTATCCTATTTGGTATTTACTATCTTCTTGGCTGTATCATACACTATGCTAAGTCTAGGTGCAGCTAAGTCATTTTTCCTTACATATTTGTCTCTGTACTATTGTCATTGTTTTAGAGATAAAACTCACAGCATACCTTAGACAACTTGATATTATCTCACTAGTTTTTGGTCTCCCTTTTCTTCAGTCTTTTCCGTGCTGGTGTTTCAGACTGGTAACTCTTATTTGTAAGAAACTATTTTCTGTAACCTATCATCTATTTGTTGGGTAAATTATAAGATATCAAGCTCTGTATTTTCTAGTTCAAAAAATCATCTTGTTCTCTTATATTTTCTGTTTTTTCTTTTGATTTATTCTACATATGTGCTTTTTAAATCCTGAGACCCTTCCCTCTCCCTCAATACTGGAAATTGAACCCAGGACTTTGTAAATGTTAAACAAGCATTCTATCACTAGGCCACACTTCCAGTTCCCCCTCCCCTTTGATAAAGAGTCTGTTGTAAGCCATTCCTGAAACCTGTCTGCCTGTCTGTCTACTCCTTATAGTTCCAGACGTCTCCTGTTGGTCTATTTCTCTATGGAGAAATCACCAGTGTAGAAATATAATAAGCAGCCCAAATGAAAAATGAAGCATTTATTAGCTCATTGCAACCTCTGACTCATGACGGGTTACTCTCTTGACTGCTTTCTACTTCACTATGAATATGCATTATGAATGAGTTACATTATACTTTAGATTCTGTTATATTCCTATGAAAAATGATTTTTCTCCTAGTAGACAATTAGCTACTACACTCAGACTCAGTCTGTCTCCCTGGCAGTGGCCAGAGACCCTAATCCTTGTTCTGGCCTTTCGTTAACAGGCTTGTCCCAAAACTATAGTTTTGCTGCCTAAGACATGGGTAGATTTTCCGTATATATTTTGGTTGTTTGTTTTGGTTTTTCGAGACAGGGTTTCTCTTTATAGCCCTGGCTGTCCTGGAACTTACTCTGTAGACCAGGCTGGCCTCGAACTCAGAAATCCGCCTGGCTCTGCCTCCTGAGTGCTGGGATTAAAGGCGTGGGCCACCACTGCCCGGCTCCCACATATATTTTGAACCCTATGCTTCTGGAGCGTCTTGCTAGGACTTCTACCCCAGTGCTCTGGTTGTAGTGTCAGCCCTTGATCCTGTCTTTGGACTTCTCAACCTAGTCACGTTGCCCCCCCCCCCCCCCCCCCAGGCAGATGAGCAGTCCCCTGAGGCAGCAGGTAGGGGATTTAGGAACCCCGCCTGGTGCGGCCATCCTTTCAAGTGCCCTCCTGGAGAGCTCCTATGGATGAACATAAAGACATTACAAGACAGAGTGTTAGGTAACAAGAGAAAGCTATGAAATAATATGGGATTTCGCCTAGGTTTTTAAGGAGCTATGTAAAAGTACACGTGTGTAAGTAAACATGGAGAGAAAGCCATGGCTTTCTGGAGGATGAGGTGCAGTAGTGGGCGATACATCTGTGAAGACCCACGCAAGCTTCGCAGTTTTTCTCCCATCCATTTCCATTGACTTTTACGAGAATAATACACAGACTTTCTTTTTAAAAAGGGCTGTTTTAAAAATGATCTCTTGATGACTTGTTGACATTCCTTAGCTCTTTAAGAACTGCTTTGTGTTTAGAAGGAGAAAACACATGCAGAGTATCAAGAACAGTGCCTGACACACAACAGGTACCGTATCCCCATGACTGGTCGTCACTGGGTCGCCGCCCCTGTGTGAAAATGGCTACCTTTTCCATCTGGTGCGGCAGCAGAGAACGTTGCCATGAAGCCACTTCCTGCGGTGTTGGCATCGGAAATCATTTGTACCATCATCTTGTTGCCACTGGCTACGAGCGATCCAGGTCGGAATGTGCCACAGAAGCGCCCGATGCGCTGGCCATTGGCGTGGCCGTTGTACACGTCCACGAAGTCATAGCGACACAGGTTGTCATTCTCGAGGTCTATGAATCGAAAATTCAGGACGACCACTTTGCCCTCAGGAACCTGTCAAGAAAAAACAAGGCAGAGTGAAAGCAGCAACATCGGTGGCCTGTCGGCACTAAAGACAACAGAGCTAAGGGCTGTGCCAGGCCGGGGATGCACTTTAGGGCAGAGTCCTTGCCTCACTCCTGTCAAATACTGGGTTCGATCCCAGCAACACACACTCATTAGTGAATAAGTAAAAGAACCAGGGTAATTTCTTTCTCAGGTCTGAACTAAGCCAGCATGATGCTTCTGAACAAAAACACCACCCCTTGCCCTCCTTGGCTAAGTTCCACAATTCTGTAAGGCACCCAATTGTATTCCTTTGCCTTTACTCATAGCACTAGGCAGGCAGAGGCAGGACGATCTCCGAGTTTGAGGTCACACTTGTATGTATATGTCTAGGAGGACAGCCAGGGCTACACCGAGAAACCCTGTCTAGAAAAACAAACAAACAAACAAGGAATTTATCTCAACAAAGCTACAAAATACTGGACTGATCTCATTAGCAGGTATTATTGTTTATACAGAATACCAGTTCTGACTCATTTTACTACATTTTTACATATTCTAAAATACCAGGCCACCTAGATATTTTGCTTGGAATGCATTCCAATTGCTAAATACTTCATCCATTATCCAAGTATCAAAAACTCCCGAGATTTTCTAGAAAGTGCAGTTTGATGGTTAATGGTTCTCACAAAAGCAAGACATTGCTCTTTAGAAACTTTTTGTCCCAAATCTTCTCTAAACCTTCACGTATGATGCACACACTTGACAATTATTTGTTTATTTTGGCGCCAATTAGATGAAGCTGTTGTTTTGAGAGATGATATTGCCTGGGGGATTCATTATCTGCCTGGAGGAGAAACAGTCCCACGTCCGTGCTTCTTCCAATCAACAGCTGAGTCCTGTGTGGGCCAACTGCCAACGGGTGCAGCAATGACCTCAGTTCACCCACAAGCCCCTGGGATGTCCTTATTGTCACAGGCACACTTGCCAAGTCACTTGGTGGCAAGGCTCCTGCCAGCACACAGGGCAGCACATTCTGAGTTGGTGGTTGGCATTTTCAGAGACGGATGAGCACACTGCAGATCCGCAGCCAGCTTCACTGTGGAGGACGCGGCTGTAAACACGGTTCTGTTCCTGGGTGTGCATGCTCCACCCCCAGCACAACACTTAGTACTTGGAGAGAGACGGTGTTTCTACAGCATGTCTGTCTTTTTAAAACAGAGCCATCATTTCTAGCCTCTAAGATTTCTCTCTTTTACAAACTGACATGGTCGTTCATGCCCTAATGCTCAGAGTAATTCATTCCCATCAAGCTTAAGGAGAAAATGGTCCACTATTATCCTGCACATGCATCCTGCATGTAGTCCAGAGAATTTTATGTTAAGAGTACACATAAGTATTTGGCTACCTTTCAAGATGGGAATAAATCAGAAACTCACAAGATTGTATATAGCTTGTGTATATCTCAACACTATTTTTTTCTTTTCATTTTTCTACTTTTCTTTTATTATTATTATTATTATTATTATTATTATTATTATTAAACACTAGGTCCCCTCCCTGCCTCTCAAAACTATTTTTAAAGGAAATCTTGTCCATGTTTAGAAAATAAAACATATTTTAATGAATAGAAATAATGTAATACTGTGAACATTTCCTTTTGTTCCTGGATCAACAAAAACAAAAACAAAACAAACAAACAAAAAAACCCTTAAACTCCTTTCATGTCTAGGAGTGAGGGACCCATCCACTGGAGTCTACAGAGACCTTGCCACACTGCTCTACTGGAAATCACCCCAAAACTTCCCCACTGCATTTGGAACCATAATAAACCTGAACTCCAGGGGTCAGGTACATTGCTATGATGTGCACATTTTCTCTTACAACCATTCCCAGCGACTCTAGGAAGTTATTGTTCATATTAGCCCAGGGCAATGGAGACTGAGATACAGAGAAGTCAAGACGCTGCACGGTCCAGCCTCTGTCTCATGGGTCTTCCCTTTCATACAGTTCAACCTCCATGCAGGCCGCTGTACTGATTGAGGAACACTCCAAAGATGGCTCCCAGCTCAGGGCCCTCTGGTTGGACAATGTTTCTCCATGATATGATTTGCTTTATCTCAGGTCTCAGCTCAAGGATTACTTCTTCACAGAGGCCCCCCGAGCCCTTCAGGCACCATATACTGACATTTACATATGTACATATACGTATGTACATATACTGACATATACATTTATGCCTCACACAGCTATACTACTTCTTCACAGGGTATTTGGCACCCATCTTACCACCAGCAAGCATGGTATAGAGAGCACAATTTATCTGTAGCTAGCTAGCATGGTTCTTGGAAAAATATCCATTGGGCAAATGACTAGATCCTGGTAATATTTAAAAATGAATAAAGTGGCAGGCTGTAATTCCTACTGTTCATGCATACAATTATATAAAAATGTTAACCCACTTAAAGGTACAGAGCAAACATTATTAATCTTAAGGAAGAGACATCACAGTGCTTATAAGATAATGCCTATCTAAGGCCATTTAGCAAGTCGGTGGCAGAGCCCAAGGTTTGCACCTTGCCATGTTTCCCATAACCTGGCTGTGGTAGAGACTGAGGGGAGGCTTCTTAAGCTCATATCCTCTCTCCAGACACACAGGACATCCACATTTCCCAGACTCCTTTGCAGGGAGGTCTGGGCCAGTAGAATGTCGGTAGGAGCAGCATATCAAATATTCTGCATAATCCTCTTGGGTTCTGTTTTGGATTTAAGAAAAGGATTCAGTAGAGGAAACAGGAGGCTGTAGCAGATGACACAGCTATGCAAGGCAGGAGTTAGTGCCCGAAGGCAACTGCCCAGGACAGCCACACGCAGCTGCACAGTGATCAAGGAGAACTTCGTGCCGTGTGAGGTCACACAGCTGCTTGTTAGAGAATCTTTGTACTTTATGTTAGTGCCCTGGGTAGTGAGTGGCACACACCAGTTGTTCTCACCCAACACCTCTACCACATTCAGCTGCCATCTTTGTAGTTTTAGGTGTCTGTGTGTTCTTTACAAACAAACAGCTTGGTGTGCCTCCCAAATAAAGTAGGTTCTGAAAACAGCTTTTCCCGATGACAGATATGTAGATTTTACTTGGTAAGCAGTAAATCAGTTAAAGGCAACTCATTTTCAAGAGGATGTGGACAATTTGGATTAATCACAAAAATGAGACAGTGCAGAGTAACTGGGGTGCCTAGTGCTGGCCAGCTCTCCATCATGGTGACAGCATGCCCAAGATGATGGAACTGTCGGAGGAGAGAGCATTTTGGGATGACGCTCTCACAGGGTTATGCTGTTGCTTCTTAGCCTGTGATGAGGCTGCATATCACTGTCAGGAACCTGTGGTAAGGCAAAGATGGATTCCTTGCAACTAGGAATCAGAAGAAAGAAACAGGAAGGGGCTAAGACCTCGATTTCCCGGTTAATGAAAGGAATGCCCTGTTTTAGTTAGAATTTCTATTGCTCTGATAAAGTATCATGATCAAAAGTAAGTCGTGGAGAAAAAGTTTATTTCATCTTACAGCTTATAGTCTGTCATCAAGGAAAGCCAGGGCAGGAGCTCAAAGCAGGAACCTGGAGGTAGGAACTGAAGCAGAGGCTATGGAAGGATGTTCTTTCTACCTTGCTCAGTTGGCTTTCTCATAAACCTTAGGACCAGGGTGGCTCCACCCACAATGGGCTGGGCCCTCCCACATCAATCACTAATTAAAAAACACACCACAGGGCAATCTGGTGGGGGCATTGTCTCAATTGAGGGTCCTTTTCCCCAAATGACTCTAGCTTGTGTCTCGTTGATATAACACTGGTCATCAGAGGACCCACTGGTCGCATTTCCTTCTGGTGGGCTGCCTTCTGCTAATGCAGTGGTCCTTAGACGTCCCAGTGCTTCCCTTCAGTGCAATTCCTCATGTTGTGGTGACCTCCAACCGTTAAATTATTTTCACTGCTACTTCATAACTGTAATTTTGCTACTCTTATGAATTGCAGTGTAAGTACCTTTGTTTCCTGATGGTCTTAGGGGGCCCTTGTAAAAGGGTCCTTCTACTCCTGAAGGGAGTCAAGACCCACAGGTTGAAAACCAGTGTCCTTATGGTACCCCAGGCTGGGCACCAAGACTTCAGTACCTGCTGTTTTGGGGCACATTCAAGATCCACACTACAGGCTATAGCAATGGCTTTAAATTTAGTCTCTAAAAGCCACCATCATTACTGTGATCCCTTTACCTGGCTGAGCAGTGGAGATAAGAGGCATCCAGCAGCTATCAGTATTTCTTTCTTTTTCTTTTCTTTTTTTTTTTTTTTTTTTTTTTTTGGTTTTTTTCGAGACAGGGTTTCTCTGTGTAGCCCTGGCTGTCCTGGAACTCACTCTGTAGACCAAGCTGGCCTCGAACTCAGAAATCCACCTGCCTCCGCCTCTCAAGTGCTGGGATTAAAGGCGTGCACCACCACGGTCTGGCTTATCAGTATTTCTTGATCTGAGAAAATAAATTGATCCCCTCCTCCTCTCTACCTCACGGTGCATTTTCCCTTCCTGGAATATATTCTTTCTTCCTCTCCAACCATTGGCTCTCACCCCAATTTCAAAGTTGGGCCAAACACATCTTCTCTAGGAACCTGCTCCCACACCCCCTCAGCCATATCTCAGTGGAATTATTGTCCCACTTTCTCCTCCAGAGCCCACTCTTCCTCTCCCCTTGGCAGACAAGCAGTCACTTCACGCCTCCCTGTGGTCTCTGGCATGGTCTCAGCCTTGCAGTGCACAGCCACAGTTCCCCTCTGAGATCTGTCTGTGCAATGGAAACACAGCAGCAGGAGCCAGGCAGCTGAGGTCGGTGAGGTGAAGACAGTAATGAAGGAAATCTTTCTATCTTCATTTTATTTCATTTGATTTCAGGTGAGAATAGTTTTGGGGCTTTTCTGTGCTATGTGATTATCTATTTTCCAAATCAAGAAGAGTTCATTAAACTTTAGGGAAGCACATGGTCATAGCCAAGAGAGAGGAAAGAACTGGACTTCAAGAATGCACATGTCCCAGGGCCTGGCAACACCTTCCTGGTAGGCTAGATCTCACTGAGATGAGAGGCGTCACCTACGGCTAGGGTGGATATGCCCTTCCCACGACGTCTCCTTTGTAACACTTTCTCAATACGCCTGTACAGGAGTGTCCATTTTAAAAGCAGGGGTGGTGACTCTCTCTGCATTATGCCTCCTGATAGACAAGTGCAGAAGGTCATACAACCAAAGCAAGCTGATGTCTCTACATCTTCAAAAAGTCATGTTAGGACATTCTTTCAGGTCTCCAGAAGTTGTCAGGATGAGTTAATCCAGAACAAGATAGATACGACTGTTGGAGATTTGTGGGGGGGGAAAGTGTCCCTACATTAAACAATTACCCCATGTTATAGCTATTTTTAAGCACAGCAGAAATAAAAGCCAGAGGAACCTTTTACCAGTGTCATACGGCCCTGCAGCTTTCTTCTTTGTGTGTGTGTGTTTCCAAATATGTGTAAATGTGCATATGGGCGCACATGTGTATGCAGGTGCATGCACATGCAGGTGCGAGTGTACATGCAGGCGCACATGTGTATGCAGGTGCACGTGCATGTGGAAGCCAGAGGTCACCCAGGCATTGTTCTTCAGGAGCTGTCCACTTTGACAGAGTCTCCCACTGGGACCTAAGAATTCCCCATTAGGCCAGGTTGACTGGACAGCAAGCTCCATTGACCATGCCTGGCTTTACACCTGTGCTTCAAGAAGCAGATTCTGCAGCAGTACCTGATCAGCTTCATTGTCTCCCAGCCTCTGGTGCTTTCTTCTTGAATGATCGTAAGGGTAATCTACCCTCCCCCCAACCTTTATAAGGTAGAGCTTACTTGTATCCAGTGACCCAAAGAAAGGGGCACAAACCTGAAATGTCATTTTCAAGACTATTTCTGTAATCTAGAATTTAACTGGATAGATCTGCAGTGGATTCTGAAGATAAAACTATAATGCTGTGTTACTAGGACCGAAGGAACAAAAAAATAAAAACCCTTTCTTTTGGATACTAGGAGAGTCAGAGCGAGGTAACTGAACGATGAAAACAAAGTAAAATGAGTAAAATAGCTTTCTGAGGCCACACAAAGTTGCCTCAAAAGAGAACGCAATTGTTTGAAAGTCTAATTTCTTTGTAAAAATTAATATTGTTGCTCACGGTCTACAACCGAACTCCAGACTTTACTGAGAAGTACCAGTCTACTCTGTCTTCCCAGCCCCGTTGGGCTGTGATCCTCACAGGCAACCAGGACTACTCACCTCCTTGTGTAAAACAGCAGCCTGCACTGCTCATTCTTGATTTACCTCTTTTAATCATTACCTTTTCTGTGTCCTATAATCCTCCACCCACCCCTCCATTAAATTTCTAGTTAAATCAGTATTCAAGATCTGCAGTACCACCTTCAAGCAAATATCACAGCTGAGCTACAGTTGTCACATTTCTCAGAGTTTGTTTTCCTAACCTTGGTAATGGCATTTCTTGAGGTTTGCACAGTGTGCTGAGTCTCTCTCAATATAGGCATCAGTAGCCTACGGTTTCCACTTTCTCCTCTGGAACATCCAGTCTGCTACTATTTAGGTTATTACACAATACAGACTAGATTTATAGAAAGTAATGAACTCAAGATTTGTGGATAATTTATATCATCTCACTATTATTAGTGTGTGTGTGTGTATGTGTGTGTGTGTGTGATATGTGAGACAGAGAAAGAGCCAGAAACAGAAAGAGGGGGGAAGAGAAAGGGAGAGCAGGTGGGGGGGGGGAGAGAGAGAGAGAGAGAGAAAGAGAGAGAGAGAGAGAGAGAGAGAGAGAGAGAGAGAGAGAGAGAGAGAGGTACAGGTCCCTGTGTGCCTTGTGGTGGTCAGAGGATAACTTTGGGTGTTGATCCTTGCACTTTGTTTGAGATAGACTCTTTGCTGTTGAGTAAACCAGGCTAGTCCTTGAGTTTCCAGAGGTTCTCTTGTCTCCATGTCTAATTTCTCATAAAATGATGACAGACATCTGCACTACTGTTTCTGGCTTTTAATTGGGTTTGGGGGATATAAACTCAGGCCACCGGGCTTCCACAGACAGTGCTTTTATACACAGAGGCATCTCATCAGCCCCTGCATGTTAACAGAATAGTAACGCGAGAACACATGTTAATTCCTGTTCTTGTGCTTTCTTCTACACTGAATGCTTTCAGTTCCTACCAGTGTGTGTACCAGGTGTACATACACACACATCACAAAGAGAAAGAAAGAAAAAAAGAAAGAAAGAAAGAAAGAAAGAAAGAAAGAAAGGAAGGAAGGTAGGAAGGAAGGAGGGAAGGAAGGAAGGAAGGAAGGAAGGAAGGAAGGAAGGAAGGAAGGAAGAGAGAAAGAAAGATGTCATTGCTATTTTGAGTTTGCTGTGGTCATTATAGGGGAAGCTAAGCTTATTTAAGGTTGCAATAGATCAGGTAAGAGACACTTGATCAAGGATACCCAGGAGGTAGCAATCCCCACGGACACCATTAGAAATAGAAAAACAGTGGGGAGAAGAGGAGCTGTGTTATTTCACCTTAGAAGACATGTGGAGAGACAAAGGTACAATAGTTTATTTTTTAAAATGTTGAGTTTAAGATGTTACAGGCATATGCTACAATATCCAAAGACAATTAGGGTGACTGCCACAAAGGTCCCAGCCTTGTCTACCTCCAGTTTGGGCTCCCTAACCTGCTCTCTCTTGCTGGGAGTCATTTTTGCCCCAGCTTATCTTGAATTCCAAGAGTATGGTTCTTACATGCAGTGATTTGTGAGAACCACCATTACCAATCTCCAAGGCAATAGACTTCCTGGGGCTGGCAAGACCCTGAAGAAGCAGACTTGAAAAACAGACCAGCTAGACCAGTATGGCAACAAGGACTGACTGTGCATGGCCCTTGCCCTTCCTTGTTTTTCCACACTAAGCTCTTGCCAGTAGCTCAAGGATGCTTAGAGTATGTGCTGGACAAGCTTAAAATCCCAGCATTTGGAAGCAGAGGAAGAAGGACAGAAGCCAGTTCGAAATCAACCTAGTCTAGAACCTAGTGAGCTCTAGGGCATAGTGAATCCTCATCTCAAAAAAAGAGAAAAAAACCAAAACAACCCTTACCCGTAACCCTAGTACTTAGAAAGCCTTGGCAGAATGATTGTGACTTCAAAGAAGTCTGGGCTATATACATAGTGAGACCCTGTTCCAAAAACCAAGGGTAAAGGGGTTGGAGAGATGGCTCAGTGGTTAAGAGCACTGGCTAATCTTCCAAAGGACCTGGATTAGATTCTCAGCCACTCCGTCCTATATCCCACATGGCTGGTGACTCTTTCTGCCCCCCCCCCCCCCCCCAGCATGGTAAATCTTTTC
>CM052706.1:26264571-26287791 GCA_028551405.1 Uromys caudimaculatus
CCCCTACACACAACTATTTGTAGTTCTAGAACTCTAGTTCTAGAAGATACATGTCAGCAGAATGTATCTTGTACAGAATGTACCAATGTACATAAAATAAAAATAAATAAATAAATAACATTTTTAAAAATCCAAGGGTAAGGAAGGAAGAGGGGGCCTGAGAGATGAGGAAGAAACCTAGCTAACTTTGTTATAAATTCTCTTCAAAATAACTAAAGTATCTTCCATTTAGACAGCCTCACTCAAATAGCTTTAAAAAAAAAAAAAAAGTAAATGAAAGTAAAACCAGAAGAAAAGTGGATAAACTAGCTGTTTAAACAAATGTCAAAATCCCCAGAGGAGGAGGGAAGGCAGAGAGTGAATCACTTTGCTCAGATGGTGTGACATTTAATTAAATGTTCTTAAATGTTCAGTGACAGCATCATGCTTAGGAAAAGCCATAAAGACAGCAGTGGAGACAGGAGACAGAGGAGGCTCAGCATTGTCTCTGCACAGAATGTGTGGTGCACATGGCTAGACAGGTCACTGAAGGTGCAGGGGAAAGTGCCCAAGATGTCTGTCACCTCTCTAGGTGTCCTGTCTGTGGTTTTAGTTCTTCTGTTGCAGAGCTTTAATTCATAAAAAGAGTAAAGCCCTCATTCGGTTGCCTGAGGGGCTGGCTGGGGGTGTGGGGTGTTGTGAGGACTTCTTAATCCGTGGAGTCGGTTCTCAGAACCGCACATCCCAGGAAGGCAGGTATAGGGGTGCTGCTGTTCTCACCCCACCCTTAAGCCACAATCCCTAGGCAGGATCCCACTGTCCCCTGATATCTCAAATGTCAGTCAGGCCAAAGTTTGTCAATCCGAAACTCCACCCCTTTTATAATCTTAAAAACAACAACTCCAGTTAGGTATGATTACAAACTATAAACTCATTCACTGTGAGTGCACTCTCCAATGACTTCTGGCAAATTTATGCAGTATCACAACTACAGTTAGCATCTCATTCTACATTTCTATCACCACCCCTGAAAGAGCTCTTATGCCAACTGCAGTCAGTCCAGTTCTCACCACAGCCCCAGGAAGCCGCATTCTCGCTTTATCTGAATGTTTCATGAACGTGGAATCATGAGATGTGAAGGCTTTGCATCTGGCTTCTTTTACTTAGCCTAGTGTCTTCAGATCCATCTGTGTCGCCACAGCTGTGAGTACCAAGTTCCTTTTATGACTGAATAACATTTCATTGAATGGACGCACTAATTGTCCATTAATCCGTTGATTGAAATCTGAAATGCATCTACTTCGGGGCTATTAACAATGTATCTATGGCCAGCTTTTCACAAGTCTTATGAATGCATATTTTCACTTTTCTTACACTTCCGGTGTCATTACGGGGCCATGTGGTAAATGTTTAACTTTAAAAGAAACTGTTTTCTGAAGTGACTTTACCATTTTTTTATTTCTACCAGCAGTGTGAAAAATTAAGATTCTGTCTTGGTCTCTGTCTCTTTGTCTCTCTCTGTGTCTCTGTCTCTTTCTGTCTCTGTCTCTGTCTCTGTCTGTTGAATATACACGTGTGCATGTCTAGTGTCTTCCTTAATTACTTTCTTATTTTTTGAGACTTTCACTAAACATGGAGCTCACTGATTCATTGAAATCCACTGGCTTCAAGTCCTAGGAATCCTCCTGTCTCTGCCTCCCCAGCTTGTCCCATGCTCAGCCTTTTATGTGGGTGCTAGAGATTAAAACCAGGTCCCCGTACTCACATGGAAAGCATTGTACTGACAGAACCATCTGCCCAGTCCCTGTAGCCTGTCTTCTCCACGACTGCCATTCCCACACGTGTGACTTCTGTACTCATTACATTTTCCATTTAAGCTTCTCCAGGAACTAATGATGCTATAAATCTCCTGATGCATCTACTGGCCATTTATTTACCTTTTGATAACATGTCTATTCAAAGGGAAGGAGAGATGTCTCAGTGGTTAAAAGCACGTGCTGCTCTTCCAGAGGAACCAGGTTACATTTCCAAGCATCCACATGGTGGCTTACAAGAGTCTGGATCCAGTTCCAGGAGATCTGACAGCTTCTTCTGGCCTCCAAAAGCATCCAATGTGCACATGGTGCACATACACACACGCAAGCAAAATACTCATACACACAAAGTTAAAAATCAAACTATGCATGGTGGCATACGCCTTTAGTCCCAGCACTCAGGAGACAGAGGCAGGTAGATCTCTGTGATGTTGAGGCCAGCCTGGTCTATAGAGTGAGTTCTAGGGCAGCCAAGGCTGTTACACAGAGGAACCATGTCTTGAAAAAAGCAAACAAAATCTATTCAAATTTTTATGATTTTTTTTTAAGTTGTCGATCCTAGAGCACTTTTAAAATCTAGCTAAAAAGAAAAGAATCAAAACTTAACCAAAAATAAGATGGGTATCTGAGGCACACAGGAAATCTGGCTTTGTACATCCACTCTATGCCAATTGGCAGGGTACCTAGCAGGCTTTAATGAGATCACTCCACCCAAAACAACAGTGAACTCAGATCCCCAAAGAGAATGCCCCAGCTCTGAACATTTCTCCCTTTCATTTCTCAATCAGCCATAACTCTGTTTTGTTTTAAGCCAACTGTAGCCCCATCAGGGTATTTCTAGGGAAATGGAGGCTGTTAATACTTTCTCTTGACACACCACACTGAAAACCAGTACATGTGTCAAGCTAGGCAGGGGTTCCACTTGATCTGCCCTCTGCAGAGACTTTGGTCACATTGATAAAAATGCTGGCTTTGCTACATGGAAATCCAACATCCTTTCTGGTCTCCTAGGGCACTGCACAGTACAGTAGTGTACTGACATGCATGCAGGCGAAATACATATACACAAAGTAGAAGTAATTTTTTTAAACATTAAAAATTATCTATCACAATAAAACCACTAGTTGAGTGCCAACTTGAAACCTACTGCTTAGAAAAGGTTGAAACTGAGAAGCATCTGTGTGACAAATCACAAAAAATGCATTCACAGCCTGTCACCTTGCTACCTCTCAGGAAAATTCAGTAGCTTGTTAAGCACCACAAAAAGTGTATCATATTTTACTAATTTTGTCAGCTGTATCCTTAATTTGAAATAATCACCACTCTATATATAATTAAGTTAGAAATATCCGTGGTGTGGGCCAGAGAAATGAGCCAGTGGTTAAGAGTGCTTCACAACTCTTACAGAGGACCTGGTTTGGTTTCCAGCACCCGGAACCAGGTGTCTCACAAGCACCTCTAACTCTTCCAGGGGATCTAGAACCCTCCTTCAGCCTCTGCAGGCCCCTGCACACATGGGATGCACATACACTCACAGGCACACATATGTACACATACATTTTTTAAAAACAGTCTTTAAACTTAAAAAAAGAAGAAGACATCTCAGTGACGGGCAGTGGTGGCGCACGCCTTTAGTCACAGCACTCGGGAGGCAGAGGCAGGTGGATTTCTGAGTTCGAGGCCAGCCTGGTCTACAGAGTAAGTTCCAGGACAGCCAGGGCTACACAGAGAAACCCTGTCTCGAAAAACCAAAAAAAAAAAAAAAAAAAGAGAGAGAGAGAAATATCAGTGACCTGGCTACGATTTCATGATAGAGCTTCTGCCAAACGTGTTCAAGGCCAAGGGTGCCCTCTCTAGCACACAAAAGGATTATTAGTGACTAACTTGGTAGCTCCCTCAATGGCCCTGAAGCTGATTTTTCACAGAAAGCTGTGGCAGTTTATATATGTGTGGGGCTGGGGACTGAACCCAGGACCTCACTCCTGTTGAATACACACACTTAGCTACAGCCTCACCCAGACTGGTGGTTCTTAGCTTCAGTTCAGGAAGAACCTGTGTGGTCTGAGAAACTGAAGCAGGATGGATATAAAGCCGAAAATGTGGGAAAACTCTGCTAATTAAGGTCAAAGTCCACCATGACCGCTAGCCTCTGGGCTTGGCGCAATATGGGAGACTCCCTTCATTAGAAGGGCTTCTCTTGCTCTGACCTTGTCTGAGGAATTTTAGACCTCCATACATGCTTCTACCAGAGGAAGGTCACACAGCCTTAGTTAGATTACAGGATCAATTTCCTTTCTCCCAATAAGAACCTGTTCAGCCGGCACCTGAGATTCCTGAGATGCTTCCCCATGCTAATGATGAGGCCCACCCTAAGGCCTCATCCGATGACCTTTGCCCGTCCTGGGTCTTCCTACCTTCAGTCCTCCAAGACTTTATAAGCCTCATATCACCCTAAGTAAAGTTGATCTGCCTCCTGATAGCTGGACCCAGTGTGGTCATTCACTGTATGTACTCACAGGGCTTCTGAAACCCCTGCTTGTCATCTCTGCTCCCATGGCCTGTGTAGACTGTATGGGGATTGCATTGGCCAATGACCCACAAGAGCAGGGAGGCCCACACAATAAATGACATGGACTTAAATACTTCAAGAATGAATTCAGCTCTGTGAGGGTGAGGAAAGGAGCAGCAGGGAATTGTATATGTATGTATGTATGTGTGTGTGTGTGTGTGTGTGTGTGTGTGTATGTGTGTGTATACATATATTTTTTTAACCAAGTATTTATTGAGCACTGTACCAGTCCATGTCAGGTACTATACTGGACTCTGAGGGGGAGGATGAAGGCCACATGTGGTTCTCTGTTCTCTAGGACAACATCGTCCAGGACAGTGTCAATGAACTTCTGGCTTCCAAGGATACGTGATAGGTCTTAGTAATATGAACAACCCATCAATGTTAGACCCGCTTTCAAAAGCTAAAATTAATTGAGCCATGGTGTTTTCAAAGCAATACAGTACTGTGTTCTCACGAGCAAGAGAATGATCCTAATATATGCCAGTCCTTCTGCTAATGACCTTGAAGAAGGCTTTTTAAAAATCTTACTTATTGATTTTATTTTTATATGTGTGAATGTTCTGGTTGCATATATGTCTGTGCACCATGTATATTGTGTGGTACCCTTAGAAGCCTGAAGAGAACATCAGACCTCCCTGGAACTGGAATTTTGGATGGTTGTGAGCCGGCATGTGGGCTTTGGGAATCGAACCCAGGTCCTTTGGGAAAGCAGCCAGTGCTCTTAACCTGAGCCATCACTCTAGCCTTAAATTATTCTCGTTGTCATTGTTCTTTATCTCTACAAGTTCTCAATTCAAGACAGTAAGATGTCAAGAATGCCACATGTGCTTCCTGTCTTCCTCCAATAGTTCTGATGAACGAAATCAAATAAGAACCCAAAAGTAATGGAATCATTCCTTCTTACAAAATCCAGCGTTCTGCAAATGTTCAGCTGATGGGCATATCACCTGCAGTCTAGAAGGCTGGCTGCTTCAATTTGGGCTACAGCAGTGGACAGAATCCTGGCAACCTTTAGCACTAGAAAGTATTTTTCATGTTTTGTTGAAGCTTTTGGGTGGGGTTTGAAAATATGCCCCATAGTGTAATTGACTCATTTCTCTGGCAAGTGAAGAAAACATCAGGAGTTAGGAAATACTGCAAATCTAAACAAGGCCTGGACGGCACAGTTCAACCTCAAAAGGCCCAAGAGCTTTTGCTTCTGCTTTTATTTTCAGACAAGGTCTCTGCTATGCAGCCCTGGCTGGCTCAGAACTCACCATGTACACCAGGCTGCCCTCAAATTTGCAGCAATCTTCTGGCCTCAGCTTCCTGAATGCTTGGAATATAGGTGTGTACCACCATTCCTGGCTAGTATCTTATTTTCAATGTAAAATAGTGACATTGAGACTCCAAATAACACTTAGGACAGGTGTGGTGGTCCCAGAGTGACACACCAGAGCAGGACACTTGAAACAGAAGAAATAACTGCATATAGTAATATTGTCACAAGATCTCATTCTTCATTTCCAGAACTGGCACAGGCACCTTCCTTCCTGGCAGTCAGCACACGGGAACACAGTGGCCAGCAGCCAGCAGCTCCCGCACGGCTGCTTCAGAGACGTGTGCTCACTTACCACTGCCATTGACCCAAGTTGCTAATTTTTGTGAACCCCCAAAGCACTGATTCAGGATAAGCAGCAGCTTGCTAGATGCTCCTGTTCTCTCTACTGCTGGGGTGGTTTGCAACGGTGTTCGAAGGGCACCACCATCACTTGCTGTCCAGTGCACACCAGCTGAAGTGAAGGTTGAAAGTGGCCTCTGCTCTCAAGGCTGCTCTGGCCACAGATGAGGGCGCTGCCACCCTTCAGTCTGCTCAGCCCCAGCTTGGAAGTCTCTCTGACTTCCTCATTTTTTCTCTTCAACCTCATACCTTGCCCACCAATAATTTTGATTCTACTTTACAATATATTTAGAAGCCGATGTGTGTGTGTGTGTAATGTATTTAGATATAGATTTACAGATTACATAGAGTTATAGACTTAGACAATGTGTAGATTTCAATAATATATTATGATATATTCAGAAGCTGATATACACAATATATTTAGAGACAGATTTACAGATTGCATAGATTTATTTTATTTTGCAGTCAAATGTTCTACCACTGAGCTATAACCCCAGATTTACAGATTTGACAATGTATATATTTAGAAAATATATTGCAATATGTGTGTGTGTGTGTGTGTGTGTGTGTGTGTGTGTGTGTCCCTGACCTTCACTGCCACCTTCCTGGCTACCATGCAGGCCCAAGCTACCATGGTCTCACCTCACTCACAGCATCAGTTTCCTAACAGCCTCCCCTCTTAGAGTCGCAGTCTATTCTCCACACGGCATCCAGGAGATCTTTCGAAAACACGAGTCACAAGCTGAGAATGCACCTCATTTGGAGCACAGTGCCCAAGTCATTTGGCTCTAATCCCTAGCATTGCATAAAACCAGGAGTGGTGGTATCCACTTGTAATCCCAGCACTGGGGAGGTGGAAGCAGAAGGCTCTTAACTTCAAAGTCACACTTGGCTACTTACATTTGGGACCAGTCTAGGCTATAGGAGACCTTGTCAAAACAAAAGTCACTTTATGTCATATTGCTCTGTTTAAAACCATGGAGAGACACTGGAATGGCTAGTTTGGTGTGTCAATTTGGTTAGAAAATAATAGCACCTAGTTACTAAAATACACATTTCAGAGAAGCCAGCCTCGACCACCCATCTAAATTGTTGCTTTGAAACATAAATCTCTACATATGCATGCATTATATAATATATATGTTAAATATAATATTTTTATTTACAGCTGAATAATATTTTATTATATACGTGTGGCACATTTTCATTATCCACACATCAGCTAATAGACATCTAGGCTGTTTCCTTCACTGTATGGGAGCTTTTTAATTTCATGAGCACCCACTTGTCTTAGGGCCTGTGCTACCAGGGTCCTGTCCAAAACTTCCTTTCCTGTGCCTATAAGTTAACGTCCCTTTTTTCTCTTCTATCTGATGTAGGGCATCAGGTCAGGCCCTATGTTGAAATCTTTGACCCATTTGGAGTTCAGTCATATGTGCAGGGTGAGAGATAAGGATCTAGTTTCATTATTCCACATGTAACTATCCAGTTGGACCAGCACCGTTTGTTGAAGATACTGCCATTTCTCCAGTGTGGTTTTTGTTTGTTTGTTTTTATTTTTATTGTTGTTATTTTTTGTCTCTTTGTGGAGACTCAGAGGGCTATGGGAGTGTGTGACTATAGGTCTTCAGTTCTATCCTGATCAATGTGTCTGTTTTTAGATCAGTACCATGCTGGTTTTATTGCTATAGTGTAACCTGAAATCAGGCATGGCAGTATCTCCAACACTGTTTTTATTGATCTGGATTATTTTAGTTATTCTGGGTCTTTTGTGTTTTCCTATGAATTTTAGGATTATTTTTTCAATTTCTGTAAAAAAAAAAAATTGCACTCAGATTTTGAGGGTGATTACACTCAATCTGTAGGTTGCTTTTGGTAAGATGGCCATTTACACAATGTTAATTCTTCTAACCCAAGAGCATGGAAGATTTTTCCATATTCTGGTAACTTCTCTATTTCTTTCTTCAGAGTCCTAAAGATTAGCTTGTTCAGATCTTTCACTTCCTTGCTTCCTTGTTTATTCTAAGATTCTTTTGAGGCTACAGTGGATGGGATTGTTTCTCTGATTTTTTTTCTTGGTGTGCTTATCATTACTATATATGAAGGAACTGGTATATATAAAAACAGTTGTATTTATATGTTAAAGATATATATCTATATCACACACACACACACACACACACACACACACACACACACACACACACACACACACACACACACAGAGTTTTCTAACCTGCTACTTTACGAAACCTATTTATCAACTGTAGAAGTTTTCTGGTTGGAGTCTTCAGGGTCTTTTATGTATAGAATCATATCTCCTGCAATAAGGATGTTTTGACTTCTTTCTTTCCTCTTTGTATCCCCTTGACCTCCTTCTCTTGTCTTATTGCTCTAGTTAAGACTTCAAGCACTGTATTGAACAGGATGAGGGAGAGCGGGCATCCCTGTCTTCTTCCTGATTTTTGATAGAAAGGCTTTGTGGTTTTCTCCACTCAGAATGATGTGGCTGTGGGCTTGCCGCATATTGTTTTCATTATGTTAAGGTATTCTTAGATTCTGTAGGACTTTTATTATAAAGGGATGTTATATTCTGTCTTAGCTAGGGTCTTACTGCTCTGAACAGACACCATAACCAATGCAAGTCTTATAAAAGACAACATTTAGTTGGGGCTGGCTTACAGGTTCAGAGGTTCAGTCCAGTATCATCAAGGTGGGAACATGGCAGCATCCAGGCAGGCATGGTGCAGGAGGAGCTGAGAGTTGTACATCTTCATCTGAAGGCTGCTAGTGGAAGACTGGCTTCCAGGAAGCTAGTGTGAGGGTCTTAAGCCCACACCCACAGTGACACACCTACTCTAACAAGGCCACACTTCTAATAGTGCCACTCCCTGGGCCAAGCATATTCAAACCATGACATATTCAAAGACCCCTTCCTATATCTAATGAGATGATCATATGATTTTGTCCCTGAGTCTGTTCACATGGGGAATTACATTTATTGATTTACATATGTTTAACCATCCCTGCATCTCTGGGATGAAACCAAGTTGATCATGCTGGATGATTTTTTTTATGCACTCTGAAACTTGGTTTGCAAGTATTTTATTGAGATTTTTTTGGGGGGGCTATGTTCATTAGGGACATTGGCCTGTACTCTTTTGGAGGTGGTATCTTTTCTTGGATTTGGTATCAGGGAAATACTCGCTCCATAAAAAGAATTTAGGCATGTTCTTTCCTTTTCTGTTTTATGGAATGACTTGAGGATTATTGGTGTTAGTCATTTGCTGGTCTGGTATTATCCTGGGCAGAATCCATCTGGCCCTGGGCTTGTTTTAGCTCAGAGATTTTTTTTTTTTTTTTAATTATTAGCTTATCCTAGTTGCTATGGGTCTGTTTAAGTTATTTACTTCACCTTTATAGTGGTTTGAATAGGTATGGTCCCCATAGACTCATATGTCTGAATGCTTGGCCATAGGGAGTGGCATTATTAGGAGGTGCGGCCTTGTTAGAGGAAGTGTGTACACTGTCTCTCCCTGCTGCCTTTGGATCAGGATCTAGAACTCTCGCTCCTCCAGTACCTCCTGCCTGCAGGCTGCCATGTTCCCTTCATGATGATAATGGACTGAACCTCTGAACCTGAAAGCCAGCTCCAGTCACATGTTTTCTTTTATAAGAGTTGCCATGATTGTGGTATCTCTTCACAGCAATGAAACTCTAAGACAACTTTGATTAACTTCGGTAGGTTGTATGCATCTGGAAATGCACCTACTTTTTTAGATCCATCTTGCCGGTAAGGCTTTCCACTGAGTGTTCACTGGCTTACTGAATTTTTCCTTTCCAGCATCATTTCAGTTTGGGTTTTTCTCAGCAGCTCCATCTCTTTGTTGAATTCTATTTTCACATCTTGGATTGACTTCATTTCATTTATCTTTGGTTTTGCTCCCTTGGAGTATGATCACATCTTCTTTGAGGTGTCTGAACTTACTTACAGTCATACTTTTGAATTCATTGTTAGCTCTCCTAGGTCATTTTTAGTAGGCACCATTAAGATGGGATTCTTTTTTTTTTAAGATTTGTTTTATGTGAGTACACTGTCGCTGTCTTCAGACACACCAGAAGTGGGCATCGGATCCCATTACAGATGGCTGTGAGCACCATGTGGTTGTTGGGAATTGAACTCAGGACCTCTGGAAGAGCAGTCAGTGCTCTTAACCGCTGAGCCATCTCTCCAGCCCAAGATGGGATTCTTAACTTGCAGAGGAGACAGCTTGTCCTGGTTTTTCATGTTGTTTCTCTCCTGAGACTTGCACATGTAGTTTGTTGGTTGAGTTCCTCTGACCTACCCCCCCCCCCCCCCCCGTTGTTGTTCAAGCTGCTTTTCTACTTTCAGTCAGGCAGAGGACACAGTAAGAAGACAAAGAGGATAGAGTGATCAGGTAGTGTGTAACTAATTCTCCCTGCACGCTCTGGGACAGTAGCCTTAACGCTGAGCAAGACCTGTTGGTTTACAGGTGTCCTGAGGGCTTGCTGTAGATACTCTGAACAGACAGAGACTCAGGGAGCAGTTACTACCACAAACTAAATGATCTGCACTTGGAGCAGTGGTCACCTCACAAGCTTCTTGAGGATCGTAAGTGGAAAGATGTCCTGTGACATCCAAGTTTCAGCTTAGATGTCACCAGATCATTGACCCCATTTCAGCTGGGTTCACAATCTCATTCCACATTCTGTATGTGATCATCACAGCATGCGTCTTCGCCCGATCCCTACTTGTCTCACTACTTCTAGGCAAGCACTACCAATGCAGGGACCTTCCCTATGATATCCCAGAATGCAACAGAGCCTGGCTTACAGTAAATGTTCAGTATATGGTTCATGGGGAAATAATTTCTTCAGTGTTTACTATGCACTGGGTGTTGTGTTCTTTAAACTTTTTATTTGATGTGTATGGGTGTTTTGTCTGTGTGTATGTCTTGTGTGTCATGTGTGTGCCTGGTGCTGGTGGAGCCCAGCAGAGGGTGTCAGATCCCCTTGGACTAAGTTACAGCCAGTTGTGAGACACCAGGTAGGTGTTGGCAATCAAACCAAGATCATATGGAGGAGCAACCAGCTCTTAACTGCTGAGCCATCTCTCTAGCCCCAAGACACTAAACTAAATGCCATCCATGCAATAATGTAACACCCAACATAGCTCTGTGAGGGAATAATACAACTCACACGTACAGATAAGGAAACCCAGGAACAAAGAGGATAGCCGGCAAGACCAAGGTCATACAGCTGGGGCATAATTGTTTAGGCAATCCAGGGCTTGTAACAGAATTCCTCAAAGCCTCATGGCTTAAAACAATGTGCTCTCCTGTTGTGATACCGTGGATTCACTGGCCTCAGATGAATGGATCTCACTTGAATTCTCTTCTTCATTATTGCAAGCTGGCAGAAAGCACTTCGTCTTCTCAAGGCCTGGACCTCCACGATGAATTTTTCAATAATAGGTTTGGGAAGCCAGCTTTGAAGACCACTGCTGGGGGGGCCGCCTGACCATCTCTGTATGGACATCCTCACAGAATGATGCTCCTTACAAAGTGTCTTATGTTACCTGGCGTGCATGGATGTGTATGGGAAGCATGTATGTATGTAGGTTCATACGTGTATGGAAGTCAGGCCAACATCTTAAGTATCTTCCTTAATCTCTCACTGAACCTGGAGATCATTGAGTAGACTAGGCTGATTGAGCAGTGAGCTCCAAGGGGCCTCCTGTCTCTACCCACCCTGTGATGGGATTAAACAGAATTATATCCAGAATTTTTATTTTAACTTGAGTGGTGAATATCTGGACTCAGGTTCTCATGCTTGCAGGTCAACATTTTACTGAATAAACCATCTCCTCAGACCCCAAATGCACTTGGATTTTTTTTTTTTTGAGAGAGAGGGTCTTCTTAGGTAGCCCAGGTTGACCCCAAATTCACTATATAGCCTAGGTTATCCTCAATTTTACCATCCTACTGCCCCAGCCTCCTAAGTGCTGAGACTATAGGTATATGCTACCAAGTCATGGGCTCTAGAATTTACATTTTTAAAAACCAAGGAGGACAAGGGTATAGTCAGCGACTCTTGGTTTGATGCCCAGCATAGAGAACAAAGAAAAGGAAATGGTAAAGGGGGGGAGGAGGAAAAGGAAGGGAAGAGGAAGGAAAGGAAGAATAGACAAAGAACTTAGGCAAAAGCCAAGACCTCTTCTGCCCTAGGCCACTCCCACAAGTCTCTTCTGCTCACTCCTGGGGCCACTGGGAAACCAGGAGGCATGGCAATTGGAGGCCATCTTTGGAGACCCCAAGTGCAGAGCTGGATGTGTACCTCAGCAGTCTGGCTCCAGAAATTACACCTTAGACACTAGGTCATGATGTGTCTTCACTGGGAATCCCTGGATAACGGTCTTAGCTGGTTTGTGTAACTAGGAGCTTGTTTGGTGATTTGGAATGCCAAAGAAGGATAAAGTCTTCATTTCTAAAGACAGAAATGCACTTGCAATGCCTCTAATGCAGTCCTGGGGCAGAGCTCAGGATCTTGCACATGATAGGCAAGTGCCTTTCCATTGAGCTCAGCCCTGTCTCGGGGGTTTCACTGGCAACCCTTCCTCTGCTTCTAAATACCCAATTTCAAAGTCACGAGGAACCTTCGGTTGGTGCTGGGGTGGGAGTTGGCTGGGAAGGGAGGTTTGGAAGCACTTCTGTGGGTGAACTCTTATGAAAGATCGTATTTTAAATGAAGAAAGAACACAGTGAGCAGTTTCCCATGGGACTCCGCCATGCCCCAAGGGATTAGCATGTAGCTTGAAACCAGTTGGCTTGCCGGCAAGTTCTACACAAACACCACACTTTTATTCCCTTTTATAGTCCCGGAGAAGTGGTTTAAAAAGATCAACATCACCTCCAGCACTGTGCCAAGGGGCCTTCTATCGAATACCCACTTCAGCCCTCACATCTTCAGGAGCCGCACCACAAACCTAGCAAATGTGCAAACAGGGGTTTAAACTCCAGTCGAAATGACTTTCCAAGGCTTATTCTTCTAGGCTCCAAAGAATGCCACCATTTTGACCCCTGTTCACTCTGCCTCTCCTTGCTTCTATTCAGGGGTGTGAGTTCTCAACCATCATTACAGTTTCTGGGTTCAGTCAGTTCAGCACTGGATGGGCACTTCATGAGCAATTTTGGTGAATTAATGAATTAGGATTCCTTCAGAGGAGGTCAGTGGTAGCCCAGAGATTTTAGCAAGTCTGTGTCTAGCAGTCAAACCCTATCATTTCTGGGGCCACCTAACAGTAAAACAGCCACTGGCTTCTATGTGTCGTTCTTTTTCTCAGTCTGGTCTGGTAATAGTCTATCTTTGATGAACTGATCTCCCTTACCCTTGACATTTGGAAAACACTATTTGGTCATGCACAGTGTGCAAGAGTGAACATTTGAGGGGGGAACCTAGGGCATAGTGGGGAAGGAAGGGTGATATTTAGTGGCAGGACTTATGCTTTAGGAAGCTTCAGTTCTGACTCTACACTGCTCTAAGTTTCCTGCTTATTTCCTGATGTCTACAACGGTTGTCCAAGACTTAACTCACATGAGCTAATGAATAATGTATTTTAAGAAAACACTTGGGGTCCCCCCCAAGTTCCTAGAGTAAGAAATTCAAAGATAGCCACCAGAGTAATTGCACTGTTGAGGTGTGCACATGTGAGGGCAATGGATGCTTTCCTAGGCTGTTCCTCAGGCTCAAGGGACAGCCATCCATATGCATAACATCTCTCTGTGTGAAGAACACGACACAGCGGCCATCTGCAAGCGCACACCCAACTCTAAGGACACGGAGACCTATTTGGAAAGGACTCTAAGGAACTGTAAAGCTCTGAGGCTGCATTCATCTTCAGCAAATGGGATGCAACAAAGGAGCCCACTCTCTTCCACCAATAGCTTTTAAGGAATTTGCAAAGTCATCATGGACCAATTCAAATTTGCCACTGGGTTCACGTCATCCATTCAACTGACCATAAGCAAGGGATAAGAAAGTAAATCTCTCAGCCCTGCTAATAATACATTTTAAAAGATCCTTCCTGATCTTTACTTTTATTAAAAGCCTTCTCCATTGGCAACATTGTAATCAAAGAATTTCTGTCAAACAAACAAACAAACAAAACCATGGAGACATTGTTCCATGCTCTCCCTGTCTGTTCATTAAGCCTTTTCTAAAGGCATCAGATTGAAAACAGCCCTAAAAATACAGGCAGAATAAATAAGTGTATTTATAAAACACTGGGTTTCCAATCAATAAAAACATACTTAATTTCCATGTGAAAGAGCAAAGAAAAACAAAATTAAAAGAGGCAACAGAAGCCCTCAAAAGCAAGCAGAAAACTAAACAAACTTAGTAAAAGAGGACTGGGCCCCAGTGGGAAAGCGCTACCCGCTTGCTTATTTATTTAGGATTTATATTTGTCCTTCCCAAAAGGACTGGGGGCAACAGCAGAGCTTTGTACTTCTAGTGTCGTAATGATTGAGCCCTAGTTGGAGAAATTTATCTACTGTAAGATGCATACACTTTCTGAATTACAAACTATGGGTTTAAAAGCCAGGTCTGGACTCAGTCAGAGAAGACACACCTCACCCTGGAGAGACTTGGGACTCTAGGGAGTGGGGAGGTGTGGTGGGGTGGGGGTGGGGTGGCGACATCCTCTCAGGGGTAGGGGGAGGAGGAGGTGCGGGATGTGGAACAGTGGGAGGGTGAACTGGGAGGGGGATAAAGTCTGAACTGTAAAAAAAAGATTAAAGAATAAAAATAAAAAGCAAGACGAGTAATGATTGCAATGTCCTTAGCCCAGCCGTGGGGCTCTCAAGCTTGAATGAAGATGCAAACATGTCCTACTAATCACCCACATCCATACTTTCCTTTGATGTCAATCATATTAACTTTAGCGTTGGGTAAACTTATTATTCAGGTGGCTAAATGATTATTATTCATGTCCTTATAAGAGAAATGTATATATTCATTTAAAAATGTCGTTAAAATTAGAACTTAAGTCTCCGTATAATGTTATATCCTCTGTGCAGTCAAAAGCCAGGAAATATGTGGTTAAGGCCAAAATTCCATTCTTCTATCTACCCTGCTAAGGTTATTCCAGACAAATAATAGTTAAGTAATTTTAGAACCCTTTCCTTACCCCTAGGTATAATTAACTGACTTAAATGCTGAGTTCCTGCCCAAATTAATGATTTGTTTTCTCAAATTATATATCTACCACTGGTCTTCTAGAACATCACTATATATTTCAAACATACTCAACCTCATGGCCACCGCTGCCAATTTTCTTCTCATTAATCATATAAAAGCTGTTTAGAAGACACAAACCCCAAGCCCGCTTTAATTTATAAATTCTTTAAGCAGATTGTGAATGCCATTTAAATTTAATCAGGCTTCTAGAAGGGTAGATTCAGTATGATGACTTTAACATACGTAAGTCGTAAGACTACCCTCAAGGCGATGGTACAGAGATACCTCTCTAGGGCTCGCTATTATTCATTTATGGAAACAGCCAAGGCACATGTAAAATAAACCTGTGCATCCAAAACCTTACAGAGACCTCTTCAAACTGTGCAACACACAAAGCAACCTAAGAGCGAGCAACAAAATGATTCCTAAACATTCTTATCACCGCTTCTCTTCTCTCCTTCCTACCAGATCCAACTCTGAGGATAGAAACCACGACTTGTCCCTTTACCCAAGGGCGGCGCAATGGGCACCTACTATACAAGGGACTCAGTGAATTGTGGTGAATGCTTAGATCAGAGCTAAGTATGTGCACAGCCAATTATATTGCTGAGTCAGTAATACAGTGAGTCTTTTCATGGGATTAGGCAAGATACAAGTTCTATTTAGTTTGGTGTACATACACACACACACACATGCACGCACGCACGCAAGTACAGAGGATCTCCGTACATAGACCAGGCTGGCTCCCGATTTACAGCGAACCTCCTACCTCTGGGATTACAGATGTTAGCAAACCACACCCAGCTAAAATGTAACCCAAGTTCTTCAGATAGCAGTTTCCTCTACCTGTGAAAGGGGTAAACTAACATCTGCCTCACCCAGCTCAGAGAAATAAACGCAAATGAGATAAAGTGATTCAATAGATGGGAAGGCCTGCTGAGAACTGTACATTAACATCTCAGTAGCACGAGTTGTGTGGTAAGTATATTCAGTGTTCCTGGGTGGAAGAAAGCAGTAGCCGATGAACGGCAGGGCATGTGTTGGCTGAGCAGCTGGGGGCCTCTCTGCAGAAGAAACACAAGGAAACTGCTTGGTTTTATCCCCAACTCAGATTCATGCTGAAATTAATATTTAAAACCTCAGTAACTGGCGGATTTCAATACTCTTCAGACTTTTTTAAAATAAATGAAGCAATTACAAACCCATTGTGATCTCTGCATCATCTCCTTTCCACATTCTGATTCTCTGCCGGATTTTAAGTATAGCAACGAATTTTAAACACTATTCCTATATACCTTCAAGATTTCCCAGAAGGCTCTGGGCTTCAAGTTTCCTGTAATTTATAGTCTCTGTAAGCAAAGTCTCAGCCATTCTTCCTGGCCACCCACACCAATTATTCCTCAAGTCAAACTCTGAGAGAGCTACTTTCACAGATGACTTTTCTAAAAAAGAGAAGAATTGTTTCTAATCATCAGGTTCTATCTTTAATCCCACCATGGGTGTTCTAAAATGAATGAGTAAGCTGAAAATCTCAAGGAACAATGTATCAGTGGGTCCCTATGCTTGCTCTGAAATTATCCTTAAGCTGTTAATGGACTGGCGATGTAGATGCTGGACAGCTACGGCAGGGAGTCAGGTGGGCCTTATCTCAGAGGCCACTCAGATCTAGGCTCACACCTCAGACTCATCTTTTCCGGCTCACATTACTTCTGACATCATCTAGGCTCGCCTAGAGGGATGCTGTAAAGGGTTTTGGCCAATGTCCTAGTGAAGCACTGAGTTCACCACACTGGCCGAGATCCTGCCGGGTTCATTGCTATACTTCCACTTCCTCTGAGGATCTCAGATGCCTCCCACCATCCCCTGCACGCTGTCTCAAAGGAGCACTGTAACCAAGTGTGGTGGCAGTGTGCCAGGGTCTGGAGTTTCAGGTTTTGCTGCAGGGCCTTGGTGCACAGCTCTCACGCCTCAATCTCGAGGGGAAAGGTTGGCCACACCCCAGTCTCATTATGTCAAATCTGCTCGGAAGACTGATTTCCACTTTTCAAAGGACCTTAGTTGTTGACTCGTACTCCGTTCTTGTTCCTTACCACAGACATAAGGACTATGTCATCTAATGCAGATGCAGGCTGGGCATGTACCTCAGGTGTACATCAGCTGGTCTCCAGGGAGCTTCCAGGCTTTCAGAGCCAGATTGAGACTGCTGAGGTGTCTGGCTTAGTTGACTTTAGCACACACACACACACACACACACACACACACACAATTGGTTGCATTCCTTTTGGGAACCCTGTCTAGAAGTTAACTCCACAGGAAGTTAAGAAACAGTCTCATCATGGATTACCTAATACCGAACTGTTTCCTAACTCTCAAATCCTCTGATTTAATGTCTAGCCATGCATTTTTAAAGAACGTGCTCAGCCAAATTAATTACTAAGACCTAGTCAACCAAGGCCACCACAAGTTGACAGTCAGAATGATAAGGCAGACTCAACAGGATTAAGTCATCAGCTATGGTGGCCTAGCATCAGCTTCCCCTTGACAGGGCAGGAGTACAACTGAGCAGTCAGGAGCATTTCTGTGGGGGCAGCGGTCTGTAACAGGCAATCTGATATCTGGTTGAGCAAAGGCTGAAAATTCTGGAAAACCCTGTGAAATATTCACGTGGGACCGAATTATATTTTCAGCCAACACTCCCGGACGACTCCTGTAAAATCAGTCACAGCCTTTACAACCCCTGTATAGAGAGAGGCCTGGTGTGTGAGACTTGAAAAGCAGCCCTGACCCCTCCCATAGGCAAATGTAGCACTAGAGAGCTCCCAGACCTAGCCAATAGAAAACACCTTTGCCAATCCCCTGACTCCTCCCAACCAGTATATCAGATTGTCCCACCTGCGTAGCTCTCTCTCTCTCTCTCTGCACAGCTCTGCCCGCCTCGCTCTCTCTCTGTGGCTCTGCCTGCCTGCTCCTTCTCTGCGCAGCTCTCTGCCTGCACCGGCTCTCTGTCTGCCTGCTCTCTGCGTCTTTCTACGCTGCTCTCCGCCTGCCCCTGCCTGCCAGCCTGCTCTGTCCCCGCTTCCGGCCATCCAGAAGGAATAAAGCTGCAAAACTACTTTGGCATGGGAGAACTTTGTCTAAGGGGCTGTAACACTTGGGCCCGAGAGGAGATCCGCTCTCCGGGCCTAGTGTTGGGGCACGAGTTGACAGCGGCTGGGGGTCTCCCGGAACCGCCAGAAGTCTCCTGCACTCCCTAGGCTAGCCGGCCTCTCGTGGGTCTAGCCCCGGGCCGACTCAGCAGGGCGGTGAGCGCTGAGCGGGTTCAGTCCTATAATGCTCAGTACAACACATTTCCATCCACAGTGTCTTTATACAGGTAAAACTAACCCCTAAAATTCTCTGGAACTGTCCAAAGGACACATTGAGCACTTGAAAGGTAGCTAAATGAAAGTTGATTAATTTAAATAATCAAAAAAGACAATATGTTCAACAGCGCTGTCATCCAAGAAGTTGCTATTAAATTTTAAAATCCTAGACTAGAGGCTGGGCATGTACCTCAGGTGTACATCAGCTGGTCTCCAGGGAGCTTCCAGGCTTTCAGAGTCAGATTGAGACTGCTGAGGTGTCTGACTTAGTTGACTTTAGCACACACACACACACACACTAACACACACACACACAAAATTGGTTGCATTCCTTTCGGGGAACCCTGTCTAATACAACTGGCTTCAGGAAAGTCTCTTTAGACTGCCTTGGGTAAAGACCCAGCAGAGGACACTCCTGCCCAGGACAGGAGCCACAAAGGGGTCAGGCTGGCACATGGGCCTCTCAGCCAGAGCCACTGCATCCTGACTGCATGAACATCTGTCTATGGGGCCCCCGAAGGCAGAAGATGGCGTATTTCTTCATCTTGGTCCTCCCAACCTCTTCAAGTCCAAGACTCTCTACTCAGGCTTTTGGCTGGCTTCAGATTCATTATGACCCTCTGGCTTTAGTTTCCTCTCCAGACAGTGGTCTTTGTTCATCCTGTCCCAGCCACACTGGCCTCCTTGAGTTATTAAGGCAATTAAGCCTGTTCCCCACCCCACCACTTAACACTCCACCACCACACCCCTATGCCTTTTTTTTTTTTTTTTTTTTTTGGCAACTGCACTTCCTCCTAGGCAAAGCTCTCCCAGATCCAGAAACCCCTCCCAATGGACATCCCACTCCCTAGTCTGATGCCACAGCAACGTGACTGCTAACTCCTTCCAATACACAACCAACCATGGCCTTTGACTTGCTAGGTGCAGGATGCCTCTTGGATCATTTTGACCTTGCAACTGAGTCACGATTAAACCGCAATTATAATAAAAAACCAAGTCTCTTTACATTTGTTTCCCAGCCTTATTTCACTTTTATTATCATCAGTATTTCAAAGCTGTTTCTGGAATTTATTCTCCCCTTGCTCCATGTGCTATAATAATGGAATGAAATCTGCATCCATTCACAGAAATTTTATAAGAGGGTATCAAGGTCCTTCTCTCAAATCCACCTGCCAAACTCAGGTCTTCACTACAGGTAAAGTTGGGCTTATCAAACCAATGTCTCTGACTAATTCACCTGGCCTCAGCTTTCCCATCCATAAAGTAGGCATATATAATGACCAGAGCGATTCTGCAGACTCGCTGAGATGCTTGTTAATTACCTGGCACAGTTAAGTGCCTGGCACACAGTCCTTCAAACATGAACTGGGGTTGGGTGTGTAACTCAGTGGTAGAGCACTTGTCTAGCATGCATGGGGCTCTGGGTTCAGTCCACAGCAACACAAAAGACATACGTGCAACAAATCATAACTGACTAAACGAATGCTTTTGATTATGAAATAACTTCCCAGGAACAACAAGAAAATGAAGATAGCAACTAAAGTTACAGCAGCAGTGACCAGAAAGCGTGACTCAGACGACTTTTATGGTCATTAATTGTGTCTGTATCTGGTTTCCTGCCTTGACTAGAGCTAATATGTCCACACTGAGCCCCATGGACATTTTATTAAGCCCTCATTTTATTAAGCCTTTTATTAAGCATTCTCCATTCTTAGGTGGCCTTTAGTGGTGGTCCTAAGAAGGGACAATAAACGGTAGCAATGGCGGTAACTGTTGTCCATTTTCTCCTGAGTATGAAGTAGTCAAAACTGCTCTGATCTTTTATTTCCCACAAGGGATTTGTGCGGGCATGATCAGCAGCTAACTTTCAGTAGTGCTTACAACAGACCTCTAACTAGAAACAGCCTTAATCAGGAATCCCAAAAAACTCAATCAAGTCAGGCCTGAGTTGTCAGAAACTCCTGCTTGAAGGGTTTCTTCCTTCAACCATCAGTCTGAGCCTTTCTAATCACTATTGCAGGATACCACCAGGTCTCTTAATAAACCTCCCAGATAGTTGAAGTAAATCCAGCATTTCACGTTTCCAGCATCTGCCACTAACCCGAATCCTGACACCAGAGGCAAATGACATTAGTATGCACTGTTTCCAGTACCCACGTCCAGAGGAACACCTTTAAAATAAATGCTTACTGTGATTTTCCAAGTACATTTGCTATTTGGAGGGTACATTCCAGGAAAACCTTCACTGCCAATAAATCCAGACTCTCCGGTAAGAATGCCTCCACACGTGAAAACAGGTCTGCGAAAATAAAAGGGAGAATGTTTACATTGATCTGCAGTCTAGCAATCTACTGTTAATTTCAAAAAGGCATACGTGCTGATATCAACGAGTTAGTGTTGTCTAACAAAATCTTGCACCAGAGAAAAGATCCGAAAATTTGCCAGGTCTTAGAATATTTAAATTATAGAGCCCGATAACCCACTCGCCCAAATTCATCATTAAGACGGGTCATATATGTGCATCTATAGTAACATATCCCACTCCAAACGTTGTATAATAATTAAATGATTTAACGGGAGAGAGTGGGAGAGGTGTTGAAAGCCACTCTGGAAGAGCTGCATAGTTTAAAAGACATGGTAAAGATTAAAGTTTTGTCTCCAGATTTAGAGACAGGCCCTGTTTTCTCCCCTTTACGGAAAACTTGGGTGTCTCAGCGCGCCCCTCCCTGCGCCCTGGGAAAAGGGGAGGCAGATGCGGCTGGAGCTGATGCGGGAGTTAGCCATCCTGGAGGTGCCTCTCTCTGCCCAGGCACTCGGCTGTTAGTGAGGAGTTACTTAAAAGAGCGGCTCCCCAGATTAATCTTAGATTGGCCAAGACTGGGAGGAAAAGTGCGGGGCGGAGGAGGGCGCACATTCGAGCGCTAGTGTTCCCTGCACTCAAACCGCTGGGAGGCAAGGCAAGGGAGGGCGAGCCGCGCCACGTGGTGGCCCGGGGACAGTAAGGCCAGCGCTCGGGGGAGCATGGCAGCCCGCGGTGGCGCGGTGCGGGGTCCCGGGAGCGAGGAAGGGAGGACGGGGGCGTTACCTCTCTGGGGTCTGTGGCCGGGCCAGCTGCGCGGCGGCCAGAAGCAGGCAGAGCGGGATGCAGGCGCTCGCGCCCCCCATGGCCAGCAGCTCACTGCTGCATCCCGCCTGGCACCCGCAGCCAGGTACCGAGTGCGCCGCAGCCGGTGGGAGGGCGCTTTTGAAGGCGATCGGGCTGACTCCACGCCTAATTTCCCCCGGGGGACGCGCCCTGGCAGCCGCGGGCGGCGGCTGAATGTCCCGTTTGTTCTCCGGCGGGAGGGGCCGCGGCCTGTCCCCTGGGCGGCTGAGGGGGAAGGGAGCCCCGCCAGCGGTACCCAGGGCCAGCCTCCACTCTCCGGGGTGGGGGTTGGGGGGCTGCCCCCAGATGCTCTCAAGTAAAACTGCTGGGGAACCCGGCTCCTCCTTTGTGTTGTTGGAATAGCAGCCCCAAGGGGCATGTAAAGTCCACCGTGGACTTCCAGCCCTCCCTCTCGTTTAAATACACTCGCGCTAGAGCCTGTGTGCACCGGAGTGTAACAATGGCTAGAGAGATAGTTTTGTGGGCAGATTTCAACATGCATTTGCAAGCAAGCAATTTGTGAGTGAATTGTCCATTAAATGTCAGATCCTCTCATCTCACCACCCACGTTAGGTTCTGAAAACGTTAGGTTCTGAAACCGGTGTTTCTCTGCAGGCACCTCTGTTATGTGTGAAGTTTTCCCAACGACTGGAAAAGGAAACTTTATTGGTGAGTTAAGATTTACAAACTATATCCCCGAGAACGGTTCTAGCATCGAGGCTTTCTTTTAACGTCAGAAAAACTTCATACTTTTTTTAATGTCACCAGAGAGTGATAAAAGGCCAACAAGAGCAGAATGCACTCGAGACTCGTGGGAGATACAACTTAACTTGGGGGTTTCATTAATGTTGCTCCTTTTACATTATGTTCACCTTTGTAAGAAGAAGAAAAAAGAGAACAAACAAACAAAAACAAGGCAAGGTAGTGCTTATCAATACCCTTAACCCAGGACTGAAGGGATAGATAGATAGATAGCAGAGAGAATAAGAGTGCTTGCCTGTGGCTCTTTCAGAGGACCCAAGTTCGGTTCCAGCACCCATATCAGTCAGCCCCCTGGGACTTATTACCCTCTTCTGGCCTTTGTGGGCACACACACAAATCTTTTTAAAATATTTAATTTCTAATGATGACTTTGTAATCTTAAGAATTTAACACTCTGGCAAGCAAATAACTATGACTACAGGCAATAGTCTAAAAGTCAGAAGACCCACCGGGCAGTGGTGGTGCACGCCTTTAATCCAAATACTTGGTAGGCAAAGGCGGGTGGGAGGGGGGTGGGGTGTGTGTGGGATGTCTCTGAGTTCAAGGTCAGCCTGATCTACAGAGTGAGTTCCAAGACAGCAAAGGATACACAGAGAAGCCCTGTTTTTTTTTTGGGGGGGGGGGGAAGCCGGAAAACCCGAGGGCCTGTCTAGGAACCAGAATCC
>CM052706.1:26296705-26309205 GCA_028551405.1 Uromys caudimaculatus
GAAAAAAAAATGAAATTTAAAAAAAAAAAAAAAAGCCAGGTCTGATTTGGGGGGGGGGGAGAAAGGACTATAAGGCACCAACTCCATGAACAAACCATAAAATCCAGAAAAACAAGGTCATAAAACCCCCTCCCAAAGAATAGCCTGGGGATAACCATGAAAATGGGAAAATATCTTATCTCAGAATGGGCCATCTGTGCTGGGCGACCCTATTTCACTCTATGGTTAAACATTCACGACATAGGAATGCAGACCACAGACCACCTGTGACCCCCTAGCACCTACCAAAGATTAGCTAAGCCTTCTGGAGAGTTTCCTCCCCGCCCTGGTTCCCTGTATGCCTGTATGCCTTTGTCTGGGCTCACCATTTTGAAAAATGGTTGACCCTTGCATACTGAGTCTGGGGTCTTCCTTCAGCGATTTTTAGACCTTAGCAAATCCAACGATGTTTTGAACTGGTGAACAATGCTGTGGATCTCTGTTCAGCACCATGACATTATGCTCCAGCCTCTGGGTGTGCTGGCTGCTAAGCCTCCCAGCTGGCTTTTCTCTAGTACTCTCCACTAGAAGGTTCCAATCGCTCCCCAGGGACTGCACCCAAGACTGGTCTGTGGATTAATGAAGAGATCAATCCCAATTGAAGAAGGCCGAGTTCCATCTGAGGGTCACTCAGCTGAAATGTGTCAGAACAGCAGTTCAGCCTCTTCTCCATCTGCTCCAGCTGCCCTCTGTCCTCCACAGGTGTCTTTACTGTTGAGACTCCTCATAAACACTATGTATTCCCTCCTCTTAGGGGACTGTCTCCTAGGGAACTTGACTCTAGGCCTTGAGAGAGTGTGCTCTTGGCCCAAATTGGTGGCTCTCACTTCAACTATGATCTCCACAGCCTGGATCTTCCTCTGTAACTGTTGGAGGCAACTTAGCAGCTGGTTGCTTGCCCCAAATTGTGCTGTTATGAAAGCTTGTGTGAGCCTCATGGAGAGCTGAATACTCAAGCTGAATACTTAGCTGCTGTCACTGAGGCTGCGGGTCCTGGTTCTCCCTGTGCCTGGAGGCTGACTCTCTTACCCCAGCTCCCAGTGCCTGCTCCTGTCTAGGTCACAGTGATAATATTAATCCCACAGGTCGAGAATAAGGCCACTACCACACAATTTTTTAGCCAAATTTGAAGCAAGCATTAAATATTGGCCAAGACGACAGACTCTGGCCAGGATCATTGGCCACCAGTCACATTTTGCAGAGGCTTATAAGGGCAAACCCATAAGGCTACATATTCCCCACAAGGTCCAATGGGGGCAAGCGTACATCCCGACATATTTCCTACGTACATACCTCCTGCCTACGTGTGGTCAAGCACATCCAGTACAGTTGGGTCAAACATACTTGTCTAGAAAAACAAAAACCTGTGGCTTGTTAGCTTACAGAACAATAGCCTCCAGCCTTTCAGGAAGTATCTGTCCTTGGACTAGTGGGCATTTTTATTTTATGGGTCTCCTAGGCACAGTAATTAAAAGTTAAAACATAACTTCAGCTCTCACAGTAACCTAAAATATGAAGTGATGTTTGTTTCCTATGGGAGGATTTTAGGAGCAACACTCAAATGGCCTCCCAGTTATTACTTCAGTCTCTCCTTCCTGCAAAGTGAATAAATACCCTTGGAGAAACCTCTCTCTCTCTCTCTCTCTCTCTCTCTCTCTCTCTCTCTCTCTCTCTCTCTCTCTAAATACCCTTGGAGAAACCTCTCTCTCTCTCTCTCTCTCTCTCTCTCTCTCTCTCTCTCTCTCTCTCTCGTCATTCCCCACCCTGTCTGTTGTTAAGGCCTTCTGTAAACTCTCCTGACCCCCCCTCCATTCCTTTTGCCTCCCTCCACTACCCACTAAGCTCTGCAAATATTAACCATGTTATGGCAGGGAGCAGGGATGAGAATGCTATGGGAAGAGCTGTCTACTTACAGAGAAAACACCCAGGGAATGTCTTGCTATTTACAGCAGAGGAGTTAGGAAGTCACACCTGCCACCCTTGCTGATTCATCTGCAAAATGGGGACTCATTAAGCTGATCAGACAATTAATTAAATAATACGTGCACATAGAGCACTCAGCCTGGGGTAACTTCATAAATGGCACCTGTGCCAATGACTAGGCTTTTGTCACTCAGTCTAAAACCACTATGCTGGGCTTTGCTGGGGCTGGGACTCTGCAGGGCACATTTCTGTTTGATCAGCTGTCACCTGGGGGACCCTGGTGATGGGGAAAATGGAAGACTGTGAGGGCTGGAGGTAGGGAAAAAGCTCTGCTCTTCCCTGTGGGCTCAGGTCGGCCTGTTCCCAAGAACATCACCTCGGCCGTGTTTCCTCCACCCCTTGCTGGAGCAGCTTCTGAATCTAGTTGGAAATTTCCCCCCTCATTGCACCTCCCTGGTACTGAGAAGTCAGCTCAGGAACTTTGGGATATTCCACCAAGCCCCCTCCCCCCCAGCACATGGGCACCCCTCCCCTCCTGGAAGAAACAGGTTAGAGAGCACATAGCCTGGAAGGGAGGGGCTGATTAAGCCCCTGCTACCTCATTCCCTAAAGACCAATCAGTCTAAAGGTCACACTGTTCTGCCAATCACATTGTGCCTCATGGCTATTGCTCTAAAAATCGTATAAAAGGTCCTTGAACGGACTGTGTGTGGTCGTTCTCCCGCCTTGGTGTGAAGGACGACCCCAGCATGCTGGATCAATAAATTCCTCTTGCATCCCAACTCCATGTGTTCACTCGGGGGTCTCCGGTAAGTTAAGGCTCCCCATAGTCTTACTTATGGCGCATTGGCCGGGAAAGACCCTCTGTGGGGACACCCTGGAGAGCAGGAAATCAGAGGAATGGTTCGAGCAGGTATCATGGTCACTGTTTGTCAGAGTCTGAGTCTGTAAGTCTGTTTGAAAGTCTGAACCTTCAGATTGCTTGCAAGCTTCAGGGGGCTGGGAGAGTCCACAGTGTTTGGGGCGGTCAAGTGTGGTGGGCAGATGTGCATTAACGTCATAACCACAGGGGGTATCTGGAGGATGCTTCAGGCCCCTCTAGAAGGAGTTGGGAAGGCTCCTCTCCTTCAGAAAACAGCAAGTCTTACTGTAACCTGGTTTGTCTGGCTTCTGCCGATGCGGCAGTGCCACCTGGTTTATCTCAGCACAGCTGGAGCTGGCTGAGAAAGTCTGATCTGTGCCCATGCAAGGGACGAATTGTCTATGCCCATGGAAGAGATGAACTGTGTGTTGGTTGTCTCTCTCTGTGTTCTTGAACCTAGACCCCCGCCTGTGGCAGGGTCAAGCTGTCTGTGTGTTGATTGCTTTCCTCTGTGTTTGTTGGAAATCTTGTTCTGTGTTCTTGGACTTAAACAGACTGACGACTTGTTTTGGACCTTGGTCAGACTGAATTTACCCCATTCAACGTCACTGGAGGAAAGTTAAGGAAAAAGGAGGAACCTAGGAGGGGGAGAATCTAGTGGAGGGCCCCCTCCCCCTCATAGATAAAGGCCTCTCTTACCCCCAAGACCCACCTCACAGGTTCTGGCCATCAGGAAGAAAGAAGCCTGGGAGGAGAGATCCGGACCTGAGAAGAAATTGATCCTCCAAGACCCTTCAACATCGGACCTGTTACTCCAAGACCCTCCTCCTCCATATCCCCCTACCCTAGCCCCTATGGCCCTGCTAGCACCAGCACTGGTCCTGGGATACTCAGTCCATATGGGACGGGGCCATTGTATCCCCCTTTATCAGAGGGAGGATTGGGAGGAGACCCCATCCCCCTTTCCAAGGAGCCAATTAATTTCTTTGAGACTGTCTTATTTACTCATCAGTCCACCTAGGATGATATCCAATAACTCATGAGACTGCTCTTCGAGAACGAAGAGAGAGGGAAGATAATGCAGGAAGTTAGAAAGAATGCTCCCTCAGACACCATCAATTGACCAGGCTGTCATCGATAGCGGGCTTTCCCTGACTATGGCAGAAGGTAAGGAGCACCTAAAGTTCCACCACCAGACTCCATTGGCAGGACTCAAAGGGGGCCACATGACGACCCACAAATCTGACCAAGGTACGTGAGGATAAGCAGGGATGAGTCACCCACAGCCTTTCTAGAGCGGCTCACGGAGGAGGCTCATGGAGGCATTCCACCAGTATACACCCTAGCAATGACCCCAGCAACAAGGAGGATAAAGCTACTGTGGCAATAGCTTTTATGGATCAGGCTAGTAGAGATAACAGGAAAAAGCTTCAGAGGCTAGAAAGACAGGATAGGCCATTAAGAGAGTTAGTGCAGGTTGCTGAGAAAGTCTACCATAACAGGGAGGCAGGAGGAGAAGGAGCAGACAAAGAGGAAGGAAGAAAAGCGACAGGGAGGGAATCTACAGAGTCCTGACTCTCAGGTTAGAGGATGAATACAAGTTGTTTGAGACCTCGGACAGGGCACCCCAGGACCTCGACTGGTGGCTCGAGGCCTTTCCCCAGGCCTGGGCTGAGATGGCAGGGATGGGAAGGGCCACCAACCAGCCCCCCATCCATGTGGAGCTCAGAGCCCAAACTCCCCCAGTGTCTGTGTGCCAATATCTAATGTCGAGGGAGGCCAGGGATGGAATCAGGCCCCACATTACCAGGCTTCTAGAACAAAGGATCCTGCAGAAGTGCCAATCAGCTTGGAATACTCCCCTCCTGCCTGTGAGGAAACCTGGGACCCAAGACTAAGGAGGACTGTCTAGAGGGAACTGAACGCCTCTTGAAGGAGCTGGGAGGATTGGGATACAGAGCCTCAGCCAAGAAGGCCCAAATCTGCCAGAGAAAAATAAGATATTTGGGTTACATGCTGAAAGATGGCCAGTGCTGGCTCACCAACGCTCGAAAGGAGACCATCCTGTACACCCCTCCTCCGCAGAGCCCCAAGCAGGTACTGGAATTCCTGGGCACGGCTGGGTTCTGCCGGCTATGGATCCCACAGTTTGTTAAATTGGCTGCCCCTGCCCTACCCTTTGAATAAAAACAGACAGCCCTTCCATTGGGAGGAAGAAGAACAACAGGCTTTTAACATGATTAAGCAGGGTCTGCTCAAGGCTGTTGCTCTAAGACTGCCTGATTCCAGTAGACCTTTCCACCGTTATGTGGCTGAGAACAGGGGGATAGCCAAGGGGGTGCTCACCTAGCAGCTGGGCCCCTGGAAGCGCCCAGTTTGCCTATCTGTCAAAGAAATTAGACCCTGTCACTGCTGGGTGGCCTGCTTGCCTATGGATAGTGGCGGTCTAGTTAAAGGTGCTGATAAATTGACTCTGGGGCAGAACCTGACCGTGACAGGTCTTAGAGATCGTTGTTCTCCAGTCCTTGGATCGATGGCTGACCAACGCATGCATGACTCATTTTCAGACTCTGTTGCTAAATTCAGATTGGGTGACCTTTATGCCACCAGTGGCCCTCAACCCGGCCACTCTGTTACCCAACCCCAACTTCAACCTGCCAGCTCATGATTGCCAGCAGATTCTAGCTGAGGACCAGTGATGGCAAAACGACCTGTCGGATTGGCCACTCCCTGATGCCGAGGCAACCTGGTTCACTGACAGCAGCAGCTACCTGGTGGAGGGACAAAGCAAGGCGGGGGCCACCATTGTGGATGGAAGCCAGGTGGTCTGGGTGGAACCATATCCTCTGGGAACATTAGCCAAAAAGGCAGAGCTGATAGCTCTGACCAAAGCCTTGGACCTGGGGGGGCAGGCAAAAAAGATCAACATCTAGACAGATAGCAGGTATGCCTTTGCCACAGCCCATGTCCACAGGACTATATGCCAAGAGAGAGGACTGCTCACACCAGAGGAAACAAACAAGAATTCCTGGATCTCTTGGATGCTCTAATGAAGCCGGTAACCATGAGTATTATTCATGCCCAGGACATCAGAAAGGAAAAAAGTCAGTGGCCCGGGGCAATAACCAGGCAGACCAAGTGGCTCAAGAAGTGGTGATGCAGGAGCCTATCCTGGTTATGGTCCTACAAGAAACACCTGCTGGGAAATGGGACTGGACTAAGGGATGGCCTCACTTAGAATACACTGAAGAAGAAAGGACCCAGATTGCTAGCCACCCTACCAACTATCACCTAGAGAAGGAAGGGAAATGGCACACAAGAAAGAAAACTATGTCCCCCAGAAAGCAAGCAAAAGACTTACTAGGCCAAATGCACAGATGGACTCACTTAGGGGATAAAAAGCTTGTCCAAGCAGTTAAAGAACCTAAAGTCTATATAATAGAACTCAGGTTTTGGGCCAGAAAGATAGTGAATGTTTATGCAGCCAAGAATAAACAGGGCAAAAGAGCTAGGGGAGAAGAGCCTGGAATATATTGAGAGGTCGATTTTACGGAAGTTAAGCCAGGAAAATATGGCTATAAATACCTTCAGGTGTTCATAGATACTTTCTCTGGATGGGTTGAGGCATTCCCCACCAAGCAGGAACAGCTACTTTCTCTGGATGGGTTGAGGCATTCCCCACCAAGCAGGAAACAGCTACCATGGTATCCAAGAAGATATTAGGAGAAATTTCCCGAGGTTTGAGTGCCCAAGGCAAGTGGATAAGACAATGGTCCTGCTTTGTCTCTCAGGTAAGCCAGGGATTGGCAAAAGTATTGGGGACAGATTGAAAACTTCATTGTGAGTACCGTCCCCAAAGCTCAGTGTAGGAGGGAGAATGAACAGAACCTCTGCCTCTCCCCCCCCCCCCCCAAAAAAAGAGACCTTAACTAAATTGACTTTGGAGGCTGGCTCGGACTGAGTGGTGCCCCTCCCCTTGGCCCTGTTCTAAGCCCAGAACACACCCTACCATTTTAACCAGACCCCTTCTGAGATCCTGTGTGGTACTCTAACTCCCTTGGTGTCCACTGGGCCCTCCTAGGAGGTATCCCACAGCATGAAATTTGGCCCAAACTGTCTGTCTTAAATGTTCCAGGGATGCCAGAGACCCCTCACCACTTCCAGACTGGTGACTGGATCTATGTAAACAGGTATCGGGCACAGTTGCTGGAACCCTCATGAAAGGGACCCTTCCTGGAGCTGCTAGCTACTCCCACAGTCCTCAAGGTAGATAGTATTGTGCCTGGGTGCATACTTCCCATATGAAACCTGCAGATGCCACGCTCCCCAGAGACCCTCGATGGATGGTACAGAAGATGAACAATCTGCCCAAGCTCAAGATCACTCAACCTTGATCATGACTGCTTGTGGTACCTTTGGACAGCACTCACTGTCTCCCTTCTGCTGTGTTTGGGGGTGTCTGGGGGAGCCACCAGGACCTCTGCTTTGGTCTTACAAAGGAAAAATTAGGACAGTCTGAGGGAAGCCATTGATTTAGTTGTAGAGAGAATAAAAGCTTCCATCAGTCATCTTAAAGAATCACTGACTTCGTTATCAGAAGTAGTACTACAGAATAGATTAGACTTAACTTTTCCTTCAGCAAGGAGGGCTATGTGCTGTCTTAGCTGAAAAATGTTGCTCTTATATAGACCATTCTGGGGTTAAGGATTCAAAGGCCAAGGTGAGAATAGGATTAGCCAAGTGGAGAGAGAGAGAGAGAGAGAGAGAGAGAGAGAGAGAGAGAGAGAGAGAGAGAACAGAGTCAGGGCTAGTTTGAGTCTTGGTTTAACCCCTCCTCTTGGTTAACCACCCTCATATCTACCTTGCAAAGACCTTAATTGTTCTCCTGCTATTGTTGACTTTTGGCCCCTATATTTTGAACCGCTTGGTTGCTTTTGTTAAAGAATGCATAGGTGCAGTACAGCTAATGATCTTAAAGCAGAAATACAAAGAACTAGATACAGAAGACCAGGAGAATGAGTTGCATAGCTATCAACGATAGCTTCAGGATTGAAGCATGCACAAGAAAAAGGGGGGGATGAGAAGTCAGCTCAGGGACTTTGGAATATTCCACCAGGGCCCCGAGCACATGGGCACCCCTCCCCTCCTGGAAGAATCAGGTTAGAGAGCAGTAGGCTGGAAGGGAGGGGCTGATTAAGCCCCTGCTACCTCATTCCCTAAAGACCAATCAGTCTAAAGGTCACACTGTTCTGCCAATCACATTGTGCCTAATGGCTGCTGCTCTAAAAACCGTATAAAAGGTCCTTGAACGGGCTGTGTGTGGTCGTTCTCCCGCCTTGGTGTGAAGGACGACCCCAGCATGCTGGATCAATAAATTCCTCTTGCATTTTGTATCAATCCCTGACTCCATGTGTTCACTCCGGGGTCTCCAATAAGTTAAGGCTCCCCAGAGTCTTATAGTACCAGGGTACTGTTACCCCATACTCAGAGGCCCTAGGTTACTCTTCCAATTCCCTACCCCATCTCCCCACTTGGGGGGTGGGGTGGGCAACAATTGCCTCCTGCAGCCTCCACCGCTACTACTCTTTAGTGTCTCCTTTAAATGGTTCAGTTACCGCTTTAGCCTTATACCTAGTTGGCAAATTTTGAAGTACTTAATTCTCGCTGCTCAGATTACCAGTCTGGGTTCTGTCTCTTGATTGGACCCTAATGGGTCCATTATGTAAGGGAGAAAATGGAGCTTCACACTGGTTCAGGATTTCCCCAAGGTCACAGAATTTGTAGGTACCTCTTGGGTATTTAAATCCAGGTCTACTTGATACCAGAGCTGAGCAGGAGCAGGATGTTCTCACACCAGGGTGCTCCCACCTTCTCATTCCATTGGCCTTGCCTACCCAGCCCCATTGTAAGTTCCACCCACCACCCCAAAGCCTGGAACTGTGGGTAAAGCCACAGCCACAGTGCCGTGACAGTGTCTATGGCTAGGTTCTTCTCAGAGATCTATTTGAGAAAATTATCTGAGCCAACTTCTGAATTTTTCATCAAGCAAAAAGGGTTACATCCTAAATAAGTTATAAAAGGATATTGATGTGTTTTGTAAAACCAAGGATATGTTTTCTAGAGCTCAGTATGGTGTGGTGGGAGGAGGACCTAGGTGAGTTGATGCTAAGGCATCCATCTGCTCTGAGGTACCAACCATAGGATGGGTCTAGTATAGAATAGAGTTTAGTTGGGGGCATGGGAAGGGGAGTTGAAAAGGGAGTAGAGGCAGAGAAAGAGGAGAGGGAGAGAGAGAGAGAGAGAGAGAGAGAGAGAGAGAGAGAGAGAGAGAGAGAAGAGGCCAACCAGGAATAAGTGGAGAGAGGGGTGTCTTAGTCAGGGTTTCTATTCCTGAGAGAGGGGTGTCTTAGTCAGGGTTTCTATTCCTGCACAAACATCATGACCAAGAAGCAAGCTGGGGAGGAAAGGGTTTATTGAGCTTACACTTCCATGCTGCTGTTCATCATGAAAAGAAGTCAAGACTGGAACTCAAGCAGGGCAAGGAGCAGGAGCTGATGCAGAGGCCATGGAGGGATGCTGCTTACTGGCTTGCTTGCTTCTCCTGGCTTGCTCAGCTTGCTTTCTTATAGAACCCAAGACTACCAGCCCACAGATGGTACCACTCACAAGGGGCCCTCCCCCCTTGATCACTAATTGAGAAAATGCCTTACCTCTGGATCTCATGGAGGCATTTTCTCAACTGAAACTCCTTTCTCTGTGATAACTTCAGTTTGTGTCAAGTTGACACAAGACCAGCCAGTACAAGGGGGAAGGGGAAAGAAGAAGAAGGGGGTCAGAGGGAAAAATGGGACAGAGAGTCAGAAGAGAGAGAGAGAGAGAGAGAGAGAGAGAGAGAGAGAGAGAGATATCAAGTAGTCCCTTTTATAGTAAGTCAGACCTACCTGGCTGTTGCTAGGTAACTGTTGGGCAGAGTGTAGAAGGACTGCCAACAGATATAACATCATCTTCATGGAAACGAATTTCCATCCCTGATCCAGACTTCTATGAGAGGAAACAGATAAAATAAAAACATGTATTTTCAAAAAAGTCCCACAGAACTTTTTGATGGAAGACAGGTGGTTAGAGAGAAGGGAGTAGAGCCAAAAGAGAAATCAGGGCACCAGGTAAGTTATTCTCTGCTGACAAAATGAGCCAGTCCAAGCCAGACTAGAGTGTAGAAAGCCAGGTTTATTGGCAAGTTGCTCTTAGGCAAGTTCACTGAGCACACAGGAGGGGGGCAGTGAAGTCGCCATGGGAGGGGGAGAGGAAGGAAGACATCGAGAGAGCATGCAGAGGGGGGGTGGGAGGAGGGGGAGGAGGGGGAGGAGGAGGGGGAGGAGGGGGAGGAAGAGGAAGAGAGGGAGGAAGAGGAGGAGGAAGATGAGGAGGAAGAGGGGGAGGAGGAGGGGGAGGAGGGGGAGGAAGAGGAGGAGGAGGGGGAGGAGGAGGAAGAGGGGGAGCAAAAACTCTTTTATATATCTAAGTACTTCTGGGGGAGGAGAAGCCCAGTTCCTAGATTTGGAAGTTGAGGGCAGAAGGCAGGGTATGCCAGCCAGCCCCTGTAACAGGTAGGGACTGAGGGATGCTGGGAGATCCGCTTTGGTATGTAAAATATGCACCTCAGCCCTTTGTCCTGGGTCTGAATCCCAACTTTGAGCAAGGAAGGACCTTTCATCTTTAAGATCCGATGCCCGCAAGGTAACTGGGGAAAAGGCACACTGACATTGTTGAGAAGCTGGCCAAAGCAGGGACTATTCCTGAATTTTTAAAACTTTTCTGCAAATATTCCCAGAATTTGAATCTCCTTATAGTGCCATAGAGATAGAATTTTCTATGAAAGATCTCATCCAGCACTTTAGCAGACAATTCAGTTTCTATTGTCATGAATGTCTAATTGGAAATGGTGTCTCAAAGAAAAACAAGTTAGCTGTTAAATAATCATTGTCAAGAAATAGTAATGTCAGTAGACAAGTGGAAAAAGCCTACACCACATGTTTGTAAAAACAGAGGATGGTGTCCAAGTCCCAGGTCATTACCAAGGAATGAGGGCAGAGTCTCACTGCGGGCGGTGACATGGGGCTATTCTTATGATTCCCTGCTAGGAAAAACAACATCAAGTACGCACAGAAAGACTCCTTTTCACAAGCTTCAAGAACCAAGGCCACTTAACTTTTGTGTTGCCAAAAAGTATGTTCCTAGGGGCAAAATAATCACGTATATAATCACTTTATATAAAAAAAATGATGCTTGGAATTATGCCAATGAGTTGAACATTAATAATTTACTAAATAGTTTATGTCAAATACATGCCGAGAGAGGCAACTATTCAAATATTCTTCCCAACTCTGTGCTTCTCTCCTCTCTACCATTCCAATATCTTTCTTTTTATTAATTGATTCTATTTCTTGGAGGATCTTATGGTTTATGCTTGATAAAATGGAAAGGGAGAGAGAGAGGAGGAGGAAGAGAGAAAGCAAGAAAGAACACACACACACACACACACACACACACACACACACACACACAGAGAGAGATAGAAGAGAGAGAAGGAAAACAGAGGGGAGACCACAGTGTCTGGATTCTATAGGGAGGAGCCTCTGGGGGAAAGGCAGCCCAATCCCTGGACTGGGAAGTTCAGGATTGTGAGCAGTGTATGCCAGATAGGGACTGAGGGATGCTGGGAGCCTGGAGGCCAGGTCTGTTTTGGTAGGTAAAATATGTGCCACAGTCCCTTGTCCTGGGGTCTGAAACCAAACAATACTGTTTACTCACTACATTTTAAAGACAGAAAAATGACAGAATGTGATGATCTTTTCACCAAGCTGATAGCTTCCTCCGGTGCACATTTTACAATCCTCTGAATGACGATCATTGAGACATTGTTCGTGTAGTTTCAGTTGTGTAGTGATTAAACCCAGGGCCTCAGAAATGCTAGGTAAAAATCTATAGAACTGAGCTGACACAAAAGCAGAAAGAAGCCAGCAATTGCAATATAGTGTCCAGCATAAAAACAACAGATCTGTTAGACACTTGGCTAGGTGATCTGAAGCTGTGTCTTTTGTGAGGGAAATTGGTAAACAGTAGAGTGGCAGAAGTGAGCAGGGCTTGGGAGCAGGGGTCGGCGGGGTTTCATAGAACAAGTGGGAGATCCAGAGCATCAGGGAAGTTTGCCCAGGCTTTGGTTAGTGAAAAAAGAAAAATAAGGAAGAGAGGGAGGGAGGAAGGACAGACAACAAAGAAACAAAGAGAAAGGAAAAGTTACAATAAGAAAAGCAGGCAGGTGACAGAGCTGAGGCTTTGCAGTGCTGCCAACAGAAGACCTGTGTAGTGGCTATTTCTGATTGTCAACTTGACTATATCTGGAGTGAATTACAATCCAGAATTAGAAGGCTCACCTGTGATCTAGATCTTGAGTCTGGAAGACACAAGTCTCAGGTGTGGTCGTGCGCACACCTCTAATCTGGGCCACACCTGCTGCTGGAGATCTACATAAGGACATTGGAAGGAGGAAGATTCAATCTTCTTCACCTGCGAGCCTTGTGGGACTAAGCGACTGCTAGATCCTCGGGTTTTCTTCACAGCTGCTGCTGACCATTGTTGGGGAGTTTGACTACAGACTGTAAGTCATTAACAAATT
>CM052706.1:26314205-26328804 GCA_028551405.1 Uromys caudimaculatus
ATGCTTCTGACTCTGTCAGCCCTGCCAGAGCTTATCATTTGATTCATTGATTCCCTGCCCAGGATATCCAGTTCCCTAGATTGGATATCATTCAATTTCCATCCCTTATGTCCTATGCCCCTGTAGTAGCAAGGAATGTAATACCCTGTGGGGAAAGGATAGATAGGTAGATAGATAAATAGATAGATAGGTAGATAGATGGGGGGCACATCTTACTTGGGAACAGGAAAATCTCATAGGCCTCTGAGGGAGTAGGTAAGGCTAGGGACACCATCTCTAGAGCCACGCCTCTTAAACCATAGGTGGCAACACTGGACGATCCTGTGAGTGAACTTGGGAGCTGTGACAGTTCTGGCAACAGTAAAAGGTTCCTGATCACAACAAGCAAAAGTTAATCTCAAATGAAAAGTGTAATGAGCCTGTGTCCTGATAGCTCTCACCAGTGCTGCACCACAGAGCTCCACTGTGGCTTCGGATCAGAACGCAGCACCCTGGCACTCTGAACTGTCTGTGCCACCATACCATGCAACTCCAGTGGGCACTGCCTGGCACACCTCAGCTCAGCTTTGAGACTACTATGTTATGAATGGGCGTGTTTCTACTGGACGTACAAAGTTCCTGTTTTTATAGAACCAGAACGGCTTTATTGTAGAAAACAAAGGTAATTCTTTTCCTATTGCCATTATTTGGCGTGAATGTGTCAGATTAGTGAATCTTTGCAATGCATTGTGTTGTCGTGTCTGATTTTAAAATTTAAAGGTAGAGTTACTGAGTGTCATTTAAAAAAATATTCTATAAGTTTTGGCTTGGGATTAGGGCAGAATTTCCAATAATTTCTGAAATGGCCCCAAATATACTTTTGTGGAACATAGTTATGTGAAGCAACATTCTCAGTATTGACAACTGCAAAAGCAAAATAGCAATGAATTTTTAAAATACACCAATGGGGCTGGAGAGATGGCTCAGCGGTTAAGAGCACTGACCGCTCTTCTAGAGGTCCTGAGTTCAATTCCCAGCAGCCACATGGTGGCTCACAACCATCTGTAATGGGATCTGGTACCCTCTACTGGTGTGTTTGAAGACAGCTGCAGTGTACTCATATAAATAAGATAAATAAATAAGTTTTTAAAAATGCATCAAGGATGCTCCCTGCCTTGCAGTAGCAAATACTCAGCCAAGATTTAATTCTTCATGCAAAATCAAGTTCATCTCTCCCTTAAGAAGGCAGATTTATTTTTGTTGTTAGTAAATGTGAAAATTATATGTATATAAAGCAATCGCTTTAGAAGACATCTCTTTGGTGGGAGAGATGGCTCAGTGCTTAATAATGAACACTATTCTTGCTGAGGACCTGGGTTCAGTTCCCAGCATCCACTCAGGCTCACAACTGCCTGTAACTGTAGATCCAGAAAATCATTTGCCCTCTGGTCTCCCAGGCACATGCACACACAGTAAGCATAAGCTCACTCAGGCACACATAAATATACATATTACTTTTTAAAATCAAAAATAATTTAATGCTTTATTATCATTAATTGCTTGATTTGTGCACTTGTATTATATACTTCTGCACCTGAGATCAAGTAAAATTTTCTCAGACAAAAACAAAAGGCTGGGTATGGATATATTAAGAGCCCTGCCCTGGAAAACTTTCCAAAGGGCCAAAGGGGAACAGAAGATGGGTCAAATCAGAATTAATGAAATGAGGGAACAGTCGAAGGCATCTCAGTGGGTGCCCTGGGCGAACTGGGAATAGAACAAAGCCCCAGTTCCCCGGGCCATGGGCTGGTTGTAGCTTTATTGAAAAACTGCACGCTACCCTGATGACATGAAGCTTGGACAGAGAAACGTCCCACCTTCTCCGGCCAAATGAAGAAGAAATAATGAAAGCATGTTTAATCATTATGGCTTTTAACTTTGTGGTCATTTTTTTTTTTTTTTTTTTTTTGGTTTTTCGAGACAGGGTTTCTCTGTGTAGCCCTAGCTGTCCTGGAACTCACTCTGTAGACCAGGCTGGCCTTGAACTCAGAAATCCTCCTGCCTCTGCCTCCCAAGTGCTGGGATTAAAGGCGTGCGCCCCCACTGCTCGGTGTTTGTGGTCATTTTAAAGGCTGTTCTGTGTGGCCCCAAACTAAGGAGGGGTGTTTGAGTAAGCCTCAGTTTACCTTTCAGCTGTGGGATGCATAAGAGCTCCCCTGCTTTTTACCTTGAGCCAAAGGGTCACAGAGCCCAGCGGCTCCACCTTTGCAGTTTGAGGGTTGCTGGTGGAAGGGCTGGAACGTGGACGTCCTAAGCTGCCTTTTTAAGTTCTGCCTTCTCTCCTAGTTCCTGACCACCTTACCTGCTTCAGCTTTGTTTCAAATCCCCAGTCTGACCATTTTAACACCCTACCTGATCTGAATCTGACTCTCATATTTTCTCTGTCTAGAGTATGACTTTTAAAAAAATTATCTATATACCTTTCCCCCCCTGATAACCAGGTTTGATGGGCCAGGTAAGAGGAAGTGCTTCAAATGTGCCTTTAGCATATGTAAGGCATGGGGAGGGGATGTTTGTGAAGTCACATTTTCCTGGTCCTCCTCTTTACATATGACAGATGTCTGGAGGGGGCCGTGTTTGAGTGTGTCCAATCTCCACTATCATTACATTCTGATAAAACTCCAGCAGTTTAGCTCTGGCTAAGTATTTTCTCCTTCGGACAGGCTTTATTAAAAAGAACACAATTCTATGGCACTGTCAAAATGGCACTCCTGCTGGGAGTGCAGAGTGTCAGGAAGTTTCTCCAATAGTCACTGTGAGATGTGCTACTCGGTAGGTACATAAGTGCAGAGCCTCTTAGACCCGGCCACAGTTAGAATTGCCTCCAGAAGATTCTAAGCTCAGACAGCGCTGTGGTTGTGTGGGCTTTAGAGGCCCACTAGGTTGGCCTCTCTGTATTTGCCTCAGTCTCCCCAGTGCAGGGGAAGCCATCTGTCTTATGGGATCACTCTCTCTGTTGGCGGGTCCATTCTCCCCACTTCCCCCTGCCCCTTTGTCCTTGTCCAAGCTTCCTTAATGTTGGACCCAAAACTGTCATGTCCTTTCCCTTGTACTGAGTAGAGTCTCGAGTGTAGCCCTTACCAGCCTAGAACGCACTCTGTAACCAGCCTGGCCTTGATTTCAGTGATGGGTTTGCCTCTGACTCCCCGGTGCTGAGGATCCGGGCCTTGCCCTGAGTGTCGTCCTTGAGGGAGCCTTCTCTGACTTTCCAGTGTGTTTCCCTACTATCTGCTCCCACAGCCCCTTTTGATTCCCAGAGCTTTTATCTTTATCATGGTAACAAATTCATTTGCTAGATTCCCCTTTGATGGCAGGCTCTGTGAGGAAAGGACCATGTCATCTCGCAAATGCTGAGCATGCATTCATTCACCTCTCAGGATTGAGCTTGCAGTCCTATTCAAACATGTGTCTGGGGAGGTGAATGAATGAATGGAATAGGCTATCAATATAAACTACACTTATAAGGAAATTAGAAACAATTGTTATAGAATTAATTAACTCCATGATTATTCGCCAAAGTCTACCAACGTCAGGCAATGGATTATAAAATTGATTGTGACAAAAATACAGAAATATGGAAAGGTATTTATAACATAATCTAATGAAAGAAGAAATGCAGAATCCAGAGTCTGTAACATGATTATAGCCCTGAGCACATGTAGGAGGCACCCTGGTGAGGTGCAGCCATTTTAAGGTTATTTTTAGTCAAAGTCTCTTTCTTCAGATGAAAACTTAGAAGCCTAAAATGCAAAACATAAAAAGCGGAGGGTTTTTTGTTTCTTTCTTTGTTTGTTTTGTTTTTTCTTAGCCCTGGGGTATGGGCCAGAGCCTGCTCACCCCTCTCTCCCTATTCTGTTCCCCCTTTACACTACACATTAGCATCTTCACAGAGCATTATTGGCAAATCCTCCAAACGGACCTCTGCTTAAACACTGTAGCTTAGAATAATTTTTCTTTATCTCTCAGAATGCCACTGAAATAACAGTAAAGCATCCCAAAAGTCCCATGTCCACGAGGTGAGGGAAGTGGGTGGGGAGCTCACATCAGCTCAGCTTTGGAACATGGGGCGGGGTGGGGGGTACTGGCTGAGAAGGGTCTGACCTATTGAAGCTGACAAGATGAAAACCCACTTTCTGTAGAAGTCGGAGGGAAGGGACCCTGTTTCTTTCTTTCTTTCTTTCTTTCTTTCTTTCTTTCTTTCTTTCTTTCTTTCTTTCTTTCTTTCTTTCTTTTTTTTTGAATCAAGATAATCAAAGGCATTTACCTCTTTTTTTATTTTATTTATATAATTCTTTTTTATTTTGAGCTTAGAAGTAACAGGTTTCCTTATGGCATTTTCATGTCTTCTTAGTTTGGGCTGATTCTCCCTCCCTTTTAAATATTATTCTTAATCAGACAGACAAAGTATAAAGATGTTTATGTGATGATTTCCACGAAACGTCGTTCCAATGACTTCTAGGTGAGCTGACTTATTTTAGGAAAATTTATTTATTTATTTATTTTTGATACTTTATTTACATTTCCAATGTTTCCCCTTTTCTAGGTCTCCTCTTTGGAAACCCCCTATTCCCTCCCCCTCCCCGCCTCTGTGAGGGTATTCCACCTCCCACCCACCTGCCCACCCACCCACTCCAGTCTTCCCACCTTGACATTCCCCTTTACTGGGGCCTCTGACACCCTCAGGCCCAAGGGCCTCTCCTCTCCCTGATGGCCAACGAGGCCATCCTCTGCCACATATGTGGCCGAACCATGGGTCCCTCGATGTGTATTCTTTGGTTGTTGGGGACCCTGTTTCCTAGCACAGAGTCAGAGATGACAGATTCTTCAGAAAAAAATGAGATATAGGGTCGGAAACGGGGGTTTTATTGCAAGGCTTTTGAAGATGTCGGATGTCAGATTCCTTAGGAGCCAGGCTTACTCCTGGGGACATGGAACACGAGGCTCCAGATTCAAGACTGCTGAAACAGTTCATTGAGACAATAGAATTAACTGATTGGCCTACGGCGGGACACATGACCTAGATCAATTGATCATCAGGGATCAATTGAGTATACTCTTGGCACTTTTATTTGCTGAAGTTGGCAGGCAAAAAAAATAAAGTCAGAGTTGGAAATATTAAAATGACAGGAATTGGCTGCAGTGGTGGTACTGAGTGGAAGGATGATGGGGATTGTTGCCTGAGAACGGTCTAGACTAAGGAGAGAGAAGCCCCTCAGCATGCCTGGGAGGGGTTTCCAGATTAGGTTAGCTGAAGAGGAAAGGCTCTCCCTAAACATGCGCAGGACTATTGTTGAGGTCTAGGACCACATAAACCAGAGACAGACATCGAGCTGATCACCAGTAATCATCTCTCTGCTTCCAGGCTGTGAACGAGGTGTGACCACCTGCTTCCTGCTGCTGCCACTCCGCCTTCCGTGCTGTGATGAACTGTAACCTCCAACTGTGACACAGATAGGCTACTTACTAAAGCTGAAGCAGGTGTGTGAGTCCAAGGCTAGCATGAGCTCCTCCTTTCCAAGTGCGATGACATATGCTTGTAATCTCAACATTGGAAGGTAGAGGCTGGAGGACCAGGAGTTCAAAGTCATCCTGGGATATGTGAGAAATATTAAAAAAAAAAAAAAAAAAAAAAAGCCTAAAACCAAAACAGAAAAAATAAGGAGATCATTATTTTGGACCATGCTCTGCTCTAGGCCCCAACAAACCTGACTAAAACTCAAATAGAATCACTCATGTTCAAATTGCCTGTCAGGGAGTTTGCCTCACCTCAGAAGAAACCAGGATTAGAAAGATCACAGCCAAATTTCTGCAAGAGGTCAGTTCCAGAACTGCTCTGTGCCTTAATCTTTATACAAAGAGAGGAACCTGTGAGAACCTGACCTGGGCCCAACCGTCATCATCCTGCTGGGCTGCCTTCTGTCTCACCTTCCAAGGCAAGCAACTTGGAAATGACTAATATTGTTTTCTCAGTTCCATTTTCTTCAGCCTTTCTGGGTGTATAATGCAGACTGCTGTTTATACCACTGGAACATTTATTCTACTGGAGGAGTGAAGTGTGGCCTCATTCTAGAATTAAAAATAAAACCAAGTAAGATGGTTAAGTTAAACTTTCTCCTTTGTCTGATCTAAGCTTTCCTCTCCTCAGAAGGAAAGCCCTCGTAAAGTAGACAAGCATGGAGAGAGAGAGGAGATGTGTGTGTGTGTGTGTGTGTGTGTGTGTGTGTGTGTGTGTGTTTAGTGTGTCAAGATGGGGAGAGAGAGGAGACGTGTGTGTGTCCTGACTGTGTTGGGCCTCTTGTCTTCATCCTTGAAGTTCCTGGCTCTGACCTTTTCTCTAATTTTCCTTTAGTTCTGAGACTCGCCCAGTATCCATTGCCTTCTCTTCACTGGGAACTAAAGTATCACCACCAAAAAATTATTTCCTGTCATTTTTGGGGAGTTGCAGATCTAGGTACTGGAGGTCTGGTTTCATTTTGAATGAGAATGTGCCCATAGGTATTTGAACCTGCATGCCAGAAGAGGGCATCAGCTCACATTATAGATGGTTGTGAGCCACCATGAGGTTGCTGGGAATTGAACTCAGGACCTCTGGAAGAGCAGCCAGTGTCCTTACCCGTGTATCTGAACACTTTGACCCCAGTTGGTTGTGCTATTTGGGGATGTCTAGGAGGTGTGGCCTTGTTGGAGGAAGTGTATCACTGATGTCAGGCTTTGAGATGTCAAAGTTTTGTACCATGCCCAGTGCTCTCTCTCTCTCTCTCTCTCTCTCTCTCTCTCTCTCTCTCTCTCTCTCTATCTCTCTCATTTTTACTGTAGGTCAAGCCCTGAGCTCTCAGATTCTGCTTCATCTCCCATCCTTCTCTGCCAGAACCTGATTCCTCTGGAACCTTAAACCAATAAACTCTTTCTTCTCTGAGTTGCCTTGGTTGCAGTGTTTTAACACAGGACTAGAAAAACAACTAACAGGAGCTTGAATGCATCATGTGCCCTCACCTGGTCTCTTCTGCGTGTGCTTGGTTCTAACCTCATCTTCCAGTAAAGATGCCAGTCAGACTAGACCCCGAATGACCTCATTTTATTTGAATCGCTTCATTAAAGTTCCTGTCTCCAAATGCTGTTGTATTCTGAGGTACCAGGGACACAATTCAATGCTGAACATCTTCGGATACAGACAACAAATATCTTGAAAAGAAATAACTCAAGCTATTTCAAACAGTATCTGCCATTTATGCTCAAAAGAATAGCAACTCACCATCTACTTGGGGCTGGGTACTGCCTGGTGGACATTCTAGTCTTGAGAAGCTCTTTTGGAAATCTGCCATTTCCCTTTTCCCGTGTTTCTATTCCTTGAGGTAAGAAGTGGATTGGGGTTTGTACATCTAGGGGACCACACGACCAGATCTTCTCACTAGCTGTCAGAACCTGGTAAAGTTCTATGTGCCTTAACTTCTTCAGCTGAGAAATATAGATGCGGATACTGGCAGATAGTCCTAGAGTTGTTGAGAAGACCTGTGTGGATGGGTAGAAGGCACTTAGAACAGAGGCAGGCACATGGGGACATTAAGTTATGTGATATATTCATCCAATAGGGCCTACGGGGGATAATGATGTGCCAGGCACATGGTAGCATCAGTAAATGTTTACTCTTCTTTTCATAAATGTGTCTTCTTGCCTCTCTCTTCCATGTACTAGGTCAGGTGTGCACCACTAAAATGACCAATAACAAGTGATTCTTTATCACCTCAATAATCAGGATGTAATTTTTAGAAATTCCTTTTGATTGTTTAGTGACAGCCAACAGCGAACATCTATAGCTCCAAAGAACTTATCTTAAATAATTTAGGCTATTTGAAAAGACAATAAAATGGAGTGTTTTCTTCTCATATATTGTGAAGAGAAACAAAAATCCTGACATGTCTCAAATTTAATTATCAGGGTCAGAAGGTAGAGGGGCAGAAAGGTGAAACCACTCTGGGCCGAAGGAACAGAGCCTGCTTTGTGTTCCTGAGTATATGTTGAAATCCCAACATCAGTCCCACCAGGGGGCCCACCAGGGACCACTGTACCTGTTCACAGGTAAGCTTTCTGCACTGTTAAGTCCAGCCCATCCCAGAGAGACAAGCCTGCCTGCTTCACACAATTCTAGTCCTCATCTCTACAACCACTGTAGATCTATTATAAACTATTTATGCCTTCTTTTCACAAGTCTTCATTATAAAAATATTTTATGACTCTTAAGTTTTCCAGGCATAGTTCCAGCTGCTGTCCAGCCTCGATGTTAGTAGCTACAGGGCAAGTCTTACCCCCGGGATCTTCTCCTGGCTTTTCTAAGGCTCCACAAACCCTCATTGCAGAGACCCCTCAGTCTCCAGAGCTTTGGTTTGACTGTTGACTGTGTGATTGTTTAGGATGAGGGACAAGTGGGAGCTGAGATTGCTGGCTTCTGGTCCTTACAGTATTCTTAGGCTGGGAGTCACTGGTAAGGAGTTTGTCCAAAGTCGCCTGTGCTCTCTGGGCTCTGGCATGCTTATTCACAAACTGACGCTTAACTGAGTAATGTGTGTGTGTGTGTGTGTGTGTGTGTGTGTGTGTGTGTGATTGTGTGTGTGTGAATATGTGTGATTGTGTGTGAGTGAATGTGTAAGTGTGGGTGCATGTGTGTGTGACTGTGTATGAGTATGTGTATATGTGTGTATGACATTTTTGGCTGTTTGTGATTATGTATGTGTGTGCATGAGACTGTGTATGTGTGTGAGTGTGCATGTGTGTATGTGTGAGAGAGACTGTGATGTGTGTGTATGTCTGTGAGAGATACTGTGGTGTGTGTGAGGGAGAGAGGAGATAGAGAAAGAGAGAGGGGAGAGAGAGAGAAGAGAGAGAAAGAGAGACTATGGTGTGTGTATGTGTGTGAGAGAGAGACTGTGGTGAGAGAGAGAGAGAGAGAGAGAGAGAGAGAGAGAGAGAGAGAGACTGGTGTGTGTGAGAGAGAGAGAGAGAGGGGGAGAAAGAGAGAGAGAGACACTGTGGTATGTATGTGTGTGAGAGAGACAGACACTGTGTGTGTGTGTGTGTGTGTGTGTGTGTGAGAGAGAGAGAGAGAGAGAGAGAGAGAGAGAGAGAGAGAGAGAGAGAGAGAGAATGCACATACATTCCTCCATGTGAGTCAGGCAAGCACTTGCCACAGTGTACATGTTGAAATTAGAGAACAACCTCTAGTGTCAGTCCTTCCTTCCATCTTGTTTTGAGGTCAGTGTACCGGCTGGTTTTGTGTGTCAACTTGACACAAGCTGGAGTTATCACAGAGAAAGGAGTTTCAGTTGAGAAAATGCCTCCATGAGATCCAGCTATAAGGCATTTTCTCAATTAGTGATCAAGGGGGGAGGGCCCCTTGTGAGTGGTACCATCCCTGGGCTGGTAGTCTTGGGTTCTATAAGAAAGCCAGCTGAGCAAGCCAGGAGAAGCAAGCCAGTGAGCCATATTCCTCCATGGCCTCTGTATCAGCTCCTGCTCCTTGACCTGCTTGAGTTCCAGTCCTGACTTCCTTTCGTGATGAAGAGCAGCATGGAAGTGTAAGCCGAATAAACCCTTTCCTCCCCACTTTGCATCTTGGTCATGATGTTTGTGCAGGAATAGAAACCCTGACTAAGACAGTCAGCATTTCTCTTTTGTTGGTCACTGCTGTGTATGCCATGCTAAGTGGCCAAGGAGCTTCCAGAGATTCTCTGGCCTCTACCTTCCATCTCTCTAGAGGGTTTATAGATGTGCCCTCCCTGCCAGCTTTTACACTGGGTCTTGGGGACTCAAGTTCACGTCCTCACACTCCTGTGACAGTCACTTTATCCTCACAGCCACCTACCTTGCCAGCTCAAGTTTTATGGTCATTAACACTAACATTCTCTCTCATGCTTGCAAGGATATCATACATAAGCAGATGCTTTAAAAGTTACGTTCCTTCTGAGTGTGATGGGGCACACCATTGACCTCAGCAACGGGAAGGAAGAAGTTCTGAGTTTGAGGCCAGCCAGGATCATACTGTGAGATTCTGCTCTAAAACGCTGTTACATTCTCCTTCCTTTCTTATTTCATATATAATGGCAGTCATAGTACTTGGTAATCGTGAAACACATTGGATGCATTTCTAGGTATCAGCTACATGAATGAGAAGGAAATGGCTAAAAAATTGGCAATAATTAATATTATAGTATTTCTTAATATGTTGAACATTTTCTTTCTTCTTTCCCCCTTTTTGGATTTTTTCAAGAAAGGGTTTCTCTGTGCAGTCCTGACTGTCTTGGAACTCACTCTGTAGACTAACAGGGCTTGAACTCAAAGAGCTGTCTGACTCTGCTTCCAGAGTGCTGGGATTGAAGGTGTGTGTCACCACTGCCCAATGACATTTTATTTCTGAATGAATAGCTCCCCTAATCTATTGGCCTTAGTTAGGGCTACTATTGCTGTGATAAAATACCATGACCAAAAGCAACTTGGGAGAAAGAGTTTATTCAGTTTCTTAAGTAACAGTCATCTGAGAGAAGCCAAGGCAGGAACTCAAACAGGGCAGGAACCTGGAGGCAAGAGTTGATGCAGAGGCCATGGAGGAGTACTGCTTACTGGCTTGCTCCCCATGGTTTGCTCAGAGTGCTTTCCCATAGCACCCAGGACTACCAGCCAGGAATAGCAGCACCCACAGTGGTCTGGACATTCCCACATCAATCACTAATTAAGAAAATGCCCTATAGACTTGCCTGCTTACATCACCATCTTCTGGAGGCATTTTCTCAGTTAAGGTCTGGTCTGTTCAGTTTGTGTCATGTTGACATGGAACTCATCACATTTCCCCAAAACCTAATGTAGTTAAGAAAAGAATAAAAAGAACAAATGTGATCATTCTTAATCCTTCCAAATATCGCTTTGAGTCTAGATCTTGTAAATCAACTGGATTGTCAATCTGCAAATATTAAGTCTCTGACACGGAGGAAAGCAGAGAGTGGGGGGAATCAGGAAGGAGGGGACACAAAGGAAGTAATATAGGATGTATGCTCCTGATCAGGCATCTGCTTTGTGTGTGAACATTCACACAGGACACACAGAAATGGGCTGAGGGTGTAGGTCATTGTAGAGTACTTACCCAGCAGATATTGGGTCCGTGTGTTCAAGACCAGCACTACAAAACAAACAAAAACCATATGGAGGTATTAGTACATGCTTTCTAGTAGAATGATACAACACTCCTTCAATAAAACCGCATCAACCACCCATACTGGTTCTGAAGCTGTCTGTGAATGCAATTAAATTGTAATCCTCTCAGAGGAGACATTGTAGTTGAGTATGTGTATCTGAACACAAGAACAAGATTTAGGTGAAGCAAGGGTTAGTCATTCCTCCATAGAAAATTCACAGCAAGCAGAAGGGGACAGAGGCGCTCACAGAACCTGCAGGGTCGTCAGGGAGCTGGGACTCGGGGTGCACCTTGGATATTTGCACACAGAGCAGATCCTTCTTAAACATCTGCCTCCGTAGTCCATTATCAATAATCATGGAATAAACTTAAGAAGAATAATTGTTCAAACTTTGTAGGTCAGTTTTAAAAATAAGTAATAAAATAAATTATTTGCTTATCAACAGAGAAGAATGTAATTTATTAGTCTCCTTAAAATGCACATATCTTCATATCAATGACTACAGAAATGGCTATTAACACTACATCTTAATAGTAATTACTAATAAAAGGAGTCAATAGAAATTTATGAAGAGTCTTTCATATGTGAACTTGAATTAACAAGCCAACTCCCCCAAACAAAACAAAACAACAACAAAAAACACACCTTGCAATTTTTTTTCTGTTTTAAAATTTAGTCCTGAGCACACGCTCCATGAAAGCTTTTATGAGAGAATAAAGTTGATAAGAAAGTCTGAAGTATTGCATGTGTGCTATGGCAGCCACTGTTCTAGCACGACTTAGTTCAGACTTTATGTCTGAGTGCAGACGCAGAGGCGGATAGGCACACAGGTTGATGATGAGGGTGACCACAAAGGTCCAGCAGCAGTGATCCTGAACCATTGGGGACTTAGCTTTCAAACAGGAGCCTGTTGATTGGTCCGTTTGTGCATCTCTGGGTTGACTTGGCTGGAGCCACAGTGCTGACTACAGGACAAGCTGTGTCATATGCTAATTGTCTTTATTACAAAATTCTGGCAAGTGCAGACGTTGAAAGGTTAAGTCAAGGAAGATGTTTGGAGGGGGAGGGTGTTTGGCATGATACACAGTTGCTAGTGTGTAATCGTATTAACAGTTGAGCAACCTTTAGGCTTCTGTATTAGTGTTTTTACAATCTCTGTAGTCAAAATGTTTCCTTATTCCCTGGGACCACACCCATCACTGCCTTAAGCATACATGACATAATAGATGAGGAAACTAGTATTGAAGGAACTGGAGAGATGGCTTAGTGTTTAAGCACTTTAGTTACTGCTCTTACCGAGGATCTGGGTTCAATTTCTAGTACCCCAAGGTGGCTTACAATCCAGTTCCAGGGGATCTGATGACCTCTTCTGGCCTCTGTAGGCACTGCATGTACATGGTGCGTTTGTATACATAGACAAAACACCCGTACACATAAAGAAAGAACTTAAATAAATCTTTTGAAAATAAATAAATAGTATTGAAATATAAATAGTATTGAAACTATAAGAAGTTGAAGCCACGTGAATATAGGCTAGGTAGTCACAGGCTTCCACGGAACCTCGCCAAGCCCCAGTGGGCACCCTAGATCTTGATGTGAGGTAAGGAGCTGCCCAAGGTTACTTTCCATAGATTATGAAATGAGAGCACACACTGCTTATGTGTTTGCTGAATGCAAGGTAGATGTTGGGCTGTGTGAGTCTGTGGGGGATGAGAAGGGCTGCGTGCACATATTGGGAGGCGAGGGAAGGTGGCAAGAGAATTAAATGAGCATCTGACAATGCCAGTGCTCTCTCCTGGGAACGCTGGAACGTTCTGGGTTTAGAATGAATAAGGATTTAAATATTAGCTTTTCTTTCCAATTCCAAATGTGTCATAGCATTAAGTTCCTACTTTGGGCTTTCTTATGAATTTGGCAACAGTTACTTATTACCAGCTTAAGAAGGAGATTGCAGTGAGAATATATGGTTATTCCACCACCCTCGTCACGAGTTTATAGATCAACAGATGGATTTCTGTAGTACTTTTTAAACATACACTTTATTTATTTATTTATTTATTTATTTATTTATTTATTTATTTATTTATTATTTGTGTGTATGAGGGCATGTGTTTGCCACTGCTCATGTATGTGTGGAGCTCAGCGGACAACTTGCAGGGTGTTCTGGGAATCAAACGCAGGTCAGCTCATCAAATGCCTTTTCCCGCTGCCATCTGGCTAGTCTTCGATGTAGCTCTTAAGGAAGGAAGAACATTAGACAAAACAGTAAGAAGCAACTGCCTGAAGCTGTTGTTTAAGACTGTAATCTGACGAAGCCTGTGAAGTAAAATGGGCATCCCCAGTGACCAGCCATCACATTTCTAACCATAAATAAACCCAAGAGAAATCTCCTGTGTGTGCATCAGATGCAGGTGAAACTGTCCTGTCAATCCAAGTTCATCGATCCTACTCAATGCTAACCTGCTCGGTAAGGAAGATCACCGCTGATCACCATGGCAGGACGTTTTGCTCATTGCTACGGGAGCTGCTCATTGCCACGGGGGCTCTCAGGACTCCACAGCTACAGCAGCCGTGCCGCAGCAGTCGTCTCTCTGTTCAGGTAGCCTGGCCAGTGCCAGCTGCTCCTGGTTACACTGCCTCATGCCTTCCACTGCTCGCTGCCATAAGATACAAGATGCAGTGGGACCCGTGTCGTACGCCCCCTTGATAAAGCTCAGGAGGCTTCAGGCGGCAAGTGTGCCCGCTCACTACTCGCTACCTGCTCATCATGGGCAAACGACACAGCTGCTTCTGCTACGCTGTTCGGACGTTCATATGTTACTGTCTACTAAGATAAGCTTTATTCACAGTGAGGCGGAGGGTGGGAGAGAGTCTAGGACTGAATTCTTCCCTTCCCCAAAGAGACTCTTTAAAAAAAATGGTTCCATGTAGTTTGTCTCAAAATTCCTACCTGACAAGCAACCTGTCCCACTTTCTAGTACAGTGCTAGAGAGTTCAGCTCAGTGATAAACCACCCTTTCTCCCCTCCCTTCACCTCATTGATTCCTTTGCTGCACGCCTTCCACCCTGGGCTCTCCCTGTCACAAGGTACAAAATGCAGTGGGACCTGTACCAGTAATTCCGCCCACTTGATAAAGCTCATTAGGCTTCCTTTGCTCTCACTGCCTGGAATTCGTGCTTGCCTAGCAGAGCCAGACCAGAAAACCCAGACTCAGGAGAAAAAAAAAGTTTACTGCAGCAAAATTGTCACGATTCTCAGACATTGTCTTATAGCCACAGACAGTAATTAAGTCATTAACTCGGGGAACAGGGAAAATAATTATGAGCTGGAAACTAGACAGAAAACAAACCGAGGGCAGGCTGACCCTAACGTTTCTCTT
>CM052706.1:26329304-26536804 GCA_028551405.1 Uromys caudimaculatus
TAAAAATTAAAAAAAAAAAAAAAAAAAAAAAGAAATCATGGACTGGAGAGATGGTTCAGCGGTTAAGATCACTGACTACTCTTCCTGTCCTGAGTTCAATTCCCAGCAACCACATGGTGGCTCACAACCATCTGTAATGAGATCAGATACCCTCTTCTGGTGTGTCTGAAGATAGCTACAGCATACTCATCATATATATAAAATAAATAAATAAAATAAAAAAAAAACATAACAAAGTTAACTTTAGTTATCTTTAAAGATATTATTTTAATTAATTTATTAATTGAATTAATTATAAATGATAATATTTTATATATTTACATACTGTGATATTATATTTATATATTTATATCTAATATTTATAATTACATTTAATGTATTCATAATAGAATTATTTATAATTTAGTAATATATAATTAATATAGAATATATAATTATAAAATAAACTATATATTATATTTTGTATTTACATTTTATAATTAATTAATTTAATTAAAATATCTTTAAAGATATTATGTTTAAAGATAACTTTAGTTATCACTGGATTTTGTACTTTCTTTTTTGTTTGTTTGTTTTTTTGAGACAGGGTTTCTCTGTGTAGCCCTGGTAGCCCTGGCTGTCCTGGAACTCACTCTGTAGACCAGGCTGGCCTCGAACTCAGAAATCTGCCTGCCTCTGCCTCCTAAGTGCTGGGATTAAAGTCATGTGCCACCACTGCCCGGCAATTTTGTACTTTCAATATGCTTACTAGAATATTTAAAATTGCCTATGTGGTTCACATAGACTGTGCAGGAAAACTGCCTACTGGTTTGCTCCATGGCTCTCTCAGGGTGCTAGTTTTTTTTTTTTTTTTTTTTTTTTTTTTTTTAGGGTGCTAGTTTTTTACACCATGGGACCATCTGCCCAGGGGTGGCTCACCCACAGTGGCCCAGACCACATCAACTGTTAATCAAGATAATATCCCAAGGACTTCCCCACAGGCTGCTGGCTGCTCACAATGTGTTCCTGTGGTAGGCCTGCAGGAATCCAGTGAGAGTCTAGAGCCCTCTCCTTTCCCACCTACCCATCACTTCCTTCTGCTGTCGTACCTGGTTCTGAAAGAGGTCTTCCTGGGAAACTTCTCATGAGCATAGTAACCCTGTGTCTCTAAGCGTAGTGTGTGTGTGCGTGTGTGTGTGTGTGTGTGTGTGTCTGTCTGTCTGTCTGTCTGTGTGTGTGTCTGTGTCTCTGTGTGTCTCTGTTGGGATGCTAATGGAGTTTAAGAATTCTCCTACTTCCAATTTGGGGTGCAGTGGTTCCCTTTCTTGTTGTAAGGAACTTCACTCTGCCCCTACACAAGGTTGTGGACGATGACTACATAGTACCTCCATTCAATGTACCAAGGACGATTCAAGACCCCAACATGGCTCAGACAACTAGGCCGCTATTCTAGGGCCACCTATTTTTCAACATGGCATGTGGTTTCTCAGGAGAGGTTATCAACTGGTACCAGCATTTGTGGGGGAAGCCAAGGGACACTGTGAGTTGAAGATACTTTTGTCGAAACCATTTATGGAACTATAACGACAAGAACAGAGAAAGCTCAACAGTTAAGAGTATATACTGCTTTGGCAGAGGACCCAAGTTGGATTTCCAGCACTCAAGTCACGAGACTAACAACTGCCTATAACTCCAGCTCCAGGGGATCTGACCCACTATGCTGGTCTCCCTGGGCACCTGAATTCAAGTGCACATGCCTACATCACACACACACACACACACACACACACACACACACACACACACACACACACACACAATTAAAAATAAGTAAAAGAAAAAGAACAAGAAGTAGAGTGTTCACGTGTCAAAGCTGCCCCCTATGCATGTGGGAAGTCCTGACTCATCTGAGCCAGAACATTTTCCTTACTTATTAAGCTGAGCAAGAGAAAGGGAACATCAGAAATTAAAATGAGGGACTTTTGGTTGGGTTTCACAGCTGTCATTTTCATATTTGACCCTTTCTCCAGAAGCTAAAATTGACCAAAATAAAATACAAAAATCAAGATTCAAAAAAATCAAATCAAAACTAGAATAGAATCAAAACAGCAATAACAATAGAAGGAAATTAAGATGAGTGTAGTCTTCTTACAGCTGACTTACTGTACAGCTGCAGAAACATCTGTCCTGTACATTTTATTAAATTATTTTGTAGGTATGTATTGATGTGAAATATATGTGTGGGGGCAGTGAGAGAGAGAGAGAGAGACAAAGACAGAGAACTATGGTGTGTAGGAGTGTGTGTGTGTGTGTGTGTGTGTGTGTGTGTGTGTGTGCGCGCGCGCGTGCGCGCGCTTGCGCAACCTAAAGGATTCACTTCTCTCCTTCTGCTATGTATGTTCTGGGGATTGAACTCAGGTCACCAGGCTTGCAGTCAAGAGCCTTTACCCACCTACCCATCCATCTTGCCTGTCTCACATCTATGTTTTGAAATCAGTTTCCTTTAGTGCTGTATGTTTCTGTGGACTAAAATCAGAACCTAAAGGAACTCTGAACACACATTTACAGGTCACCATCAGAACAGACCTACAGTGAGGTAAAAACCCACTAATACAGCCACCACTGAATGAAGAGGATTTGGAGTAGGAGCCTCCCAGGCTCTCACTTTCCCAAACTGGTTTAAACCCTTGGCAATCCTCCTGCCTTAGCCCAAGTGCTGTGATTATAGGTGTGAGCCACTGTGCCCTGCAATCATCGAAGCCTTAATTACATCCTGAAGAGAATTATGTTTTATATTGATAAACATCCACATGATGTCCACCCTTCTGGAAGTTTCCTACATGTGTTTATATGTTGTAGAGGATCTGGGGGGGAGAGACTATGTGAGCAGGTGGATATGAATTCTCTCTTATTAAGCCTATAGCTTTAAACGTTATAAATTTCGAAGGCAAAACCCCATATGTTTAAAGGAATCATTTTACCTTGAAAAAACAAAAAATGGAGAACAGAAACAAATAGTGGTTTTCTGAAACAGAAAGAAAATCATTTGGGTTAAAAATACTGGAAGTTCTGCGGGACCGACTTCCTTCCCTTGCAGGCTGCGGATGCTGAGTGCATGATGAACCAGGATTCTCTCTTAGCTCTTCTCTTACCCCCGCTGTACATGTCAGTGCTACAAACGGTCCATGGTTTTAGACATCCTTCTCTAGTATTTTCATCTCAGTTTACTGTTTTCTTTGTGTGTTTGTGTTGGAATCTTTTTGTTTTTTAAGTACTAGGAACAAAGCCATGGCCTTCCTCATGGTAGGCAAGTGCTCTGGCCCTAAACTAGTCTTAAGCTTTTTTTGAGCCAGGGACAAATTATTTAGATCTGGCTAATCTTAAATGGCTACTGAGGGCTGGGATTACAGGCATGCTCCTCTACACCTAGCTTTGAATCTTCGACAGCTCTAGCTTTGAATCCTTGAGTTTCCCTAGCTGTGTAGATTACTTACCTTTCTGGAATATTGACTGCGTCATTGGGATCCTTAGACCAGCTGTCCTGAGTCTGGTATTGTCAGTATTCTTGTTGAATCTGAACTGCATTCTATGCATGCTCTGTCTTTAAATTGTGGGTGTCCCCATTTTTTTCAGTAAGCTTTGTGACTGGTTTGTTGTTGTTGTTGGTTTTGTTGTTGGTGGTGATGGTGGTTAAAAAATAGATATATCTTCTGGGTGGGGTGAATGAAATACAAAGACAAGCCAAAACCTCTGTAACGGCTCCTCCTCCGTGGTTCTCTGTGGTTCCGAGGTCCATCTTCAGTTCCAGGCAGCCATTGCTCTGGGACCCCATTTATCTGGGAGATTTGAGAAATGTTGTGGGGTTTCATTTCAGCTTCTTATTAGTTTTTTGTTTACTACTTGGGAGTCACAACCTCCAAGTTCCTGACTCGCTACCCTGAAAGCCAGAAGTCCTCAGCCTACACTCTTTACCAAAGGAAATGAGAGTCACTAAGAGAAGCAGGAAAAAGAGCAACAAAAAAGAGAGACAACTGGAAGGCTATGGGTTAGCTCAAGACTTTCATGAAGATGTGTGTGTGGGAGGAAGAGGTAAGCTCAGGATAGAATCCCCCCTGGTGCCATGCTTTTCTAAGCCTGGTGACACAGTCCTGTCAAACTTCAGTGGGTTCAGTGGAGGGACCCTTTTTCAGAGGAAGTTCAGGGAGCTGCCAGTGCAAACAGAGTGATACTTTACAGACACAAGTACCTTGTCCACGTTGAGAAGAAAGCAAGCAGCTGCTAAAACCTCCAACTCACTTCTGCCTCCTCCCCACCAGGAATTCAGGAATGCAGGCCACAGTTAGATCAAAGACTCAGAATACTCATCCAATGTCAGAATTGTATATCTTTCTTATGTGTCTTAACTAGGTTTCTTTTGCTATGATAAAACATCATGACCAAAAGCAACTGGGGGAGGACCTTTTAGTACTCCATCCCTGAGGGAAGTCAGGGCAGGAACTTAAGGCAGGAACCTTGAAGCAGGAACTGGACAGAGGTCATGGAGAAGTGCCCTCAGGGAGCTGGGGCCCCCACATCAGTCACCAGTCAAGAAAGCACCCTGGAGGCTTGTCTTCAAGCAAACTGATGGAAGCCTTTCCTCGATTGAGGTTTCCTCTTTCCAGATGAGTGGAGCTTGTGCCGAGTTGAAAAAATGAGCAGGACATAATATTACTGACCTTTTGGTTACTAGGGGCATGAAATTGATTTAAGCACTATTTATGGGAACACTATTTATCATTTATGGTATTTTAGATTTCTTTCGTTCAATATATACTTTGTTTAAAAATTGGGCGTGTGCGCACACACGAAGTTCGGAGGACAACTTGCAGGTGTTTGATCTCTCCTCTCACAATATGGAGCCAGGGATGGAGTTCAACTGACCAGGCGTGGCAGCAGGTACCTCTTCCCACTGAGCCATCTCACCAGCCCCTTGTTTGACGGACATTCTAGGTATCTATGCTGCTTCTCCCTTTACTCATTTAAAATTCCCATTAAAGGGGGGAAACTTCTAGGTAATTATCTTCCTGGTGTTTATCATTTCATTTTTATTTTGATTTAAACCAAACTTCCCACAGATGTTTCTTTGTCTTGACATGAAAATTAAAGATAATAATAAAAAAAAATCAGAATCCCAACAGTATGTTTACTGTGGCTTGGGGAACAGGCATCTATTCTTCCCCATTTTCAGACTCCCTTCCAACACCCCAGTTTATGACAGGGTCCTGTGAAACATGACTGGCCTCAAACTCATCCTGTAGCCCAGGCAAGATGGACTTCAGTATGTAACCAAGAACTGCCCTGAATTCATGATCCTCCTGTCTCTGCCTCCCTCAGTCACCCCCATGACCTCAGTCACCCTCATGCCCAACTTTTCTCACATTTCCAATTATCTTTTTTTCCTCTCAGCTGGGGTGACAGTTTGAACTCTGCTGCAGATGACAGAACCCACTTAGGGAATTGGGGTGAATGGTATTCATTATCAGCCAATAGCTACTTTACAAACTCACTGGATAAACCAAAAGAATCTAGAGCCAAGGTCAAGTTTCCTGAGGTCAAGAATGGCAATACCCTGGTGGAACAGAAATGCTGACACCAAGCAGCAGAATCAAAACCTGCTGACCAAGACCTGGAAATGGAGTGATGTTGATGGTTTCTGTTTATACTTTGAGAGAGCTGACTTCAGGAAGGCATGGCTGGAGAAGATAAGCCAGCAAGGAGATAGTGAGAGGAGGAGAAAGTTAGTGACCATGCAGAGTGTCTTAAGGAGAAAGCAATGGAAAAGAGGATCTCAGAAATGTCTGCCAGGCTGGGGAGATGGCTCAGACAGCTTGCTGTAAGGCATGAGGGCCTGAATTTGGATTCTTTGTACCCAAGAAAAGTCGGGCATGGTGGCATACGTCTGCAACGGCATCACTCAAGGGCAGATACTCAGACTGCAGGGTTCGCTGGGCAGCCAGTCTGGTTGAAACAACAGGCTGCAGGCTCAGTAAGAGATCCTGTCTTGAAAACTAAGGTGGAGAATAATAGATTAAGACACTGATCTGTGGCTTCCACAGACCCATGCATGGTCTAATACATCCACACATCTACATGCCCCCTTTCCTATGTATATAACACACACACACACACACACACACACACACACACACACACACACGACTATACAAGTAACAAATAAGTTTATTGGTCATTGAGGTAATAATTGCAGGAAGATGAGTGGCCTCAGGGCACAGTGGGTAGAGGAGCGGAGGGAAGAAAGGAAGGGCAGCATCCAAGCATCCAGCATCTTTCCAAAAGCTACCGTAAAGCGGAGAGCAGATGATGGTTCAAGGATTATATAGGAGGGGCAAGGCGATGTTCTCAGCTGGGAAATGGAGGCCACCAGGAGTCGTGTTCTGATGCTCTCGTGACTAATTCACTTGGGAGGAAATAACCGCGGACACACTATGGAGCAGTGCATGGTGGGTACGGTGTGGTTCCTGAACAGTGGGAGGTGGTGGGACCCGGAATTCCTGGAGAAGTGAAGAGTAATGGGGTTAGAGACTTGAAATACCTGCGTGGAGGACAGGGGAGGAAGTCCTATGGATATCAGGGAGGACCAGTGATGCAGAAAACCTGCCCTTACACATGAAATATTGCAGGGCCGGCAAAAAGGCTCAGTGGGTGAGTTGGTTGGCTTTCATCAGTCTGAAATAAACCTAGGCCTATTTGGAAAGAAGGACTCGAAATTGAGAAAATGCCCAGCTCAGTGTGGGTGGTGCTGTCCCTGGCCAGATGGTGCTGGGTTGGTTCAGAAAGCAGTCTGAGCAAGCCTTGAGGAATGAGCCAGTAAGCAGAGTTCCTTCATGACCTTGGCTTCAGTTCCTGCCTCAGGCGTTTGCCTTGAGTTCCTGCTCTGGCTTCCCTCAGTGATTGTGACCTGAGCAGAAATAAACCCTTTCCTTCCCATGTCGCTGTTGGTTGCTGTGTTGTATCATAAATAGAAACCATAAGATATCAGACATAGGTACTTGTCACCATGCATGCTGACCTGAGTCCAATCACTATGTATTGTGTAAAAAAGCTTTTTCTGGGAAGATATAACACACATGTCTACTCATCTGAGAAGGAACCCATGACAAACCAAAGTATGGATACCACCAAAGTCCAACTTCATGAACCAATGAATTTTATTGAGGTTGCTTATAAGGTTGTGGGTGAAGGGTTGCTTATAGGTGCAGAAATGACTCAAAGACAGCTGCATGACCAAAGCCCACTCCAGCCTGGGTGACAGCTTTGCTCATATGAGAAGTCTTCTTTGCAGCAGGAATGCTTAGCCTTTATTGCTTACACTGGCAGGGAGGGACCTAGTGAATCTAGTCAGTTTCAGGGACTTCCTGAAGCTATTTTTAGTTGTTACCTCCTTGTTTAAGGAGCTTCCCTGCAGGAATGAATGTTTCTCACAAACTTACTACATGTTGGAACCAGCTGCTTCAGATTGTCCTCTGATCTCCACACACATATTGTGGCACAACCCCTCACCCAATAAATAAAGTAATTTTTAAAAATTTAATGAAATTTTACAAAGAGTTAGTATGCAAATCCTAAAGAGTTAGACTAGCTAAGTTGAGGTGGGCTGAGTAGTACAATCCAGTAAACCACCTGGCAGAAATAAAGATATTCCAGAGACACTTGCTTGTCTTAATCTATCAGACTATTGAGACAATACACTCCAAGAAAGGGGAATTTCTAGGAATTTCATGCTGGGAGAAAAGACCTCCTGTGTAATCTGTCTCTAGGAAAGGTATTTCACAGTTCCAAAATCTTGTCAGACCACCTTGTGAGACTGAAGCACAGACAATGATGGACCATTAACTTGGTGGGGGATGGGGATGGAGACACTGGTTTTCTGTGTCCATCTTCCCAAAGTGGCTACATTGAATAAATCTTAAATTTTACTATAGTTGGCTATTTTAATTGGCTTCTCGTGGACCTGTTGCCAAACTTCACTTCTTGGGTACAGACTCTGACCCCAAGTTTGATAACAACCCTACTATATGTGACTGAGGTAGACAAACCTTACAAAAGAGCTAAGATAACTTCGGGTTTCAGCAGTAATCCAATCTAAACTGAACCCTAAAATGAGGGGAACTTATCGGCTTGTAAGAGAAAAGTCCAAAGGTGTGTAGGTTTCAGGCACAGACTAAACAGTCTGCGTATGACTGTTCTACTTGACCCACGCAGAAGCTAACGTTACTCTTTATCTTTCCCTTTTCTCTCAAGGCTAGACAATAGCTGATAACAGTAACCAAGGTTGTATACTCAAGGGGGGGGGGAAATGTAGAAGCCTGGGAAGGAAGGAAAATACCTTCTGCTCCCTTCCTTCCAATCCAGTCTCCTACCATTTGATCCCACTGGCAGGAGCTTTAAAAAGCTCAGGGAAGCCTAGAAGCCGCTCCCCCATGCAGACTGGGCTAAGGACAAGTGGCAAGTGAGTCTGAAAGCAGCAGGAAGGTGTCTTAGCAAGTTCAGGAGACACTGGGCAGCCAGATGGAGTAGCCCTCTTCGGAGTGGCCATAGATCAAGTTGGGAGGCATCCAAATGTCTTAATGAATCCTAACCTGAGGGGGTTTCTGGAGCTGAAGTACCAAGTCAGGATTTGAAGTTGTCTTTGGGAAGCAGGGGGATGTAGAAGTTGGAGCCCAGGTAGTCGTTGTTTTCTGAGAAGAATGCTTGTATGGAAATTAGGGTGTGTGCTAGCTGGGGCTGGGTGGGGCTGGGCTATGGCTGCTCCTGTTTCCGTATGTTCCCACTCTTTCCTTCCTTCTGGGCTTCAATAGGGACCCCATAGTAGTAGGACACTGGTTTGACCGGTTCAAGGCCACAAGCTCTCACTTTCCCTTAAGGCAGCCTTGTCTTCGTCCTCATCAATACGTGGATTTGTAGTTTGCCTCTCTACCATATGGCACTGAGGGTGGATGAAATGGCTAGCAGTTAGTTTTGTCTGTCTTTTAGCCTTCCAGTGAGAAACTGTCTCTAACCTTCTGGTGGTTATAAAAAAAGGCTCAAATGACAGACAGCCATATTTTGTCTTTTAAAAAGACCATGTGACCTAAGGTAGGCCAATCAGATACTTTTTCCCAGAATTTGAGTTGGGGGCAGACACAGCCAAGCTGGAGAGAAGCTGGAGTTGGCTTGGATGGTAGCAGTGCCCTGGAGAACCAATCTGGAGAAGAGCAGGTATTCTCAGCCGACTCTCCAGCATTGTCTGTCTGGCCACCAACTCTCTATATTCTGTAAACTACCCACTGTTCCTTCTCTAAATCTTGCTTCATTGAAAGGAAAATTTTCTGTCCCTAAGAACCAAAAGCCTCTGTAGTGGCTATTTTTGATTGTCAACTTGACTATATCTGAAGTGAATTACAATCCAGAATTAGAAGGCTCACCTGTGATCTTGATCTTGAGTCTGGAAGACACAAGTCTCAGGTGTGGTGGTACACATACCTCTAATCTGGGCCACACCTGCTGCTGGAGATCTACATAAGGACAGTGGAAGGAGGAAGATTCAATCTTCTTCACCTGCGAGCCTTGTGGGACTAAGCGACTGCTAGATCCTCGGGTTTTCATTCACAGCTACTGCTGACCATTGTTGGGGAGTTTGACTACAGACTGTAAGTCATTCACAAATTCCCTTACTATATAGAGACTACCTATAAATTCTGTGACCCCGACTAATACAGCTTCCATGAGAGAGTGTGATTTAAAGGCTTAGTCCTAAAATGCTTCAGAGCTAAGTTGGTCTGAAGCTTACTACTTAGTGCTTAGTACTAAAATGCTTCAGACTTAAGTCTTCCTTTCTAGTAGCATTTGGGATGAAAGTATTGTAAATTCCCAACATTATTAGAGTCCAAGAACAGTGTTCACTGTCCAGTACCCATGGACCATACACACACACCCTTTAAAATCAGGGAGTTTACTTATATCGTGACTTCAAAGTACCTTGGGAATTTTCCTTTTTCATTTAACTAATGTTGTAAAAATAATATATGGAGGATTTTTCAGAGCAATAATATTCTTCTGTCTGACTGTCCCAGTTCCTTATATTTATCACTATTACACATACTTTACCTTTTTCCCCCAGACAGTGGCTTGCTAGATAACTCAGTACGAGGCCCAGGCTGGCCTCAGCCTCCTGAGTACTGAGTTTTCCTACCCATTTTACTGTTAGTTTGGGAATACTTACCTGAAAAATATAGTCTGATCATTCACAGAGGCATATAAATCCAGTCCTAAACACTGTGTTTACAAATCATTTATTATTTCATACATTTGTTTTTCAGCAAAAATGCATAGTTTATCATCTTCAGATTCTTTTTCATATTCAAGACAGGAGAAAACAAATGTCACAGAAAAGTAAAATCATAGCAAACTGTACAACAGAAATGAAAGGCAATTTGTTCAGTCACATGCACAGAATTGACCCGAATGATAGATGCTTCTATATATGATTTTGCTTCATTTTTCTGGAAATCTGGAATTATGATGAAGTAAGGCTCTTCCGTCCGAATACACCATGGACTTGAAGCCACCTTACAGTCCTGGCTGGAGGTTTTCACATCCTGAGAATGAATGCCTCTCTAGCTAAGTCAGCTCTCAGGGCGAGGGCTGGAGTCACGGCGGCCTAAGAAGAATTGATTTAGCAAGCAGTGGAAAACTTCTTTATGCCTGCGTTATCCTTTACTCCCTCCCAGCTTTCTCTACTGCCACCATTTAATGAGCTTTAAAAACTATACATGAAACCTTTCCATTTGATGTGTTAAATCCCCTTCTGCCTCTGCCCCAAACACGGGGAGATAGACAGCCCCTCAAGCCTACCCTCGTAAGGCAGATGGCTGAATGCCTAAGCACTCTGGGAAGCCTTTTAGGAATCTGTTGTCTTCAAGGCTGGATTTGTGGACAGTAAAGGCTTCAAAGGTGGTTGGAATGGCTTGGGGAGAGCTGAAGTGAAGATTTAAATTCAGAGCTACCACATGCCTAAGCTAAAGGAAAAACCACCATGGAATCCTCTCCACATGGGGCTTAGGGTTTCCTTGTTGAAGAAACAAGTACCCAGGCTGAGCATTCTGCTGTCTCTGTGGTTTGCTATGGTGACACTCCATCCAGGGAAATGAGCCTCACGTCCTTATTGCCCGGGTACTCAGCGGTTTGGTTAGAATAATTTTTCCTCATGGCCCCAGAAAAGTAAACCAACTTGGCAGAGACAGACCTTTACTACTGAGCTTTCCCAAGAGAGGGAATTTAGTGAAAGTTTCTAAGCAGAATATTATAAAAAACTTTTAAGTTTAGTTTTGTTACACAACTAGAATCTATCTGATGCCTTTTTGTTTTTCCTTAAAAAAGAAGTTATCCTTTTTTAAACTACACAATATTTACAGTTTGAAAGACCCAAGAGGCCTTTATCATTTGGATAAGAGCTCAGAGTGATTAAGTGCCCAGACAAAGATGAGGCTTTTGAAAAAGCCCTGGTTTTCCATCCATGTGCTAAGGCCTGTTTTTAACAAACAAATTGCTATTACAAACCTTTGAAATAGAAAATTAAAATATGTCTTTAAAAATTTTTCCATGCATTTTTTTTTTTTTTTTTTTTTTTTGCATCCAGCAAGTTAAAAAAGACTATACTTTCTAAATAGAGATGGAACCAAAAGAAGAAGTGAAGGAAGCATGTCCCTATACTTCACCCAGAAACGGGGTTCATTGACATGGTTTCCTACCCACCTAGGCGTAGTGGTAAACCATGAGAAGCAGGGTCTTCATGGCTAAATAACCATCTGAAGACTCCTCCTGACTCTGCCTTCAGTGCGCATGCTTACTGCATATTTTGGGTGGAACTGTAAGGCATGGGGAAGGTGGCCTGCCACTCTTACACATTCGAGAATGGATTTGCACACTCAAGATATTTCCTTGAGAAATGTCATGTTCAGAACAAAAAGCATTAAAGCTTCTGTTACATTCAGAAGCATAACACGGGTTGGGGACATGTACTTCTAAAATCTTAAAGAAGGGGCTGCTATCCTTCTGCACCTAACAGTAACTGTGTATTGTTGCATACAGGTGTGTGTTACCCCCTGCCACTATTACTAGCTAAATGAGCACTTGGGGCCCTGACCTATAACTAAACTAGCCAGTTCTGAAGCTTGCTCACAGACTGTGTAAGAAGTTACCACAGAACAAAGAAAAAAAAAAAAAAAAAAAAAGGCCTACAAATTGGTAAGAAATTCACAAACCAGAAATGCAATATATTTGTTCTCTGGGAAATGACAACAGGAATTTATGTTAGGTTTTTTTGATTACTAAGCACTGATAATCACTTTGTAATTAAGAAAACATTATTGACAATATCAAAGACATCAACACTTCAGTAAGAAGGCTTGTGGCCCCTCATTAAGGAATGCCTGGTTCAGCCACCCAGTGCTTCCTTTCCCAGGTGTCTAGGCTTGTTTGCTTTTGCCTGCCAGTATATGTCAACAAATGCTGGCAATCCTTCAAGAAAATGACTTAAAATGTGATTCACAATTAGCTCCTAATGCCTTTTTGACCTATGCCCTAATTTTATAGAAACAAATTAAGCCACGGGATAAATGTACTACTCAAAATATCCCATGGCATGCAGTGCTGCGGTCAGAAGCTACAGGGTGTTGTTAAGATGCCAAGTAGACTCCCCTGCCACGTGTTTGAGCACGAACACCCTCAGAGTCCACAAGCTTTTCTAGGGACAGAATTTAAAACCAGGTAACACTGTCCATAGTGGAGCAGCTGTCCCATGCTGGCTGGCTGAATCCAATGCTCTCTCTTGTTACAACAAAAGGATCTTAGAAGAGGGAAGGAAAAGCCCAGACGATTTTTGGAGAGTTAAGCAGAAGTTAAACTCACACCTGCATGGGATCTTGCTTTGACTTTGCTACACTATCTTCTTTAAGCACTTTGAATGCCCCACTCTTCAAAACGGTGTGGATGCTATAAATCTTCCAGAAGTTCGTCGTCAGTACTGTCGTTACCATGATGGTAAAACGTTAAACTCTGTTCCCGAACACACTCTTCTTATATCCAAATTGTAAATTAAATTTTCAAAAAGAAATTTTTTAAGCTAAGGAACAGAGAAAAAAGTAAAAAGCTGAAGATAAATTACTGTTATACTGATCTTATACCAACTGGAGAAAAGATCCAAACTTCTACTCTGCTTTGCTGTAAGACAAGAAGGTAATATATGGATGGATATATATGGATGCTTGCTTAGTGACTTACATATAGTAGATGTTCAGTAATTACTAGGGAGATCACATTGAAGACTAGATGGACATCAGTCAAAGGAGCCTAACAGAGTCAGTCAGCAATGGCAAACTTAATGGATGAAGAACAAGATGACGGAAACCATTTCAGTGGCTGGTAACATTTTAAGATTTTATAATCTAATTTTAAAGGTACCCATCTCTTCTTTTGTTCTATTTCAAAATTGAATAGGTATATTCAATTAAAGGATATATTATCCATGACTACACATAATATATCCAATTAGCATCTGTATGCTTGACCATGTAACACAGTCCTGCAGACTAAGAGACACAACTGAGCACACAGATATCCCTGCCTTCAATATCAGTTTAAAGGTTGAATTCTGTCACCTTCAGCCAATGGTAAAACCCATCAAAAGTAACTTTAACCATACCTACCACTATAGCTTCGTGCAGATTTACTAGCTGGGAGAGTTGAAGATTAAAAACCCTGGCTAATTGCTGTCAGCCCCTCAGATCCATCACCAAATCAGAAAAACTTACCAATTTGATATTCTTAGCTATGGTTCCCATATATAAAGTTGCCCAACAGATTAGACTAAGTGGTTTTCTGAGTGCAAGCACTTACAGTGGGGTTTATGAATGGAAGCAGCCTAAGGCCACTCTGGACAGTTATGTAGCCCCATACTTTCTCCCTGGGCTATTTATGGAACGTTTATGGCCAGTGGAAAAAGATCATGTTTATTTTTACAAGCCAGTCATGACATGAAGGAGTCTGTACTTCCTCTCTCTGGGAAGGTCATCTTCTTCACCTGAGTGGCAAGCTGGGGAGGAAGGAAGGGTCTCCCTATAGCCAACTTAAACCTGAGCCTTAGCCAGTCAGCCCTAGAAGCAACCCAGGGAGCAATAGGCACAGACATCAGTCATTTCCCAGGCACCTTTCCAAGGGGCAGCTCCTGGAGATGCCACCTAGGTTATGACTACAAATGAAAAAAAATAGATTTTATAATATGCTTCAAAATTTTACTGCCAAATAGATTGTATAAAGATAGTGGAGTGAATTCTTATTTTTAATTTGTCACATATTTTGAACTGTTAAATGCAATCAAATCTAATGGATGTGGTGAAATGGAGAACATGGAAAAATATTTTTTAGAGTTCTCTTCTGATGGCTACATTACTCCTGAAATCTGTAATAAACCAGGTTAGCTTTGTGCAAATAGACTGAGTAAATATTTGCTCTAAAAACGGCATTTTTGCCTTAACAGAAATAATATAGTTCAGCCAGTAACATGTAGTTAAACCGTCCCTGATTTTGAATGGTGTATCTGCAAATAGGAAGGGAAGCTGATATGCTTTTCAATTAGAATGTCCCATTGCTAATGCTAGTGGCACAGAGAGGGGAAAGGAACCATGGGGAAGAGAGGGCGGGTGAAGCCTCCTTTTTCCTGGAGCGTAGGGAGATCTTGCCTGTAAAGCAGGTCATCTCTCTGGCTCATGCATCATAATCACTTGAAAATGATACGGGTATGATTTTATCCTCAAGTGGCCTCTGCTTAAAGACAAAGACACACAGCTAGAGAGGACCCGGAAGACCTTCAACAAAAACCTAAAATGACAAATTCTGGGTTTTAGTTCCTGAACTTACGTTCAAAGATTCTTTCAGATGTCTCTCTCTTGAGAATTCCTTCCAAAGGGGGTGTCCCAATTCAACAACAAGAACAAAAATCCTACAAAATATTCCTTAATCTGTTTCTTTAGTTTATGAATGAACATTCTTTAAGACGCTACAAGAAGTAACAATGACATGCAAGTAAGTGTACGTGGATACATCCTGATTTCTACAGTTATCCTTGGACAAAAGTGCTGAATTAAGTTTCACTGAGGAACAGTATTGGTGGTAAACACACATTATCAACCTCTGTAACCAAACAGAAATCTCCTTGCATTTTGCAAAGGATAAGACATTGACATTCATCAGGGGTCATGCGAAGTATATTTTAAAATCCCATTAAGAAGTCCTAAGTTCAATACATTCTCTCTCTCTCTCTCTCTCTCTCTCTCTCTCTCTCTCTCTCTCTCACACACACACACACACACACACACACACACACACACACATTTAACTTCTGTGTGCAAGTGAACACATTCAGGGCATTGGTTCCTCCAGGGAATTATGCCAAGAGTCTCTATTTACAAATACAGTAGCAATTAAAAGCATAAACGAAACACCAATCTTTCCAGGAGCACCATCCTACCAGTACTGAGGTAAGTGTTCATATACCCTATGTGCTTGTCTTAAATTACCCCCACTAAGCCAAGGCTCCCCATTCATCAATGTAGTTGCCTCTTAGCCCAAAGGACTGACCAAAAAGTGTGACAAATATTTAAATGTACTATTGTTAAAGAGTTGCCATTTTAAAGACAGGTTAAGATTTATAGGAAATGTCTAACAACACTGGCCAACAGGGTCATTAGAAAGAATCTGGAGGTATGTTTCCTAACCTAACTACCAATGATTTCCACAGCCTGGATTCAAATGAGACTTTGATATTTAACTGGACGACTGTAGTCTTACTTAACTCAAAATTTTCAGTAATAAATAACAAGATCCTGACTGCCTTTTAAATTTTAAGCAAGGATACATCCGTCCCTGTCCTAACCTCCCCTCCATTGTGGTTGTAGTAGGAACCTCAGCTACATTAGAGGGCTGACTCTTGCAGAAGCCAAATACTTTGTATACCTTTAAGCTATTTCTGCCTGCACTACAAACCTAAACCCACCCCCATCTTCCCTCCCTTCCGTTCAACCATGATTTGCAGCAAAGTAGGAAAAGAATATGCCATTCTCCCAGTAAAAGAAGCTATGTTTGAGGACCAGTCATTTGGGCATTGCTTCAAAAGGCACATTTATTTTAGTGGCAACTTAAATAGAAAGGAAAGAATCAGATTTTAAAAAAGAGAGAGACAAAAACCCAGGGTGGGTTTTGTGGAATACATCAAAGTAAGTAGGAATTGGAGACCTCTACAAACCACTGGAGCCTAACCAATAGTCTAACCAGAGTCCCTAAGTAGTCATTCACAGTTTTATCATGACACTCACAGGCCTTCACAGAACACTGTTTAAAAATGTCGTCAAGAACCCTCAAGCAGCTTGCCCTAATGTCCAGTTCACGTGTGCAATGCAGAAGGCTGTGAAATCAAAACTATGTGACGAAGGAAATTCAGTGCATCTCACAGGCTTCGAAAAATTATGAAAAAATCATTGAATATATTATCATTTAAATAACATCTGATACACATTTTGAAATAATTAACTTGTGTTCACATTCCATGCATTGTCTAGCGGGTTCAGCCCCGGGTTTGCGTCTTTGCGCCCATTTTCCAACAAAGAAAGCTCCATTCTTTCAACAAATCCAAGCATTTCTAGACCTCAGTAGAAGCAGCCAGGGATTTGTGTTTATCCTCTTCACTGCATACCTGCCTTCACTAAGGGACACAGAAGACTGCTAGAAAAGCCAACTGCTTGGGGCTCTATCTGTAATCACAGACAATCCTCACTGTCTTTGCAAAAAATCCCTGGATATCATAGACAGTCCCTAATTTTCTTCCCGGAGGCCCTCTTCCTTCTGTTTCATCCCCATCTCCCTCTTCCAAAGGCCAGCAGACTTGGGATTACCCAACTATCAGAGAACCTTTCCTTGTGGCCTGCAGCACCCTCTTCCAGCAAAGAAGGAAACAACAAAACTCTAAAACAAACCAACAATAACAACAACAGATATTCCACGCAAACAGGTGGGCAAACCATAGCCTCCTCGGAGGGGTGGAGGCTCACTTTTTACTGCAGAATTCGGTGTTGTTCAGGAACTTCCTGATGACCAGCCCTAGGCAAACCACCAGCAGCAGCATGTAGCCCACTGTGCCCGAGAAGGTGGGTGCAGCAGGGGGTGCCTGGAGGAACTGGCGCAGGCCCTCTTCCACATAGTACACCTGGTCATAGATGCTGAGGAAGGTGAAGATGTGGAAGAGCTGGTGGCTGTGGCCGATGATGTCGAAGAGACCCGGCTGGATGCGCTCGGGGATCTTGCTCACGTTGAAGAAGGCGGCCACCACCAGCCAGAAGTAACGGCGGTAGAAGTGCACGAAGAGTGTGGGGTTCTCGCCTCGCAGGTCAAAGAGCCAGCTCTCTAGCATAATGGGGCAGGCCATGCTGAGCGGCATGACGAAGACGAAGGTGCGCAGGGCGAACGGGTAGGAGCACCAGTCGGTGCGGCTCTTGCAGCAGGCCACGGTGCAGGCGACGGCCAGCACGAAGGCCACCGGCAGCACAAGTGCACGGTAGACCGCGATGAGGCGGGTGCAGTCCACGTGCCAGCCCAGGCGCTGCTGCACGTACGGCGTCATGACCCTGGCGTCCAGCAGGCTCAGGCTGGGCAGCAGGTAGTAGTAGTAGGCCACAGTGCTGCCGAAGCCGTAGTAGCTGATGGAAGCGTAGTCCAGGTAGAAGAAGGCGGCGCGCAGGCGCAGCGACAGGCAGCTGAACACGTGCGCCGTGCAGCTCATGGCGAAGGTCAGTAGCACCCCCGACGCATAGCACCACAGCGGCAGCAGCCAGGGGTGGTGGAAGGGCACATCGCTGCCGCCCAGGAAGAAGAGGCGGCAGAACTTACTGAGGAACAGCAGCAGCGGGATGAAGTGCGTCCAGAAGTTGAGCGTTTCGTTGGTGGGCTTCAGCACCGAGGCCAGACACTCCTGCGCGGTGCACGGCAGCCGCCGGTAGCCGGACAGGATGAAGCACTCCACGAAGTCATCGGGCACCTCGTCCCAGCGCAGCAGCGACTTGGCTGTGGCCGCCGGCGGGCTCCGGGGGACGGGGGCGGGATGCGAGCGCCGGGAGGTCGGGGCGGGCGGTCCCTTCGCGCCGGCGCCTCGCTGCTGCAGGCGCCGCGGCATGGTGCCCCCCGGCTGAGCTAGGGCGCGCGCGAGGCCACCGCGGGCTCCGGGAGCCGTCGGAGTCTTTGTGCGCGCGCGCGCGCGCGGGACCGCGGCCGCAGGTTGGCTACGCGGCCTCGGTTTGGAAGTGGGCTGCTCCGGGGGCTCCGCGCACCGGGCGGGAGGCTGCTGCGCGCGCGGCTTGCCGGCGGCGTCCTCGCCACGCTCGCGTCTCTCAGCGCGCGGCCGGCCGCGCTGCGGTGGCGGCAGTGGCGCGGCTGACTGTGGCGGCTGTGGCGGTGGCGGCGGCGCGGCGGTGACTGGGCATCGTGCGCGCGGGGCGGGCGGCGGGAGGCGGGATGTGCGCGAGGCGCTGGCGGGGGAGGGCGGCGCCGCGTAGGGCGGGGGCCCCCGGGGTTAGGGTGTCTGCGCCGCGGCGAGGGATGGAGGTGTCCCCTGTCTTGCGTCTCCTACCATCCCCCCCCTTCTCGGGCTGCGGCCGCTCGGGTCGCCGCGTTAATGATTGATGTGGGACCGGAGACTGGCCAGAGACGCGGCCACCGGCGCCCAGGACCAGAGGGTGGGCGAGGGTGGGCGAGGAGGTTCGAAGCGCGACAGCCACGCCAGCGTTCTAGAGGACACTGAGGACCCGAGTTCGTGGGGGGCGGGGAGCCGGGCTGGGCGGAGGGATGCTCTAACTGTAACCTGCCGAGGTAGCAGGGAGGGCACTGCGGTACACGCGTAGAGACGGTGTCCGGATCCGAGCCTGGCGGTTGTCAGACAGCTGATGCTGCCTCTCTGTCCTCCGCTCCTCCCTCTCTCCCTCCCTCTCTCCCTCCCTCCCTCTCTCTCCTCTCTCCCCTCACCCCTCTCCGTTCTCCCCTCTCCCTTCTCCCCGCTCCCCTCTCCTCCCTCTCTCTCTCTCTCTCTCTCTCTCTCTCTCTCTCTCTCTCTCTCTCTCTCTCTCTCTCTCTCTCTCGTTTGTGTGCACGAGTGTTGACCTCCTACTCAATCCATGCCAAGCCTTAGTTTATCTTCTTACTCTAGGGGACATATTCAGGTGCGTCACTATTGTCCTCCTCTCTCTGTCTTTGTACTATCCAAAGGGACCTAAAGGACAGTTTCCAAGCTGGTCTTCAGCTCAGCTCACCAACACGGAAGCCCCAGCTTACCCCTTTGTGGCTTTAACTAGGAATCCGATGAAGAGCTCAGGAGCGCTCGACAACGGATTTTAAAGAACAGTTTCAGGATAGTGTGGGGATTCAGAAGTCCCCTAAGGAGCCGAGGAATTTATTTAAAAGGGATTGCCAAGCAGAGCTGTGCGGGAGCCTGGGGGTGGGGGGATGTAGATGAGAGAAAACTATAGGTGTCTTCTAGAACAAACCTGAAAAGAGAGCCTGAGACCTTTCCTAGAGACATAGAGTCGATGGTTTGGATAAACCTATGCATAATTAACCTTAGAAGTACCTGGCAAGGCTAGTTTGAGTTTCTTCAGGCAAGGGGCCCGAAGAAAAGGAGACTTGAAGAGTTCAAAGGTTTGTGGTGAGCAGCAGTGTAAAACATATCATAACCCAGACATTCAAGATGGGGTTTCCCTGTGACATCTCTAATGTTCACCTTGTTCCATCTCCCAGTGATACACCGGTGTGGCTTCATCTAACTGGAGTCTTCCTTCACCTTGATATCTATAACAAGACCTACAGTTTTAAGGAGTTAGGCACTTGCTGTTTTATAGCTTTAAAATATCTTAGATACTCTTTACCCCATTTTGCAGGTAAGGAAAATGGAGGCACCATGACCACGATGAGCACACCCAGATGGTGAATGAGAACCCAGACAGGCTACTTTTAGACTTTATGTATGAAACTAGAACCCAGTAACCTCCTTCACTTGGAGGAATTGGGCTGGTAGGAAGGACCATCCCCTTTAAGGAAAAGGCTTTCGATTTCTTTTAAAATTCTATTTCATGTTCATTTTAAAATTGAAAGGGCCACCTTCATCACTAAATCAAACCCCATAAGGAGGTTAAGGAAGATTTTCTTTAACAACCTGAGTTATAGATAAGTTATTTACAACTAGACTGTTCTTTTGTATTGTGAATGTTTAGAATTAATCAAGTCTTTTTGGAAGTTTCAATCTTCTCTCTGAAATAGTTTCCACTCATTGACTTTGCAAACTCTTGCACAACCAGGCCAAAGGTACACGTTGGTGTTCTATCTTTCTGATCTGTCACATATTTTTGGCTAGTAGGTTTGCAGTGAATGTAGGTTTTGTTGAAGTTATTTAACTGGTCATTTCTTTATCTCTTTTTCCCTTTTAGTTTTTTTTTCCAGTTTTAAACATGAACCCTAGCTTCCTTTAATACGTGGAGAGGGACCCAAGGTAATCTGCCAAACCGATTGGGGGTCCAGCTTTTAATTCAGGTGGAGGAATGCTTAATCCAAACCCCAGGCAAACCAGAGAAACTGTTCGAGTTCCCTTTGTTTCCCACAACCAACCTAAGCTGTTGCCTGGAAAAGGTATTCATCGAACTATAATTCCCACATCTGCAACCCCTTGGTTGCATAAGCAGCTCACTTGCATAATTGGGAGAATTTTCACAGATTTCCTTTCACATGCAGAGCTGGATTTGTTTGAGACAAGGTCTCACTGTGTAGCTCTCTCTGGCTTTGAACTTGCCATGTAGACCAGACTGGCCTTGAAATCCTAGAGATTGACTTGCTTCTGTCTCTGAATGCTGGGATTTAAAAAAAAAAAAAAAGTGCCACTACACACAGCCAGATTCTTATAAAATCAAATGCCTTCAGAGCAGGAGGTAGACTGGCTGGGCGAAGGGGACCAGTGAAGTAGGAAGGAGAGGAGCTACCAAGGGAGATGGGTGAGCATGAGCCAAGCACAATGCTACACATTTATGAAACTGTCACAATGGAACTTTATTTGGTTAAAAACAAAATCTTCAAAATAATGGGATTGATTGTAAATGACTTCAAAATTTCTAGGTAGGTAAATAGTATATATCTTTCTGATTAAGACATAGAATTGGCTAGGCATGGTGATGCATGCCTTTAATACCAGCACGTGAGAGGCAGGGGCAGGTGGATCTTTGTGAGTTCAAGGCCAACCGGGTCTACAGAACAACAGCCAGAGTTGTTACACAGAGAAATCCTGTCTTGAAACAAAACAAAACAAAACAAAACAAAATGGGTGGAGAGTCTAATAAAATATAGTGCTCTTTTACAATGTCAATATTTTATAAATATTTCAAAATACTTATAAAAACATTTTATAAATATTTCAAAAACAGTGTTTCATGGCATTCTTTCAGAAAGTGCTCTCCTTCTTTCTCTCATATCTCTAACCCCACATAAGGCACAAAACCCACTGATGCAATGGACAGGGTGACCACTAACAAGGAACATGATGCACAAATATGAAAATGTATACAAATTCCAAGAAGCACCTTTAAAACTATTGAAACAAGAAGAAACAGGTTGTACGCAAAAGGAAAATGGCATTCATGAATGTTTTCTGGTCTGAATCCAGACAGCTGCCCTTGCTATATCCTGATAGAGCTGTAGAGAGGAAATAATGAAATAGCAAGACATATGTTTTGATTATCAAACGGAGCAGCAATGCCAAGTTTTCCTTAACTACTAATAATCAATAGAGACCCTCTAATTCTTAATCTTGAAATGTGAACCCATTTTCCCAAGTCCTGCATGATCTGGGTTGTGTGTTTGACCTCTGGCAATCTGCTTCTTTTCAGAGACAAGCTCTCATCACTGGGCTTGACAATGCAGAAAGAAGCAATAGGCTAGCTGCTGCACCGGGGGTGTACTGTCTACGAAGCATCTCGAGGGGACCGGACTCTCTGCAGTGCTCTTGGTGGTCAAAACCCCACCAGGAGTGACGCTGGCAAGGCGTTCAGAGGTAGAAACCAGTAAGGTCTCCCAAGACAGGAAAAGGGCTTTAGCAGGTGCAAATACAGAAACTATACACTGGGCTATTCTGGGTATTGGGAATGGAACTATCTATAACAGTTGTAGCAAACCAGATGGATTTTCTGGTTTGTCTTTGGTCATGTGTCTTTCTATTGGGAATATATGAAGCAAACAAAAAACCTCTTGCAAATTCAACCCGCAGAAAAACAAGCCCTCTTATGATATACCTGTTTTCAGGGAGATTTTTCTTCTGTTTTGCCTTGCAAATGCTAGATACATGCTCAGCTGGAACTACATCTCCAGCCCCCTTTTAAACTTTATTTTGGGATAGCCTTAGTTGTTCGGGCTGTCTTTGGGCTCACTCTGTAAGCTCAGACACTCCTGGAACTGTCAATCCTCCTGCTTCAGGCCCCAGAAAAGCTGGAATTTCAGGCCTATATCACCAGGTCCGGGAGAAATCTTTTTGTTTTAGTTTCATTGTAGTCTCCAACCAACCAACTAAGCAAACAGTCACAGTGGACCTACCATTTAACTGCCCCAAGAGTCCGCATGAGAATCCCCTTGGAGATTCAGGCTCAGCAGAGAGCTTCCATTCTCCTAGAAATACAAATAGCTTTGCTGTGTTTTCAGCCACTCTCTCTTCCAGGCCAGAGCAGATCACACTAGAGTAAGAGGGTCTGAGCTCCCCAATGGCATGGAGACTACCTGTGACAGCCTTTGGGGAAAGTGTGGTGAGAAGCAAGGCTAGATGGACTCTGGGGAGGGCATCGGCTGGTTGGGTTCTTATCTGGAGCTATTGCTTCTAAGTTGGCAATAGTTATGAAAAGAAGCTAAGGACGACTTTCTGAGAATATGTTCATCCTTCAGGGTCAATGCCACAGTCTTCAACCTCAGCTAGTTCCTGCTCCCTGTTCCCTACGGGTGGTCTTCAGAGCAGATGCATGCAGCTAATATGAAGAGTACCCTAACATCTGTAGAAATGGATCTCTCTATTGTCTGTGGCTGTACTGTGAGAATTTCACTTAGTAAGCGGTTCGAGGGCATCACTTTGTAAATATGGTGGGGTGTGGGGGAGGGGCAGCACTGCAGTTGGTAAGGAGAGTGATCAAAACAGGTTTTTGACCTCTGCTTCACAATCCACTGTCCGTCTGTCATGCTGCTTCCTCCCCCTTTTCTAGGATGGGGGTCACAATCTGGGGTGTTTCTCCCAATGCTGCCCTTTGAGTATCCCGTCCAGAGCCTGTATTATCCTTCTACAAAGGCCTTGTATTTACTCGTTGCGTTGAACCCAGTTCCAGGTTACCCTCTGGGGAGGAGGCCACCATCGAGTACTATTTTTTGCTTTTGGTATGGCCTGTTGGGTGGTTGCCATTTACTTGAGAAACCAGCAAGTGTGGAACGTAGATTACCAAGCTCCTCATTTATCTACAGGCTTTCTTAAAACACACAGCTGCGCACTTGGTAAGCATCCCTCACCTCACAACTGGGGGGTGTTTTCCATGCCGTAAGCATGAGTTTAAGGTTAAGGCTTAGATCTCAGAGCAGGGTTACTATGTAACGCTTCCCGCCGTGCAGGCTGGCTTCCCATCCGTGGCAATGGTTCTGTTTACTGATCATACACTGTATTCAGCTACTGCGATGGAAGCTCTGCCTATACCTCTGATCCTCAGAGTGCCCTCGGCAAGGTGATGAGTACCTCATCCCGATTTTGAGACGGAACGTGAGACAGGCTGAGAGAAGTTAAGCAGCTAGGTGGCAGAGCCAGAGTGAGTCCTTGTTCATCCGCAGCCCCTCCCTTGTGCCTGGACAAAGCAGCGCCTCCTGAGAAGCTGCTGCACAGTTAGCCTGGAGCATTTCCGGTAAAGTGGCTTAACCTCTTCTAGCTGCATTTTTTCTTCATTATTGGAAAGCCTTTGTTAATAATTAAATGAGCACAGCTGATGATAAAAGCACACTGATGTGTCTGGGCCTGAAGGTTAGCTAGCTGGCTGTAAGTGGTATTGAATATGGGTATCCATTGGATCTGGCTAGAGAGTCCCGGAAAGAAAGAATGGTGTCAGATAAGACATGTGCTATGAAGGCTGAATACTGATGGGGCACATTTAATGTAAAGATCATCCTCCAATAAATGAATGTTGAGCCCGGGGGTTGGCTGGGCCCTGTAGAGTTGAGACAGGCAAGCGGGAGACTCTGATCCCTTAGATGGTCCTTATGGTTAGCATAATCTAATAGATTATGGCAGCTGATGGCCACAGGAAGGAAAGGATCCAGCTGAAATACCACTGTGTGCCGAACCTCAAAGGGAGGGCGCCTCAGGTATCGGCTCTTTGAAACTCCCATTCACTATTGGTTCCACTGAGTTTGAAAATGCGGTACTGTTCTTGTTATGGTCCCAGTGTCTGTTGAAAATGTTTATGGGTAAAGTGACCTAGGCGCCATGCACTAAGAGAAGCATATCACACTCGTGTGCCAGTGATGGCACACCCATCTTGTGCCCCGTGTGCAAACCACGAGCATCTGATTGGGATCACGCTGGAGGCTCCTCTGCACACGTAAGCCAATTTTACGAATGGAGGTCAAGCATCTTTTTTTTTTTTTTCTTTCTAGGAACCTACTTTTCCCCACAGTACCAGTGAGTACTGGTCTCTGTCCTTGGAGCCGTTAAGTTCTCATATTCTCTGTCTCTGTCTCTGTCTCTGTCTCTCTCTCTCTCTCTCTCTCAAGTCTATGGTCAAATGACCGTTTGCCTTCCCTCCTGCCTCTACCTCCCAACTGCTGGGGTTACAGGTGGGTACTGCTGTCAAGTGCAGGAGTATTTTCTTTTGTTAGTCTTTTTCTTTTCTTTTGGACAGGTTTTTATGTAGCCCAGGCTGACTTCTAACTCACTATGTAGCTGAGGATAACCTTGACCTCTTGATTCTCTTGCCTCGACCTCCCAAGTGCTGAGATCACAGGTGTGTTCCATCACATCCTAGGCATGTCACCACGCCCAGCTAATTTGTTGCATTCTCGATCCCTGCCTTGTCCTTCTGGCTTCTCCCCATCCCTCCCTCCTTCCTTCCTCCTCCTCTTTCTCCTTCCACCAAGTCTCAAGTCTAGCTACCTCAATCTTATGTACACTCAATCCCCTGTCTAGAGGCACTTCTGAATGCTGGGCTGGTGTTATTTGCTGGACCCCATAGCGAACATTTGGAGACAGCAGACAGCTCGAAAGCACTAGTAAGCATCATTGCGTTCCAAGCCAGTGGCATGAAGGGAGGGGGGGGGTGGGGAAGCACAGGTAGTGAAAGTAGAGCCCATCTTGTTTTCAGCTGTAGGAAATGGCTCCACTATGTTTTAACAACCATCTTAAAATGATTTATCTAGGTCAGCTGTTTTAAAGAAAGAAAAGTTCTGATACCACCCTAAATACCATTAAGCTTTGGTTGCTTTTCTAAATGTTATGCTAAAGGGGCTGGAGAGACGGCTCAACAGGTATAGACACTTACTGATAAGCCTAAGGGTGAGTTCAGTCCCTGAAGCCTACATGACAGGAGAGGACAGGCCCTCGAAAGTGTCCTCTGACCTCCACATGTTTGCTGTGGCACACAATCACCAAGCCCAAAATAAAGAAATCTAAAGCCTGTAGCCGTCTCTGACCGTGACCTCGTGGTGGGGGTTAAGGCTGGGGCAAGGGTTGAACCAAGTAAACCTCCGAGTCCTGAATTGTCCACACTGGCTCATCCCTGAGAGAACTGTCAGTCCTGGAGAATTGGCCTCTTTCTCCTAGTGTCTGCCCACCTGTCCTGCTCAGGCACCACTGGGCTTGCTCACTCGTGATTAACAAATGGATCTGGAGCTGGCCAGTGGGCCTCCCTTTCTTTCCCACTTGACATAGCATGAAGGGCCATCTGTGCATTTTTCAGACTTCCTGATTATGCTAACCTTGTTTCTGGAGGATGCTTGGGAGGGTGGAGCGGGAACCGAAAGGCTCCCTGGGCTCTCATTCTGTCCTATCTTCCCAGCTCGAGAGTGCACTGCAAACTTTGAATGAGCATTTCTGGCAAGACACTCAGCAATGGACACTCTTTACCGCCACTTAGGGGAGACAGACAAAGCCTGTGGGGCTGGTCGATGTGAACAGCACACTGCATTATGTTCTCAAATTACTTTTCATTTTCCACTCTCCAGTAGTTTGATGTGGGGATGTCAAAACTATGTATCTGTTAAGGCTCTTTTCAAAGATTTATTTTTGTGTTTGTGAGCATTGCCCTTGCATGTATTTCTGTGCACCACATGTGTACCTGGTACCTGAGCAGGTCAAGGAGGGCTATCAGGTTCCTTGAAACTAGAATTATAGCTGGGAGCTGCCATGTAGGTGATGGGGATCAAACCCACATCATCGGCAAGAATAAGTGCTCCCAACTACTAGTCTGTCTCTCCATTGTAATGTATTTGAAACAAATCAGAAATAAAGCAGAAATCAAGTCTCATAGAAAGAAAGGAATTCTCACGAAGAGTGAAAAATATCTGATATATTTGGGTTTTTTTATAATTAAATGTATTAAATATACTAATGTTTTATGCTGTTTTTATGCTTGCCATGTTGACTCTGCTGTGTAGAGAATCTCGCTGTAGGAAGAGTAATGCTAAAATACAGATAGCAGTGAAGGGCTAAGTCAGGGCGGCGGACGTTTCTCTGTGCGAATTGGATGTGGAAAACCGCCAGCCACAAGTTTCCATACTGAGTGTTATTGTCATTAAAGCTGATATCTTTTTAAAATCCTGGTGCTACCTGCTTGTCGATGGTGAACAGCTAATGGTTAGTGGAGAGGGAAACCAGTGGAGGGGCGGCCTAGGAATTCTGTCCTGTGTAGTTGGTTGTGCTTCGTTTGAGGGGAAAAAACTGATTTTGACAGATTTAGATGGGTAATTCCCAGCCTTCCTCCTCCTCTTCCTGGCTGTATCAGCCTTCCTTTGGTTCCTCTAGGTCACCAGTGTGTCTCAGAAGGAAAGGCTGCCTGTGGCTGTGACCAGGCTGTCTCCTGACCAGTGGCCCATTTTAAGAGGAGAGGGCTCATCTACAGAATCTGCCATGCTCTGCCACCAGGCCCCGAGCCAGGCACGTGCGTTCTTCCCTGGGGAGGGGCTGTCTTTTTCTTAGCTCACTGGTAGGCTTTGAGCTGCCCGGGGCCCTCGCACTTGCTTTACTCTCTGCCTCATTCTGCCTCATAGGCCTTTCTTCCAGTCTCCCTCCCATTCACTTCTCTGCTTAGCATCACCCACGCTCTCTCTATGGGGTGTGATACGTCTATTTGTTCATGTTATGTCTTCCCTGATGAACTGTAAGACCTATAAAGGCAGGAGCTTTGCTCATTGGTCTTTCTCCAGTGCCTGGTGCATAGCAGGCAAACGACGACGATCCATGGGATGATTAAAAGGCTCTCCCGAGCCGGGCAGTGGTGGCGCACGCCTTTGATCCCAGCACTTGGGAGGCAGAGGCAGGCGGATTTCTGAGTTCGAGGCCAGCCTGGTCTACAGAGTGAGTTCCAGGACAGCCAGGGCTACACAGAGAAACCCTGTCTCGAAAAACCAAAAAAAAAAAAAAAAAAAAAAAAAAAAAAAAAAAAAAAAAAAAAAAAAAAAAACGGCTCTCCTGTGGGCCAGTGAGGTGACTCAGGGAATCACGGTGCTTGCTGCTGTCAAGCATAAGGACCTGAGTTTGATTCCCAGTGCTTAAGTGTACACACACACACACACACACACACACACACACACACACACACACTAATAAATACAATTACTTAAGGCTCTTCTAAATGCTGCCTAAACACAGAGCGTAGGCTCAGCTTGTATTGACAGTGATCTGGCATAATCTCCACAACCCAGACCTGCTAGGCCAAAAATAGAAAACTCAAAAGCTGTTGGCTATGAACCTCAAAGACTTGGGCAGTGGTTTCTGCTCTTCACCATTAATCACTTGGGGACCTTAAAAGAAAAAAAAAAGATTCATGCCACATCTTCCAGCTATTCTAGAAGAATAAGGTGTGTTGATGTGCTACACTGGTGATTTAGCTGGAAAGAAACGACACAGACCCTAGGCCATCTTGGTAGAATGGGTCCAAGGGTTTTCATTTGAATTTTAAAGGTCAATTCGAACAAAGTAGTTTGTATTAAAGGGAATTCTTGAAATCTCGTCTATTAATAGCATCATTTCGCACCCCTGCTGCTCAGCAGGGCCTCACTGTGTTCTCACCTTTCCAGAAAATACAATCAGATACACTGTCGGATGAAAAAAAACTACACTTAGCTTTTGGCCTGAGCTTTTAGCACTAACAGAACCTCCTGAAGGAAGCTGGTTTAAACGAGTGGAATGAGCCTATAAGACTACCATGCCCTGAAGTTGGGTCCTGGTAAAGCACAGTGAAGTGTGCAGACACAGAGAGAAACTTTAGCTTACGTGGAAGCTATGTCTGCTTCTCACACTGGCAGTTGGGGTGGCCTGCTACTGGGACACACAAATGACCCAGTGGTGAAGCCCTATTTGGGAAACGGGTAGGAGGAGCAGCCAGGCCTCAGTTGCAAGCAGGTTTAGTGAGTGTGTTCTACTCTGATGCTGACAGACATAGTACTTTCTTCAGGTGCCAGGTGACCTGGCAGCCTCCTGGGGAGCACCATTGCTAAAGGTGAGTCCAGGGCTGGAGTCCAGAGCTCAAGAAGAAAATGATCTCTGAGAAACGTGGGTCTGTGAGAGGCAGAGAACAATCCGAGCTTGACACCAATAACAGACAAGTAGAATCCAAACAGTGAGACAGTGTTCTGCTTCACTGAGGTTGGATTTTCTTCCCCTGATACATCAGCAAAAGACTTACTGGTCTTGTGGGTTTTTTGTTTGTTTTGGTTTTTTTGTTTTTGTGTGGTTGGTTTTTGTTTGCTTGTTTTGTTTTGAGACAGGGTTTCTCTGTGTAGCCTTTGTTGTCCTGGAACTTGTTCTGTAGACCAGGCTGGTCTCGAACTTAGACATTGCCTGCCTCTGCCTCTCAAGCACTGGGATTAAAGGCATGTGCCACCACTGCCCAGCTGATAGTTTTGTATGTGTAAGAACTTGTATTTGAGTGTTTTGGTGACATGGAGAGGCTGCCACTGGCAACAGCTTCTGGGCAAAGAACAGTTTGTGCCTCTTGCCTGGCCTTTTCAGGAACATTATTCCTAAGGTCAGGGTTCCTCTCTCTGTGTTCTGTGTGTTTTCTGTCACAGAGTCTATGATGGTATTTAACCTTGAATGCAAAATGTATGTGCAGATGTATTTTTCCTTACTATCCTCATCTGTAAATTCAGCCTCCTGGTGTAGGGGACTCTCCTTCCTGTGGACCAATCCTGCAGCCTTCCGGTGTAGGGGACTCTCCTTCCTGTGGACCAATCCTGCAGCACATTTCACCAGACTTCCCCCTGCCCAGAGCTGTCCTATGGAAAGGTAGGGCTGCAGAGAAGTCCTGTGCTTGTTTCTTCATGTCATAGGTGGGGATCACACCTGGTCCTTTCTTCTCTTCACAAGTGACTAGCAGCCTAGATGTGTGCTGCACAGGGAACCACATCATGGCAGATGAAACACCACAACCAAGGAAATGAGAGCAAAGGGTTTATTCAGTTTACACTTCCACAGCACTGTTCACCATTGAAGGAGGTCAGGACAGGAACTCAGAACAGGGGTGGAAACCCAGAGACAGGAGCTGATGCAGAAGCCATGGAGGAGGCTTGCTCCTGTGGCCATGCTCAGCCTGCTTTCTTATGGAACCCAGGACCACCAGCCCAGAGGTAACACCACCTACAACGAGCCGGGCCCGCCCCACCAATCATTAAGTAAGAAATGCCTTCCAGCTGGATCTTATGGGGGTGTTTTCCCGATTGACTTCTCTTCTTTTAGATGACTCTGCCTTGGGTCAATTGACATAAAACTAGCTGGGACAAGGTGTCAGGCCCGAGAACCTGGAAAAGCTGGAGCCAGGCGTAGGCAGCTCCAACATGAAGGAGGTGGCTACTGCTCTTCGATTTCTGTCTGGCAAGAGTAGCTCATCAAGATGTCAGTCATCCTTTGTTCTAATTTGCATAAAAGGAGGTCAGTTTTGTTCAAGTAAAGAATTTCTAGGGAAGCCAGCTAATTACTTCCTAAACCATTACCTATACTCAAAATTCTCTTAAGTTTTTTTTTTTTCCTAACACTAAAGCTGTTTCACGGATTCAGCATCTGTGTATGAGCTCCACCCTGTGCCATTGCCTCAAGGACAGCATGTGTCTTTTTCACTGTGTCTCTGACCGTTCGTCTCATCACAATGGCTCACCGTCAGGAGTGCTTGAGTTGCGAACAGTATGACCGGTCATTTTTAAATTTTCATTTGTTTACTTGCTGTAAACTTCCCAAGAACAGAATAAGAAAGTGAAATATGTGAACACTCGGTAGGTCCTGCTTCATCAAATTTCTTTTTAAGGAAATTAGAACCCCAAGAGTTTCCCTTCCACCCTCTGTCAATCTCAAGGTTGGGCCAGCCTGTCACTGCTTATCCCCCAGGGACTCCCAGATGTGTGGGGACCTCTGCCGAGGACCCCAGATTCACATCAGTGTGTGCAGAAAGGCTCAGGCAGAGGAGAGATACCTGCAGGGTGAGCTAATGCATTAGCCTCAGCCCTAGAGAGAGGGTACAGAAGAGATACTGCTTAAGAAAAAATATTCAGTAAAGGAGGGGTCAGGGGAGCGGTGTTGGATGGTGTTGGTAGTTATGGATTATAACACCATAAGATCTTTCAGTGATTAACAAAAGCAAACAAACCCCACCAGTTCTGCAGTTAAGCATGGAAATGCTTCTTCCTTCGCCAGCCAGCTGTACTTTGTTGCAGCAGAGGACCATGGTGAGTTACAGTTTCTGTGCAGTGCTAGCCACAGGCCATAAGCACCCAAGCTCCTAAGGACAGGCACCAGCCTAGCATACCATCACCCTGTTCCAGTCTCCTGGTACCGGTAGCACATGACAGGAGCCCAATATAGGTCAAATTCATGAATGAATGAATGAATGAATGTGATCCCAGAAGTAGGAAATATGAGACAACTCAGTTCTGCATTTCCAAAGGGATTTCCAAGTGATAGAAAGAGCTTAAAAAAAAAAACATTTTACAGAGACAATCCAAAAGACTGTTGGGATGACATCATGCCCAGCAGGAACAAAAATGAATTCTTAATTCTGGGAAATCTTTTATGAAACAAACCTTAATTTGCAAGTTTCAGAGATGGCCCAGGATTGTTTTGAATCCTGTTGGTGCCCTTGTGGGGCTGCGGAGAGGAGGCTTGCTGAGTCAGGGTGCGTCCTACTCTATCATGAATGGTTTCTATGCATTAATCACCAGGCAGCAGGAGGGCCCCACCCTTCCTTGCGACACTGTCAGCACAGCGTTTCACAGATGCTCAAAGAATGAAGGAAAATATTTTTAAAAACATGAATAAGATGTTCCCACTTGCAGCTCTAACCTTGTTGTTAGTGTGGAGCTGCCAGTTTTCTTGATCTGTCATTTGTGGGTCTAGCCTTCCCCCCTTGTTCTTTTAGTATATATTTTTGGTTTACTTCTTCTGGCTTGGAGTTAGAGTCTCCTATCATTTGCTGCCAGTTTTTAGCACTACTGGATTGCATTTGCTTGTTTTATTTAGAATTGTTTATATGTGTTTTCCTAACAGACACTCTACTGTAGTTTTTGTGATGTATAATTTGCTGCAAAGTTTTATAACATTAAGGACACAGTGAAATCATACAGTGAACTAAAAAGGGGGGTGGAGCTTAACTTATCCCGAGGTCAGAAGGGCTGCAGTGCACAGATGAGCAGAGTACTTGTTCCACAGCTGTGCGCTCCACTGCCCTGGAAATGCAGCAGTGTCCACAACATTGTTATAAAGTTAAAGGCAAAGTTATGTGACATTGACACTAGATTAAAAACAAAAAAACTGGGTGTGGTAGCACAGGCTCGTAACACCAGCACTAGAGAGGCAAAGGTAGGATGATTCCAAGTTCAAGGCCAGCCTAGTCCAAATGTTCCAGACCAGCCAGACTTACACAGTGAGGCATTGTCTTTAAAGAACCCAAATGGCTAAATAAATTGGAAAAAAAAATCAACTAATAAGTAGTTGCTTCTTCCTTCATGAGGGAGATTGAAACTAGGGCATTTTGAATGATAGGCAAGTGCTATCATTGAACTGCAAACCAAACCCATTAATAATGATGATGATGATGATGATGATGATGATGATGATATAACAAATTCTAAGAACAATGGGAGCACAGGGAAGCTAAACAATGGGAGCACAAGGAAGCTATCTAAAGCTTCAATGAGCAGCATCATTTTACTGAGTGAAAAGCAAGGCTGCTGTCAAGATGTTAGAGGCGAGGGCTGGTGCTGTGCTCAGGGCTATGGTGTAATTGTTTCCGATGGTTTTAAAGAAGGTAATGACATTCTCTGTCCAAAAAACTAACAACTAGAAAAGGGAGAAAGCCTTTGCAGTATACTTCACAAAAGCAAGACTCCATTAAAAACATCTGGAAGCCAGTTATGGTAGCACAGGCCTATGATCTAGCACTCAGGAGCTGAGACAGGAGAACTGGGATTTTGAGACCAACTTGGGCTATACAGTGAGTTCCAGGCCAGCCTGGGCTACACAGCAAAACCCTGTTTCCAAAACAAAAACAAGAGGTTTGGTTTAGTGCAAGACACATATAGACAAATCATCAGCTTTATTTCTGTGCCTACATGATATGTGTGTGAACATATTCTATTCACAAAACTATAAAGTAACAGAAAATACATGAAATTAGAGTACAAGGAATTAGAGAAATGTCTAACATTTTATCAAAGAATCTAAGTAAGTGGGCATTGTATCATGTCACTGAACAGAGAGATCCATATATAAATGTCAATCCTTAACAAATTCAGGCACACTTAATATAATCCAAATCAAAACATGTGGGCATGTTTTCTTTGGAGATGGACAAACTGTTTGAATGTCTGCAGAGAATAAATGTCCAAAAGTTTATTAATTTTTAGAGAAGTGGTCATGGATTGCCTTACCAAAGAAGAAAATAAAGCTTACCATGAAACTATAAAGTAAAAATAGCCTTGTAGTGGCACACATGCTGTGGGGTTAGAGACAAATGGACCGCAGTTGAGAACTTGAAATTTGGAGGGCTGGGGATGTAATGGAGTTACTCTTGTTACTCTTGCTGCTTGTCTGATGCTCTGTGATCTTCAATATCAAACACATACACACACGAGGAGAGAGAGAGAGAGAGAGATGCTCAGACACCTGCACAGACACACACGCATACACATACATACACACATGCACACTATGCATACATACATGCACAGCCTCCCCCCACACCCCCACATACCTAAGAATACCTGCATGACAGAATGTGTGGGCTCAGGTGAATGGAAAAGGATGTATGTTCATTAGCTCCTTACCTGGATATTTGAGGAGATAAATTACAGAGTAAAGCTTGGTCAGCTTAAGTCTCAATTTTTGGTTTTAGAAGATACATGAGCTTGAGTGGTCCCTTAAACTCTACAATCCACAATTTTCTTATCTATGTAAACTTCATACAGTACGTTTTCCAGAATGCCTAGCATGTAGAAATTGATCAGTAAATGTGAGTTATCATTGCATGTATTATTTCACACGCTAATAAAAAATTCCAGGTAGATTAGAATATAAATGATAAAATTACAGAAAAATATGATAAAAGATTATAAAAGAATATTGGTAAAAATCTCAGCATGGAGGACACTGGAAAGACAGCAATACAAGAAACCATCAGCCACAGAAAGAGAAGAACAGTACAACATAAGCATAGAGTGGAGACTGGAAAATGGGTGCCCCTCAATGTTGCTATGGGTGCCCCTCAGTGTTGCTATGGGTGCCCCTCAGTGTTGCTATGGGTGCCCCTCAGTGTTGCTATGGGTGCCCCTCAGTGTTGCTATGGGTGACCTTCAGCATTGCTGTGGGTGACCCTCAGTGTTGCTATGGGTGACCCTCAGCATTGCTGTGGGTGACCCTCAATGTTGGGTGCAACACCAGCTGACAAACAAAATGTATACAGACATTTTGACTCAGAAGTCTTATTTTTGAAAATTTAGTTTATAAAAAGAAAAATGTCAATATAAAGGGCATAGATGTTTAAGGAAATTTGTTGTCTTTAAATATAAATAGATTAGATTAGATAGATAGACAGACAGATAGACAGACAGATAGATAGATAGATTACATCATTGGAGGGAGGGATCAAATTGAAAATAATCTGAAAGTTTCTTAAATAGAGAAATGGGCAAACAAGTTATGGAATATTACATAGTTTTACAAAAGAATAACTTACATGTCTGTGTACTTTTAATGTAAAATGATAAAGCAAGTGTTTTGACATAGTGGCTAACGTGCTATGGCTTGGATAGCATCTTGCACTGCAGTTTGGCCTCCAAACCAAATAAAGACCCAGGGATGTATCTCCTGCCCTGGAGGCTTAATGTTCAATGGGGTAGAACTGAGATGTGGTGGGCTTTTAAAAGATGGGGCCTACAGGGAGGTGATTAGGTGATGTCAGGGTTATTGCTCTTAGAAGAGATTAAGAAAGTTCTGTGGGACCCCAATTAGTTCCTATCCAAGTGAGTTGCCATAGCAGAATGTTCGTGAGCCCTAAATTCTCTCTGGCTTCCTGTCTTACCATATTTCTCTCATTTGCACACCACCCCACCATGATCCCACCCTGATCTCACAGTCAAGGTGACCACACCTCCAATGAAGTAAGCTAAATACTCATTTCTCTATATACGAGTCATGTCATTTATTGTGATAAAGTAGACAGCTGTCCTGTGCCAGTCCCTCTGGGCCAGGCTCCTGTCAATGCAACTGCAGACTGCTCTCTTGGCCGCATCTGCCTTCTTCCCCCGCTATGTTCTGGGTTTTTGCTTTCTCTGCTCTGCTTATCTGCCTTCCAGCGTCTATCGCTCATCGGTGGTTTCCTCTCCTATTCTCTTTGATGATTTAATTTTATCCCTCTTCTTTTAAAAATATCAACACAGTGGCGGTCCCCGGAACAGGAGGAGGCCAATGTGCAGGCTTAGCTAGCTTCCCTGAGTGAGAAGCCTTTAATTTCATGTTATTAATAGGATCCGATTATACATATAATATATGCATGGTGGGGGATTCCTGCGTACACATGCATTGATCTGTATAGATTTCTCTAAGGGCAGAGGGTATTTGAGGTATACATAAGAGTTAACATTTGACTTGACACTTATTTGTCAGACATCGATTTGTCCTTGACTAAAAAGTCCTGACTATGTTGTGTAGAAAGTCATCTCACTCTACGACTATGGGGTGACCTGAATCAACAAAGCAGTCTTTCATCATTATCCGGTTTTGTCCACTTTGAGCTATTTTTTCATAAAGAAGGCAAAACCCCCATACTGCTGAAGCAAATGATCTTAAGGTCTCCAAGCTGCATATAGCCTCTCCAACTGCAATCAGCTAGGAGCAAGCAGCACCGTTTAGGATGATGAAGTCCACTGTCCGTGAGCTCACTAGCCATCACACTGTCTCACAGACTCGGGTGGCTTCTCCTGCAATTTTATTTTCTCCACTCTTGAAGTCTGAAGTTCCAGATCAAGGTCCGGCAGGGTCAGCTGCTAGCAAGAGCTCTTTCTGGCTTGCAAACAGTGGCCTTCTCACATGGCAGGGGCAGCACGTGGGGCGGCGTGACAGCAGGGGGGGCACATAGTGCATCTTCTTAGAAAATGGCACCAGCTCAGCTGCATTAAGAACCCCACCTCTATGATTTTTTAAAAACTGCTATGACCTCTCGTAGGCCTAATGTCCACATACAATCATACCTAAGACGGAGGTTTCATCCTGAGAACGTGGGGGAGGGACATTATCCAGTCTTCAGTAACTATTTCTCAGATTTCTTTGTTAAATTTTAAAAAGGCCAAAGACGGAGAAAAGCCTGTAAGGAAAGAAACTCCATCCGAGCGTACGTTGGTGACATTGTCTGAGAGCGTAAGGAGATTTGAAAACTACCTTAGTCTTCTCTCTGTGCACGTGGTTGCAAAATGATTTTCTTTGCTTTTCTGCTAGCCAGTGGGAAAGCTCATTAAGAGTCGGGGAACAGCATGTTCCGTTATCAACACACTAAACCACAGGATTAACTAATATTCTAGCAAAAGCAATCACATTTATTAACGTTCCCACAGAGCTGTGGTCTAAAACAATAAACTTAACCATAATCATTTCATAGCCATTAATCAAATAAATGCATGCCTTCATCTACTCTTCCTAGTATATTATAAATTCCCTGATAATCAAAGGAGGGAGGAAATGAATATTTTATTTTTTACAAGGGTAACTTTTGAAAGAGAATAAATTAAAAATATGTAAGCAATTAATTGGCATTTCCTCCCAGCTTATGATTCAGGCAAACCGCTGCACAGTTTTAATGAGTCCAGTTTTCTCCACCGCTAATGACATGACAGAGCTGAGGAAGAACCCACGTGATTGACAAGGAAAGGCTGGCAGGAATTCCAGAAGACAGACCAGAAAGAAGAGGTCTTTCCCCACCCATTCACCAAATATAATTCAGCGTTCCTTTTTAATATCCAGTTATGGTTAGTGTTAGTTATCAGATGTACAGAATCACTTGGGAGATGGGCCTCGGGTTATCCTTGTGTGTAGGGGGTTGTTATCTTGATTATATTAAAGTGAAAAGACCACTATGTATGATCCTGGACTATGTAAGTAGAGAAAGAACTGAGCACCAGTCACTGCTCCCTGCTTCTCGACTATGGATGCGATGTGAGCATCTCCCCGAGTTCCTGTCACTGTCATTTCCCTGCCACAGTGAATTGTAATCTGGAACCAGGAGCCAAATAAACTCTCACTGGGCTTGCTTTTTTCCGGGGTATTACAGCAACTCTAAAAGAAACTAGGCGAGGGGTTGGAGAGGGGGGTAGTTTGGAGGGCCAAAGAGAGAGAGAGAGAAGAAAACAGCTGACTCAGGGAACAGTGAGTGCAGAGTGATGATTCAGGTGCAAAGCCTCCAGTCTTTATAACACTGTGCGTGGTACAGTGATCCACACATTCAATTATTTACTCAGTCCGTGTGTTATCTGGCCTGTTGCTCCATGTACCCCTCGTATCCTTCTCCAGAGTGCCCCCTGGTGGCCACTCTAGGGCACAGCAACCCTTGTTCTATTCACTTTCCCTTTGGTGTTTGTTCATGTCACTCCAGCTAGGCCTTTCTCTGGTACCAGATGTCACACATGCTATTGCCTAATCTCCTGCTTCCCGTGGTTCCCTCCAAATCACTTTCCATGTGGCAAGCAGGGTGACCTTTGAGAAGTAATATTATCTTTGACAAGGATAAAATCTCCAGGGCTGGAGAGATGGCTCAGTGGTTAAGAGCACTGACTGCTTTGCCAGAAGTTCTGAGTTCAAATCCCAGCAACCACGTGGTGGCTCACAACGATCTGTAATAAGATCTGATACCCTCTTCTGGTGTGTCTGAAGACAGCTACAATGTACTCACATAAATAAAATAAATAAATAAATCTTAAAAAAAAAAAAAAAGAATAAAATCTTCAACCTTACTGTGAACTCTCAGCCACTGTCTTCTCAGGCACCGTATTCTCCCATTTCCTCTCCCCCTCCCTACTTCTCTTTCTACCTTCCTCCTCCTCTTCTCACTTTCTCAATTATTGTGGGAAAAAAAAAAAAAACATACGTAAGGGAACATATGCACAAATGTTTATTGCATCATTGCTTTTTTAAAAATAGATTTATTTTTTTATTTATATGAGTACATGGCAGCTGTCTTCAAACACACACCAGAAGAGTGCATCAGATCCCATTACAGATGGTTGTGAGCTACCATGTGGTTGCCGAGAATTGAACTCAGGACCTTTAGGAAGAGCAGTCAGTGCTCTTAACCATCGAGCCACCTCTCCAGCCCAAGTCATTGCTTTTATATGGCAGTTGAAGGTAACCTTATGTCCTGCTTCAGTAGGAGTAGTGTGTTAGTGTCTTAGTTACTTTACTATTGCTGTGGAGAGACACCATAATGAAAGCAACTGATAGAAGAGAAGTTGTATTGGGGCTTACACTTTCAGTGGGTGGAGTTCATGACCATCACAGCAGGAAGCATGGCAGACAGGCATGACACCCACCACAGCAGTAGCTGAGAATTTACATCCTGATCTGCAAGCACAAGGCAGATGAAGGGTTAACTAGAAATGGTGTGGGCTTTTGAAATCTAAAAGGCCACTCCCAGTGACACCCCTCCTCCAGCAAGGCCACACCTACTAATCCTTCCCAAATAGTTCCACCAAACTGAGGACCAAGCATTCAAATACATGAGCCAATGGGGGCCATTCTCATTCAAACCATCACAATTAGTTACTTGTCTCACTGCTGAGGTAAAATACCCTGATGAAAGCAACTTAAGGTAGAAAGCACTTATTTCAGCCCACAGTTCCAAGGTTTAGTCTATCACAGCCAAGTCATGGCAGCAGGAGCTTGAGACAGCTGGTCACATTACATCTAGTCAGGAAGGCTATGCTTATTGTGTAGAGGAATGCTAGGGCAGTGAGGCGGGAGTGGGTGGGTGGGTGAGTGGGGAAGCACCCTCATAGAAGCAGGATAAGGAGGGATGGGATAGGGGGTTTGCAGAGGGGAATTCAGGAAAGGGGATAACACTTGAAATGTAAATAAATAAGATAGCCAATTTTTTTAAAAAGTCAAAAACAAAAACAAAAACCAAGAGGCCCGTACACTATATATAACACTCACCCTTTGAACATCAGAATATCATGCAGGAGAAAAAAGAACCTAAAATGTAAGTTAATGTTGGTCAGTTTAGCAATGTCTATCAAAGTTAGTTTTCCCCTGAGAGATTTAGCCCGGATTCATTCTTACACACTTGAAAGTGACTAAGCTCAAGGTTCATAGTCTAGCCCTAGTTGTAATAGTACACACTGATTCACAAGGAGCTGGTTAAATTACGGACTAGCAACACGGGGTGTCACGCTAGGGGTGTCTTAGGGTTGTGTCTACTACTCATGCTATTGCTGTGATGAACCACCACAACCAAAAACAAGTTGGGAAAGAAAGTTTATTTGGCTTACATTTTCACTTTGTAGTCCATCACTGAAGGAAGTCAGGTCAGGAACTCAAGTAGGGCTGGAACCTGGAGGAAGCAGGATGGAGAGGCCATGGAGGGGTGCTGCTTACTGGTTTGCTCCTGCGGCTTTGCTCAGCCTGCTTTCTTATAGAACCCGAGACCCCTATCCCAGGGTTGGCTGGGATCTCCCCATCAGTCACTAATTGAGAAAATGCCTTACAGCTGGATCTTATGGAGCTATTTTCTTAATTGAGGTTCCCCCCTTTCTGCTGACTCTAGCTTGATCCACGTTGGCATAAAGCCAGCCAGCATACACAGTGAACAAAGGCGCCCTAAGAGATGCTCTGACCGGAGTGGTAACGCTTCGGGAAGAACAGCAGTAAATGTGCATAATATTTTTATAAAATGGGAAGAAGCATTGGATACTATTCGTGTTTGTTTAAAATGCATGAGAACACTTGGTTGTCATAGGAAATAACAGGGGTTACCTATGAAAGTGGCGTGGGATCTGTGGAGATGGAGGACAAGAATGAGAAGGAAAACTTGGCAGAATATTCGGTATGTGGAGCTGCAGAACACGGACTTACATAGCAGGGTGTGCTCCTGCTGGAAGAGACGCCCATTACACACCAACTTTCTCATGGAAAGAGAGAGGGAGGGAACAGAGTTTGTTGTTGTTGTGATCCTAACTCTGCCTTTATAAAGGCTGCACAGGCTTCTTGTCATAGGACATTCTATGTAGGCACACCTCTTTTTTATTCTGCTTTATAGGGGGTAGGTAATGTGTTCATATGCTTAAAACCCTAAAAGTCTTAAAGTATGGACAGAGAAGACTGGAGAGATGGCTCAGCAGTTTAAAGCACTATCTGCTTTCCCAGAGGTCCTGAGTTCAATTCCCAGCAACCACATGGTGGCTCACAACCGCCTATACTGGGATCTACTGCACCATTCTGGCATGCATGTGTAGATGCAGATAGAGCACTCCTATACATAAAACATTTTTTTTATTTAAAAATATTTTGTTCCCTACTCTTGTTTTTCTTTTTGAGACAGGGATGCTCTCTGTTGCCCTGGCTGACTTCGAACTTGCTTTGTAGACTAGGCTGGCCTCAAACCCAGAGATCCACCCACCTCTGATTCCTGAGTGCTGGGATTAAAGGTGAGCACCACCATTGCCTGGCCTTGTCCATCACTATTCCCCACTCTTGTCCTGAGTCTACAGAGAAGAAGGGCTGGAGAGAGGAGTCTCGAACTTGCAGAGTGAGGGGACTGAGGACTATCCTTTTAGCTGTGTGGCTCAAGTTAGTTTTCAGGAAGACCGTAGGGGCAGGAGATGGAGCATGTGCCTTGCCTGATACCCAATAATCAGTTAATTGCAAATAATTGAATAAAAATGTTGCTGGGATGGATAACTCATGGGCATATCAAAGGTCAGGTTCTTTCCAAGAGTAGGTAATGGTGCTAGACAGATGCTGGCACCAACCCCTTGAAGTGTTGCTAGTCTGATTTGAGATGTAATGAGTACAATAGGCTGGATTTGGAAAAGCAAATTCACTGATGGTCTTTAATACTAACTACATGTTGAAATGATAATATTTGAGTATATTGTGTTAAATTAATAAAAATAATTCAATTGTCTCTTTATTTTATAGACTGGATTTTACTAAGTTACCTAGACTGGTCTTTTTTTGTTGTTTTGTGTTTTGTTTTAATATGATTTTTCAAGGCAGAGTTTCTTTTCGTTTAGCCCTGGCTGTTCTGGAACTCACTCTGTAGAGCAGGCTGACCTCGAACTGACAGCCACACCTGCCTCTGCCTCCTGAGTATTAGGGTTAAGGCGAGTACTACCACCAGCTGGCCCTAGAACGGTCTTAAACTCACAAATAGTTGGAATTATGGGCCTGTGCTGTCAGGCTTGGCTTGGCTTCTAATTTTTAATGTAGTTGCTACTAGGCCAATGGAAGCTACACATACAGCTAGGCTTTTGTTTCTATTGGACAGAGTTGGTCTTACAATGCAGGGGGAAGGTCCTAGGTAATCAGCTCGGTGTCGGACTGAAGATCAGGGGCAGGAGAAACGTTTTCAAAATGATAGGCTCACTTTGTACCTTTGGCTCCCAGGCGGTATTTGGGCGTTTTTCAGTTTGCTGAGAAGAGCTGGTTTCCAAAATACAGGGCAGTAAGTGGTCTGTGCTTGACAGGTGGCTAGGTGGAAGGGTGACTTTGAAAGTTTCGCTGATGGGTTGGCTCAGGAATTGTCTAGATTCTCTTTCTGTCATCCAAATGTACCTCCTCCTCTTGTCTTAATTGGCTAATAAGATCTGGAAATAAAGCCTTTTACACAGTACTGTTCCATAACTAACATTAGCCTTTCCCTTAAATGTAAAAGAGATATTCAGAGCTGGAATGATAATGGCTCAGCAATTAAGAGTTTACTCCTCATTCAGAGGTCCCAAGTTTGGTCCCCAGAACCCGTGTCCAGGGACTCACAACTATCTATAACTCCAGCTCCAGAGAATCCAACATTCTCTTCTGGCCTCAGTGGGTACCGATCTTCTATACACAAGCCCATATATAAACACACATATATACTTACAACTAAAAATAACAATAAAATCTCTTTTTTAGAAATGTTGACCCTCTAATGGAAAACACAAAGTAAGATGTCAGGAGATGTTGCTCATGCAGTGCCTGGATCAAGATAAAAACAAAACAAACGACAGAATGAATGAATGAATGAATGAATGAAGTACAAACCCTGCGAGCAAGCAATAGAAAAATGAGGTAAGGGGGTTAGATGAACCGGCAGTATCTGCAGGAACTTCAGTTGTGTGTATCTTTGGATTCAATCCAATATTTATCCTACAGCTCTAGGCAAAGCAGACATATGTAAAGTGGAATTCTTTGTAGCACTGCTTTTAGAGAGAGCTTCAGTGGAGACTGAGTCCATCATGAGCATAATTTTAATAGGAATGTAAGAGAGTGTCAGTTCATTAAAAGTGGTGTGACTTTCACGGCCCACAAAGAGCAACTCCATAGGCTGCTGCAGGAGGATAACTAAGAGTTAAGTTGGAAAAGGAGAAGATAGTGGGCAAAAGGACCAACGCACGGGGGGCATTGTGTGGAGAAGAAGCTGTCATAGATCTGCTGAGCTAAAGGTCAATAAATATGTTTTTATCAGTGATATATAAGAAATTAGTAGGTGTTGTCTTCCACGGTGGGAAGCTGTCGTAGGCACAACAGGGAAGAGAGAGAGTTGACCTTTCAGTGTGTGCTGCTTTGTACTTTTAAAATCTTTATGATATAAATATGTTGCCAATAAGACAATCTAATTAAAAATCGTGAATGCTTCTATTTAAGCAGGCCTTCAGTCCATGATGTAGCATTTCCCCTGCACTCCTTGTTACCTACGAGCAAACCAAAATTCTTTCCTTCCATTCTGTCCTGACCAAAAAAAAAAAAAAATTGTGCATCTATTTGACTGTGTAAGTCAGGGTCCCTACTTTAGATTTCAAAGATTTCCCCTTCTCTTTCATCCCTTTCTACAAATTTAAACACTTACCATGCAGGCAAGTCAAGTTGGCACATGCCCAACATCCCAGCTCCGGGGAGGTGGAGGCTGGAAGATCAGGAGTTCAAGGCTGGTCTTTGGTTTTCATAGTTTGAAGCCAGTGTGGACCTAAGAAGGAACAAAATGCCTTCATTCCATACCTATGGACTTCTTTTTCTTCTCCTTCTCCTTCTCCTTCTCCTTCTCCTTCTCCTTCTCCTTCTCCTTCTCCTTCTCCTTCTCCTTCTCCTTCTCCTTCTCCTTCTCCTTCTCCTTCTCCTTCTCCCCCTCCCCCTCCCCCTCTTCCTCCCCCTCCCCCTCCCCTCCTCCTCGTCCTCCTCCTCTTCCTCCTCCTCCTCCTATGAAGAGCACTCATCTCATATTCTTTTTAGTCTGAAATGCTTTGAAATCTACGTTTTGATTCTATAAAATTTAAGGGGGTGGGGTGGGGAAAGAAAGCCAAACCCAAAACACCACGGGTGATGTGCCGTCTAGTGCCCTCTAGTGGTTAAATACTCAAACTGCTCTTTCACTAGCGCCTTGTTTTCTCAAAAATCAAGGACGGCATATTTTAGAAATCTAAGTGAAAACTCTTGCTCTAGAGCTCTTGGGCTGGCTCATCAGTTAAAGGTGCTTGCTGCACATGCCTGGAGACCCGATTTTGATCCCTAGACCCACATGAAAGTGGAAGGAGAGAGCCGACTCCACAAACTTGTCATCTTTGTAGCATACACACCCCCACAGACAACATATCCTAAATGCATAATAAATAATTTTTGTTATTGTTTTTGGAGACTGGGTTTCTCTGAGTAGTCCTGATTGTCCGAGAACTTTTTAGAGCAGGCTGGTCTTGAGATCAGAAATCCATCTTGTGCCCTTTCCCCAGCCTTGAGCAGGCTAAATAGACCTTTTTGCCGCAGACGGACCTTAACCACCTAGGTGTAGTCATCCGCCTTGCTGCACGTGCAGCTTCCTACCGGAACTTAGAAGAATGGACTGCCCACCGAGCTTGCTTTGCAACATAAGCCAGCTGAAACAAAGGATGGAGTCTGTGGGCTCTCCCTCTATAATGCAGTGCTGAATATTAAACTTTGATCCTTGTTCAGAAACTTTGTCTTGGCTTCATCCTTCTCCCGCATCCAGTCCCTTTTTCATTTCCAGCCCCCCTTTTAGGTACCCAGTTCTCCATGGCCGCCGGCCGGCTACACATCTATCTCTGCCTCCTGAGCGCTAGAATTGAAGTTGTGAGACACTACGCCTGGCATAAATTAATTACCTTTTAAATTCTATACATTCTAAAAAACAAAACAAAAAAACACAAAAAAGTGGGCACACATAAATACGTATGTCAAGAATATGGCATAATTGTGGAAGAAAATGGTTAAAATGTACTAGGTTCCCACCCACCTTTCCCAAGCCAAGAACTCAGGCCAAATGTGGTTTGCAGTTTAGACCCAGGTGTGTGGCTACCATCACTCACCGGGGAGAGGAAACCTAAACTAACTACAATCTAACCTGCCCACCAAAGCACCAAGGGAATCAACATAAAATACACCGTCACTGGCGTGGGTGATGGAAGAAGCCTCGTTTTAGTAAATGATCTAAGAATAGGTAGGATTCAGAGAAAAAAAATTAGTTTCATTCGAGGAGTCTCCTTGTGCCTGGCTATGATAAATCAGGATCTTTTTTAACAAGCCTAAGGAGAATCTCGCTGTGGTTCTCTGAAAGCACTTTTGTCCAGTAGGACAGGAAGGTCAGCTCCAATTGGAATGAATAGTGGTCATCTTTATAAAGGCCCTGGTGACTGCACCAGGGCCAGTGTGGGAGGTTACCCTGCAGGACAGTATACACTACTGCTGAGGGAAGAGCTTCTCACTTCTGTGGCTGTTATCTTTGGACTCTGGCAGAAGCTCACAGATGCTCAACAGACCACTTTTCTTGGATTTATCACCTGGGAAAGTGGCTCTGATGAAGGGTAACCCATACATGCGATTTGGTCCCTGGGCTAGCCCTTTGTCTTCTTGGGCTTTTTTCTCCCTTAAGTTGACCACGTTTTAATATTTTATGGGACATGAGTACCGAAAGGGACAAAAGAGGTGAAGGAGCAGTGGTTGTGCTTCTCTTCCTCCCTGGGCCTCAAGTAAAGGGCCTTCAGTTCCTTAGGATTCTCAGTTCAGGGCCACCATCATTAGTCTAGCCAAGCTTCTCTGTGAGTCATTCATTCGATTATTTACCTCCTTTCCCCCATTCACTTTCTTTAAGACTTTACCTAATGGCTGTAATTGTAAAGTGTTTAATGTGTATCTTTTTGTTTGGTTCTTGTTTGTATGGATTATTGTTTTGTGTGCATGCTATATTTTTCATTTATTCAGTCTGTTTGTTTGTTTTGGAGACCCCGGGTTAACCTAGAATCCCCACCCTCATCAAGGATAACCCTTGACCTCCTGAGTCCTGGGAACATAGATAGCCACCATGCCTTGTGCTGACAATTGAACCCAGGAACACATGTATGCTTAGTAAGTACCCTACCAACTAAGTTACATCCAAAGCCCTATTTTTGTTTGTTTGTTTGTTTGTTTTTGAGGTAGGATCTTGTCCAGAAAAAGTTACAAGATCAAGAATCAGATACAAAAGAAAGAGGGCAGGTAAGTTCTACTCCTACCCCAGGGGATTAATCCCAGAGTCCTTTTCTCTATCTTAAATTGGGATCAATTTGTGAACCTTTCATTGGCCTTTATTATGAGCAGCATTGACAGGTTATCCATTCTAAGAACAATCTAGTATTATAATCAAATAAATATGTAGTGCCCGACCAGCCTGGCATTACTATGTAGATTAGGCTTGCTTCAGACTTGAGTGGTTCTCCTGCCTCCGCTTCGGAGTACTTAGATTACAGGTGTGTGCCACCGTAGCCAGCTCTAATACAGAATATTCCTTGGTGTGTGTTCACTTTATGAAAATTCTCTCAGGTCACGGCTATCCAATGATCTCCTAAATCCCTACCACCAAAATTATACTTTGGCCTTGTAAAACCTAAGAAGGATTTTGTTGGGATGTATACTGTAGGGGAGGGGATTTCTGAGCCATAGATTATGAATATGTTTAATTTTAAATGAAGTGCAAGTTTGTTCTCAGAATGGATGAACCATTGTAAAGGTCACTGAAAAGTCTATAAATTCTTTGTGGCAACTCCCACAAAAAGGTTCAACTTAAAAGCCCCAGGTTGTCTGTAGGGGAGGGAAAAGTGTAGCTTGTTTTCCAACCGTTCTTTCTCTCCCACTGGATTTAACCTTGTACACGTTTGGAACGATAACAGCATGTTCTAACTCTATTGTGTGAGATCTGCAGCAGAGCCCAGGAACTTACAGTTACCATTGTTGAGCTTGGAGCCCTTCCCACAGCATGTACAAAGTCCAGGCTAACCTCTCAGAGCAGAGCGACACAAGGAGAGAGGATCTGGTCAGCCCTCTCAGCTGAGAGGCCAAACACTTGAGTGAGCCATGAGATTCCAGACCCGAAGAGGGATGTCAAGCAGAACCCGGTCCAAATTCCCTACCTACAGAACCGTGAGCTAGGGAAATGGTTGTTCTGAGTCGCTAAGTTTTGGGGTGCTTTGTGGCCATAGATATGTAACAAGCGCCCACCAGAAGGACTGATGGTTCCCACACCCCCAGCTGCCTGCCATTGGCCAGCTCTCGAATTTATTCCTCTTACAGTGATAACTTGATAACTTGTTTATTAGTTATTTCTCCAAAATTGCTAACGAAGTTGTAGATTTTTTTATATTTGCAGTAGACTTTGGCCTTTTCCTCTTAAATTGTTTATCCTTTGCTCAGTTTCCTTACCGAGATTTGTCAGTCCTTCACGGGTTTCTGGGGTGCCTGTATGTTCTGGGTGTTTCCAGGTTTTGCATCATCTTCAAGTTGAAGAAGCACATGCTAAAGGCTGAGTAACACAGGATTTTATTCAAAGGCAAAACTAAAGTACCCAGGAGTTGCACTGAGAGAGCAGCAGCCTCTGAGAGACTGGTGTAGCTCAACACTGGTACCTAGTCACTACTCGGGGGCTTCCTTTCCTGGGTGCAGGAAGAGTTGCTTACTAGAGGCAGAGCTCATTGGTTTTCTGTTTTGATTGACAGGCTTAGGTTGAATAAGCACTTTCCATATCCTTTCCTACAATGCATCTGGTTTTGATCACAAGTATGCCCAATCAGGCACAAGCATAAGATGGTATGTAAAGGATTTTCCATAAAGGTTCACTCACAGGATGTAGTTTGCATTCTTACACACACACCCAAAACCAGTCCAGGTTGGATCAGCTCACTGCCCTAATTCCAGTTTATGTTCTGAGAATGCATTTGACCACAAACGGAGAGTTATTACAGGTTTCTAGGGAGCTATAGATCAGAGTGACCAGTAGCTTTGTTTGGAGAGGGGTTTGTATATACCCTGTTAGGTGGTGGCAGTGGGGGTGTCCTGTTGCTGAGTGCTTTGGTAGGAAAGGTGTGTATAGTTAGCTCAAGCCAAGAAGGTGGCCAAGATATCCCTTGTTTATTTCCCTCAATACCTTTTCATTGTTTATCTCTTCTATTCTGTAATTTCTCTGTGTGTCTATTGTTCCCCCTTGAGACAGGGCCTAACTTTGCGGGTCAGGCTCATAGGTCATACTTCCTCTGCCTTTCAGTGCTGGCATTGCGGGAATGCACCACCATGTCCTGCTCGGTAATCTCTATTTTTAATCCATGATGGCTTCTAAACATGAAATTCTTTAGTTTTTAATGTGACTGAATGCATCTGCTTCTTGCTTTATGGTTTATATTTGTAAAGTTTTGTTTGAGATGTTGTATTAGTTAGGGTTCTACTGCTGTGACAAAATACCATGAGGCAACATATAAAAGAAAACATGTAGTTGGGTTTACAGTTTCAGGGGGTTAGAGTCCATGATGGCAGAGTAAAGACATGGTAGCAGGAACAGCACCTGAGAGCTAACATCTCACAAGTAGGAAGCAGAGGGCACACTGGGACTGACACTGAGTCTTTTAAAATCCTAAAGCTTGTCCTCAGTGACACACCTTCCCCAATAAGTCCACACCTCCTAATCCTTCCCAAACAGTTCCACCAACTGGGTGACCAGTATGCAAACATCTTGGGGACCATTCTCATTCTCACCACAGATGTGCTTTCCTGCTAAGTGTGTGGAACACACATGTAATTCCAGTATTCAAGAGTTGAGACACAAGAATCTGGAGTTCAAGGTCTACTTAAGGTATGGAACAAGACTCTGTCTCAAAAAAAGAGGCTTTCAATCTGGGTCATCTGGAAGAGCAGCCAGTGGTCTTCTCATAATCACAGGGCCATCTCTCTAGCCCCTTATCTTGATTTCCCTGCCTTAGTTTCTCTAGTTCTGGAATTATGATATTGGGTTACCATACCTAGTAAGGTCAATATTTGTTTTAGGGTTTCCATTGCTGCAATAAAACACCAAGACCAAAGAAATAAAAATAAAGAATAAATTTAAAAAGCAAGGGTTTGTTTGGCTTACACTTTCACATCATAGTCCATCACTGAAGGAAGCCAGGACAGGAACTTAAACAGGGCAGGAACCTGGAGGCAGGAGCTGATACAGAGGACATGGAAGGTACTATTTATTGGCTTGCTTATCATGGCTTGCTAGGCCTGCTGTCTTATAAAATCAAAGACCATTAGCCCAGGGATGGCACCACCCATAATGGGCTGGGCCCTCCCAATCAATCACTAGTTTAAAAAACGCCTTACAGACCTGCCCACAACTCAATCTTATGGAGGCATTTTCTTAATTGAAGTTCCCTCCTCTCAGATGACTTTAGCTTGTGTCAAGTTGACATAAAACTAGCTACCACAGAATTATTTCAATTTTGCACATAAGGAAACTGAGATCCAGAAAACTGAAATTCACTCTGCTAGGTTCATGTGCCTGTACTATGGAGCAGGGTCTAGACTCTTTGCCGTCTATCCCACACAACATGCCTGGCTTTTCAACTCATGGTCTGTTTACCCTCCAAGTCCACTCAAGGCCAGTGGGGCAAGGTGAAACTCCATCATCTCCGTCTCTAAGTGACCACCTGCCTGGATGCAGAGTTAGTACCCTGCTCTTCTTATTCATATCCCATAATATTTTATTTAAACAGCAAGCTTGGTGCCAGCAACAGCTAAAGTTCTAAACCAATGTTCTGTGCTGGATTTGGGTCACCTGGGTAATAATTTACAAAATTGACCTGTGGGCGGTAGAAATTATGTAAAATCTGTAATTATAATATACTCAATTCAGCTAAATGATTAAGAAACTAGTGAGTCTGGGTAGGTCCTCACAATATAAAAAAGTGGGGCAGTGGTGGCTATGCCTTTAGTCCCAGCACTTGGGAGGCAGAGGCAGGCAGATCTCTGAGTTCAAGGCCAGCCTGCTCTGCAGAGTGAGTTCTAGGACAGCCAGACAGAGAAACCCTGTCTCAAAACACACACACACACACACACACACACACACACACACACACACACACACACACACACACACGGGGGTGTGTGTGTAATCTCCTCTACTCCTTCTCCTTTCAGCAGAGCCTAAATTTTGTTCAGATAATGAATTCCCACGTCAGCAATGTATTCTGTATAATCCAATCCTAGCCATCTTATTCCTCTGACCATTGCTTGGTTTAACATGGACATCTATGGCCATGTGGGGAAATTTGCTGGGGTGGTTTCTAGGAAGTGCCCTTCCTCCACCCTCCAGTCTTAAAGAGGTATATAAGGTTTATTGAAGAGTAAAGCTTATATATGTTTGTTGTGCCACTGGCCAGTCTCCTGTCTCCAACCCTTCCCTCTCACTGCCACGGCATTAAAAACAGAGGAAAATGATGCCACAGTATATGAAAACCCATCTGAAACTAAGCATTGAGTTCAGATAGTGACGGGCCAGTTGCTGTAGTCCAGGGTGAGAGGATGGAGCCAAGAGTGAGCTACAGTTACTGGGAAGTGGCTAAGCAGGTCCTCACAGGAGTTGAGAGGCCAGTCGTGGGCCAGACAGAAATCCATAGGGCCTAGCGGGAGAGCTGGAACTCAAGGTGCAACTGCGGCCCAGGGAATCAGCCAAGAAGCAGAGGAGATGACTGGCAGGCAGTTCTGTGTTCACTGAAGGAAGGGAAAGGAGGGAGTCTCTTCCTGAGGCAGTGATGGGAAAGGTGCCCAAATGAAAGGTGCCCAAGTGAAAGCCTGATAAAACGTCTTTGTGGACAGTGAATGTAAGCAGATGCAATACATTACATACACATACACACACACACACACACACACACACACACACACACACACATATACATCACATACATCATATACATATGTGTATACATTGTATATATACACACAAATACACACACACTTACACATACACATATTATACATACACTTACACATACACACAGATACATATACACATCCACACACACACACACACACACATATATCATATACATATACACACATACGCATACATGTATATGAGTTTCAATAATGGACCTTTGGCATTTTTGTTTATTGAAGAATGTTAACAATATTATGAAGAATGACATGGGATGGAGAGACTGCTCAGTGGTTAGAGCACTTGCTGCTCTCGCAGAGGACCTGGGCTAGGTTCACAGCACATACATCACAGCTTAGAACCATCTGGAACTCCAGTGCAAGAACATTCAGTGCTCTCTTCTGGCCTCCTGAGGCCCCAGGCATACATGGGGTGCACATACATATGTGCAGACAAAACATACACACGCATAATAAAACAATTAAAAATCAGTATCCTCAAACCTTCATACAGAAATATAAATTTTCAAATGAAGATCCTACCATTCAGTTGGCAGCATCCCAAACGCGCCTGCATGGGGGCTTCTCACTCCCACCATTACCTGCTGCTGGAAGCGTGGGGCTGTAGATGAAGCTTAGTCTGTATGCTTGCTCAGGCAGTGCAAGTGCGAGTTGAAATGATACCAGAGCATTAGTGTGGCCTCTTCTGTGCAAGGATGACATACACATGTGTGAGAGGGTCTACATTAAAGGAAAAAACTGTCTCCATAAGAGAATGATACAACTTCTTTAATAAGTTTTTTAAGAAAAAAAATTAGGCACGGTGATCCAGGTACAATAGTGTGGGCCTGTAATCCCAGCACTCTAGAGAATGAGACAACAGAGTTGTGAGTTCAAGGTCAAAGTAGGGTACATAGTAAGACATCATCTCAAAAACAAAACAAAATGAAATGATAGAATTATGAACAGTGAGGGTAACACACACACACACACACACACACACACACACACACACACACACACACACACACTAAATGGTTCCTAAATACCCCTGAGAATCAATAAATGCATATCAACACAGAAAGTAGTAATTGTTTCCCGTTATGTAATTAATTAATTAAACATGGCTTTTTTGTTTTTTTTGTTGTTTGTTTGTTTTGTTTTGTTTTTTGAGACGGTTTCTCTGTGTAGCCCTGGCTGTCCTGGAATTCACTCTGTAGACCAGGCTGGCCTCAAACTCAGAAATCCACCTGCCTCTGCCTCCCAAGTGCTGAGATTAAAGGTGTGCGCCTGTCTTCATTTGAAGCAATGACATATCTCCAAATAAACAGTGAAAAAGAGCTACAGCAAGAGAGTGTATGTCCCGCCACTTCTGGGCCCCAGAATCTTGTTTTCTTCCTCAGTGACAAGTAGAGTTCCCAGTTTTAGAAGGAATAGTGTGTGCCTTCACAATCATACCATGTTACATTACATCAGGTAATTTGTTGTGTAACAGATTACCCAACATTTTACTGGTGCCAAACCACAAGCTTTTTTTTTTTTTTCTTGCCTCATATTCCCTCTGCTTCAGAGCTGAGTTGGCTCTAGTGGAGACTTCCTGAGGCAGGCTGGTGGCAGGCTGGCAGCTGCTGCAGGTCCTCTGTAGGTCTGCTGAGACCCTTGCTGACAGGACAAAACTCCTCACAGGCTATTGGACAGGCAGCTTCATTTGGTCCCTGGCTTTTGGCCTGAGATTGCCACATGGGCCTCTCAATGGGAGCACAGGAACTGGATTATTAGAGCAAACACACACACACACACACACACACACACACATATGCATGCGCGCGCACACGAGCCAGAAAAAGGAGAACAAAAAGCCAAGGGATTTTTGGAAGGACAGCCTGTCAGTGTTGTTATGATCTGATAGAGGCAGACTGAAGCATCAGTTGAAGGGAAGGGACTCAAATGACGGGCTGACCTAGCGCGGAGGCCGTCACTGGCTGCTGTCACACTTGTACTGTATTTTTATCTACAGACGCAGTTTTGAAAAGCCCACCGACTCCCGTGTATGTGCCGTGCCTGCTTCCATCCTTTTCCTCATGCAGCCGCACAATTCCCACGTGGCTCGTGAGGATCCTTCTCATCCTAACACTGACATGGCATCTCAAGCCCACGCTACATGGCACTCTTTGGATGTGTGGCTGTACTTGAAAACCCCGTATTGTCGGACTCTTGGATACTTGGGGTTGTTGGCCACACACTGGCTTCTCAGTGTGTGCATTACATTTTGATAGTTACAACCAAATTGCCAATAGGGGGGATGTTAAACCAAGCCACAACCCCAAAGCAAGAACTGTCTGCTTTATCCACAGCGCCTCCCCACACATTTCAATGGCATGGGAAAAGTGAAAAACTAAACTTCAAAGCTCCTAGATGAGACAATTTGGAGCACTTCATTTTTATTAGATAAGAGGAGCAGGGTTCTGCTATTCATTTAACTGGGTCTGGATTTACCCAGGTATTTCCCTAGTATTCAAATAAGATCTGCAAGTGGTGGCTCACAGCTGTAATCTCAGCATGTAGGAGGCTATAGTGGGGCGATTACCAGGAGTCTGAGGTTAGCTTGGGCTACACAGTGAGATGCTATCTCCTCCTCCTCCTCCTCCTCCTCCTCCTCCTCCTCCTCCTCCTCCTCCTCCTCCTCCTCCTCCTCCTCCTCCTCCTCTTCCTCCTCCTCCTCCTCCTCTTCCTCCTCCTCCTCTTCCTCCTCTTCCTTTTCCTCCTCCTCTTCCTCAACATCATCGAAAATGAAGAACACACATAAATAATAGTAATAAGATTTCAGTGCAGGCCTTGGTGTGCCTGGTGATTTCTCTAGTTCTAGACACCATAACCTCAGATAACATTTCTTTTTGAGGTTGCTGGCTTTCTTAGGGATAATCCATAGTCAACTTATTAGATTCAAACTTCATGGAATGTGGTGCTAGATGCTATCAAACCAAGTTGATACTGAATATTTACTTTGGAAATGTTACACCTTTGGCCAGTTTTGGTTTTCCTCTGGATCTTTTATTGTTTTTTTTGGTTTTTTTTTTTTTTTTGGTTTTTTTTTTTTTTTTTTTTTTTTTTGGTTTTTCGAGACAGGGTTTCTCTGTGCAGCCCTGGCTGTCCTGGAACTCACTCTGTAGACCAGGCTGGATCTTTGAGGCACTGGAAAGACAGAGGCTGCAGGATGGACGCCTCAGATCCTTCAACTGTCCTTCAGGTTTCAGAACTTTGTCTACAACCAGACAGCTTCTCAGTATCTATGGAGAAGTGCTAGGTAACTGTTCCACTGTTAGACTCTCCTAGAGGTTAAAAAACATTTTGTACCTTGAATTGAAATTGAATTGGTTGTTTTGTGCCTTTGGGAACGTGGAAGGAATGTTTGCTCCTTGTGAACTGTTCCCATGGCTTCCTGCACTGAGTTCTTCTGTCCCTCACTTGCATGGGAGTCACTTTTTACACACCTGGTCACACTGATTCCTTTCACCTAGCCATACTTCCAAGGTGAAAAACAAAAGTGTGGAGCATGAGGACTCCCAGTACCAGTCTTTCTGTGGGTTCCTACACAGTGATAATAGGACTTCCTTAGTTGCTTTTCTATTGCTGTGATAAGACATTATGACCAAGGCAACTTAAAAAGGAAAGAGTTTATTGGGGTGTTTTAGTTAGGGTTTTACTGCTGTGAACAGACATCATGACCAAGGCAACTCTTATAAGAACAATGTACTGGCTGGTTTTGTGTGTCAACTTGACACAAGCTAGAGTTATCACAGAGAAAGGAGCCTCCCTTGAGGAAATGCCTTCACAAGATCCAGCTGTAAGGTATTTTCTCAATTAGTGATCAAGGGTGGGAGAGCACATTGTGGGTGGTACCATCCCTGGGCTGGTAGTCTTGGATTCTATTAAAAAGCAATCTGAGCAAGCCAGGGGAAGCAAGCCAGTAAGTAAAAATCTCTCCATGGGCTCTGCATCAGCTCCTGCTTCCTGATCTGCTTGAGTTCCAGTCCTGACTTCCTTTGGTGATGAAAAGCAATGTGAAAAGTGTAAGCTGAATAAACCCTTTCCTTCCCAACTTGCTTCTTGGTCATGATGTTTGTGCAGGAATAGAAACCCTGATTAAGAGAAACAACATTTAATTGGGGCTGGCTTACAGGTTCAGAGGTTCAGTCTATTATCATCAAGGTGGGAACATGGCAGCATCCAGGCAAGCATGGTGCAGAAGGAGCTGAGAGTTCTACATCTTTCTCTGAATGCTGCTAGCAGAATACTGGCTTCCAGGCAGCTAGGATGAGGGTCTTATAGCCCACACCCACAATGACACACCTACCTCAACAGGGCCACACCTTCTAATAGTGCCACCACCATACGGGGTGTAGTAGCTATTCCTGGTTTTCAACTTGACTATATCTGGAATGAACTACAATCCAGAATTGGAAGGCTCACCTGTCATCCTGATCTTGAGGCTGGGAGATACAAATTTCTGACCTGGATCTTGGCATGGAGATCTTGAGGCATTGTGGCTATGAATTTCAGGAGACTAAAGCAAGGAGATCTCTGAGTTCAAGGTCATCTTGACAAAATAAATCCTGATCCAGGTGTGGTGGTACACACCTTTAATTTGGACCATAGCTTCTGCTGGAGACCTACATAAGGATTTTGGAAAAAGGAAGATTCTCTCTTCTTCACCTGTGTGCCTTGTGGGACTGAGCAACTGCTGCTAGATCCTTGGACTTCCATTCACAGCTGCTGCTGACCATGGATGGGGAGTTGGACTACAGACTGTGAGTCATCAACAGATTCCCTTACTATATAGAGACTACCCATAAGTCCTGTGACTCTAGAGACCCTGACTAATACATGGGGTTTACAGTTCCAGAGGGTGAGTCCATAACTGTCATGGCAGGGAGCATGGCAGCAGCCAGCCAGCCAAGGTGCTGAAGCAGTAGCCAAGAGCTCACATCTTTAGACAACAAAACAAGAGAAGACAAAACAAAACACCCACTCTGAGGTAGAGAGAGAGGGGTTATAGGGGAGGGGGGCGTGGAATTCTGACATAACATGGATGGACCTTGGAGACATTCTGTTAAGTGAAATAAGCCAATCACCAAAGAACAGATATTGCCAAACATGATGGGTCACACCTGCAATATTTGCAGTAGGAGGAGGCTGAGACAATAGGATTATTCAAGGTTTGAGGCCAGCCTAGGCTAAAGAGTAAGATTTTTCTCAAAATAAATAGATAACAGACGATATTGTGAGAGTCTGTTTACATGTGATGTCTACAGTGATCGTGTTCATAGACACACAAGCCTAAGTGGAGGCTACCAGGGGCTAATGGGAAGGGGGAATGGGGACTTGGCTTTGTGTTTGTTTTTAATTTTTTATTTGATTAATTTTCATCGTGTTCTTGCACACTATGGTGCATGTGTAGAGGTCAGAGAACAGCTCTAGGAAGCAGATTTTGTTGTGGATTCCAGGGATCAAGTTCAGATCTTTGGTGATTTTTACCCACTGAGCTACCTTGCTGGCTTAGTAAATTTTTTTTTTTTTTTTTTTTTTTTTGGTTTTTTGAGACAGGGTTTCTCTGTGTAGCCCTGGCTGTCCTGGAACTCACTCTGTAGTCCAGGCTGGCCTCGAACTCAGAAATTCACCTGCCTCTGCCTCCCAAGTGCTGGGATTAAAGGCGTGTGCCACCTACTGCCTGGCGGTTTATTAATTTTTTAAACATGGCATCTTGCTATGCTGCCAGGCTACTCTCAAGCTCCTCGGTGCAGGCATTTCTCCTGCCTCAGCTCCCCGAGTAGCTAGGACTCCAGGCATGCGCAATAGCACCTTGTTGTACTTTTATCACTGAGTGGGTAAAGAGGAGAAAGGGGTCTGGAGATGAGCACTAGTGGCGGATACACAAAAATATAAGTGTACTCACAGCCACTTAGGGGCTGGAGAGGTGGCCCAGCGGTTAAGAGCACTGGCTGCTCTTCCAAAGGTCCCGGGTCCAATTCCCAGAATCTGTATTGGGCAGCTCACAGGAGACTTAGCTCCACAGCACCTGCACTGGCATGCATGTATCCACACACATGTACATGGGATTGAAGAGAAAATACTTTTTTAGAAAAGGAAAATTAAAATGATAAATTCTATTATGTGTTTTCACCACAATCAAATTATATCTTACCATTCCTAGTAGCATCTCCAAACACACAGAAAAATGTCTACCACTTGTCAGGTACCTGTTTTTCATACAGTCTATGGTTAACTTTTGATTACCATTTTTTCCTGTCCTTAAACCATTGTTTACTTCAGAAAGAACCTTTGGATATGTTTATACTATGAAGGACTACTTTGCTGGACTAGTAAATACTTGAAAATGTTATCACTATATATACAAAAGCCTAAGAAAATAAACTAATGTACAAATAAAAGAAGTTGGGGGGGCTGGTTCGAAGGTTATAGCGCTTACTGTGTAAGTATGAGAACCTGAGTTTGGGTTTCTAAGCACCCACATAAAAAGCCAGTTGCAGTGGCATGCATTTGTAACTCACATGCTGGGAGAGGGGTGCAGAGTCAGGCAGATGGCAGGAGGTTTGCTGACCAGACTCTCTGAAAAGGTAACCTCCAGGATCAGTGGGAACTGAGAGCACAGTTCAGTGGTAGAGGCTTTGCATACCTGCACTAGGTCCTGTGTTCAACTCCTATTGTGGAAGGAAGGAAGTCTCTTGAATTGAAGTGTCAGTTAAGCAGCAGCAGATAAGCAGTTAAAGTTTTGGCTTTGAGGATTTCTTTTTGGTGGTCCAGGGAATCAATTCAGGGTCTTGTGCATAGTCAGTGCAGGCTTAGATTTTTCATAACCTATTTGAATAAGGGTTCTTAAACACTTTAACCTCCCACCACCCACCACCCATTAGAGGCAGTGAAAAAGAAAGGTTAATAAGAAATGGGGTTGTGTGGACCTGCTTAGAAATAGTTCTTTGGGGGTATTCCAATCCTCATTATCAGCAGTTCAGTCCTCTAGCAAAACACCACTCACAAATTAGCAACTGGTATTCGATCCAGAAGAAACTGAGAGGCTCTGCCAATCAGCCTGAGTCCGTGGAGGTGGCAAGAAGCCACTGGAATATCATGAGAAGTTCTTTGGTGAGCGAATCTACCAACTCACGACAAATAAAGATCAGCAACACAATGCAAGATGAACCAACACATGAGTGTCATCAGCAAAGACGAGTGAGGCAGAGCAAGGCAAACTAGTGCTAGAGCTTCCTCCCACTGCCTGTGGGGTCATATTTATATTCTTTCTAAACAGCACCATCCACTCATGTCCCTTAACAAAACCTCCTCTCACCTGTGTCTGTTTCAGCAAAACACCCTTTGACCTGTCTGCCCCAGCAAAACATATGACATAACTGAGTTTCCAAAGAAACCCGAAATTTCTACTTCAGTCAGCAACTAACTGAGCTACATTGTCAGCCTGGAACAATTATATTCAAGGTCACTTTCAATATACGAAGATTCCACAACCATTTTTAAAAATTTATTTATTTTTTTTAAAGATTTATTTATTTATTATATGTAAGTACACTGTAGCTGTCTTCAGGCACACCAGAAGAGGGCACCAGATCTCATTACAGATGGTTTTGAGCCACCATGTGGTTGTTGGGATTTGAACTCAGGACCTTTGGAAGAGCAGTCAGTACTCTTAACCGCTGAGCCATCTCTCCAGCCCTAAAATTTATTTTTATGTGTTTGTCCATGTGTGTACAGGTGACGTGAAGAGCATGTCAGAGCTTCTGTAGTTGGAGTTACAGGTGGTTGTGGGTTGGGAGTCACTTGAAGGTGCTGGTATCCAAATTGCAGTCCTTTGGGGAAAAAAAGACCTCACAGGTGTACAGTGGAGGAGGCCATTCTTTGAGTTCTTAATCAGGTTCTGGATTCAAAGGAAAGTTTGCTTGAGGTCAGTCTGGAACCAAGCTGGAAAATGGAAAGGCATTCTAGGTAGTAGTTGAAGGTAAGGCCTTATGGAATGTGTCAGTACAACCCGATATGCAGGTCCCCATGAACCATCAAGTTGACCAGGTGTAGGAGGGGATGGGAATGAGTTCACATAGGATGCTCGGGTAACTGGTGTGGTTATGAGTTAGAATTCCATTCTCAGGATGCAGTATGTTTTAAGTAAAGCTGTGATATGAATGCTGTAGGGTAGGATTTGTGATCTGTTCCTAATCCATGATTGGAACCCTGCTGTTTTTAATATATAAAAGCCTCCAGTGTTGTGATTTAGAGACAGACGCAAGGCTGTACAGTGTTAAACTTGGGAATAAGGAGATTGCAAAGTAACCCTGTATATAATTGATGCCGAAGAAAAAAACAGTAGGGGAGGGGACTGAAAGAAATAATGAACTCTGAGAGTAGGAGTGGGTTGAAGAGATGGAGTCACAGAAGCAAGTACATTTACCATACAGAAGTTGAACTTTATTTTTTGGTTGATGGGGGTATAGTGAAGGGGTGGGGGTGGGGGACAGAGAAGCATTTAAACTAGGAGGCTAATTTGCTGGACTCTCTAAAAAGGTCAATAAGGTCTGGTGGTAGGTGCTGAGGTATGAACAAGCAAGGCACCAGGGGTAGAAGCCTTATCAGGAAGCCAATGATCAGAAAGTAACGATTGCTATACATGAAAGTACAGTGGAATACGGTTCTGTGCCCTGCAGCCCAAATGAATTTATTTCCATTCTCAGATCCTGTCATACATCTCCAATTCTGAGCCTCTTCTCTCAGACTGACCCTCATCTGTAATCGAAATCTAGGTGGTGGTAGTGGCACACACACGTTTAATCCCAGCACTTGGGAGGCAGATCTCAGAGTTTGAGGCCAGCCTCGTTTACAGCACAGGACAGCCAGGGGTGCTATGCAGAGAAACCGTCTAGAAAAACCAAAACCAAACCAAACCAAACTTCTCCTGTCCCAGCTTCCCTCCAATTAACAAAAAGCTGAGGCATGTTGGCCCAAGACTAATCCCCAGGACCTGAGGCAGGAGAATCAGCAGTTCAAGGCCATCTTCTGCTACACTTTTGCGACTATGCTTCAAAGAAGCAGGCATTGGCAGCCAGACGTCTCAGAGGGAAAAAGGCACTTGCAGAGCAAACCTCCCAACCTCATTTCGATCCCCGGATCCTACCAACTCCGTCAAATTGTCCTTTAGCCTCCACACAATTGCTAGGGCGTACCTGCACTGCACAGTAACAAACGCTCGATTTTAGCACAGCGTCTATATTACGATCCCCCCCCCCCCCCCCAGTCTTTGCAGTTACCACGCTCAGCCGTCCTAAACAGTTTTTATCCGATTACTCTGGTTTTTCTCAACGCTGCAGTCACTGTTCACCATTTTTAACGTGAGCAGATTGCAAATTTGCCTTCCCACCAAGGTCTGTACTCCCGAGGGGCCGTGACGCAAACAAGTGTCTCGACCGTCTGACTTATTAGCTGAGCTGAGACGCTCGGCTCACGTGGCTACTGCAGTTCTTTTAAAAGAGCAGCTTCCTTTCCCCCTCAGGAAGTAGAACCCACTCGTATCTAACCGCCGGTTGGCTCTAAGAAGAAAATGATTGAATTATCAGTTGGCCTTGAAAGTCGGGTCAAGGAGAGTCCCTAAATTCCGCAGGCGCGTGACGTGACTAGACGCCGCAATTCACCGGAAGACGAGGGAGTGGGCGGGGCGCGTAAAGCGACTTGACGCGAAAGTCACACGGCCCGGCGCCTCTGAGTTCTTTTTTTCGGCGTTCGGCTTTTTGGCCTGGCAGACTTCTGGCGCGCTCCGCTGATATCTGTTCTTTCGGTGCTCGACTCACCCGCGCTGCTGCCTCCGCTGAAGGAGGAGCAAAGCTCAAGATGGCCGACAAAACGCCAGGCGGATCTCAGAAGGCCAGTTCAAAGGTAGTTTCTTAGAGATCTTCGTCAGTCAGTGGGTCTTTCACCGTGGTCAAGGGCCTACAGAAATCTCTGGCCTTCGAGAGCTTACTGGGGTGAGGGGCTAAGGCCAGTTCGCCACAGTGGGCCTGGCACCGCTGCACCAAGGTGCGCAGGTTGAGAGGCCCGAGAGCGCGCGTCCGTCCCGCCTGGGATTCAGCCCCACGCTACGGTGCCTGCTGGCGAGCGGGGCTTGTACCTCGTTTGGCTTTGGGGTCAGACCAGTGACTCAGAGGTGGTCCGGCGTCCTTGTGTCGCAGCTTGCTGCTCTCGGAGGCCGAGGGCTAGAGGCCGGGAGAGGCGGGAAGGTTCCCGGTCTTAAATGTCTGTTTCTTCTCCTCATCCCCCATCTTTATTTTGGATCTCACTCGCTCCTGGCCTTACTCAATTTCTCTCACTACCTTCCAAGAAATTAGCCTGGACGGTTGCAAGTGTGTGGGAGAGGCCCGCCAATGGAGGGCCTGGGGTTGGGACGTGCGGAGGGAGCCGCTGGGTTAGTGCCACACTTCACATGTGGCTTTCCTCTCACTTCCCAAGAAGTGAAAAGTGAACATCACTTTTGAGGGCCGCAGACTCAGGGTCTCTATCAGTATGTGGGTTTTCCACTGGAAAGGAAAACTACGGTATTCCTGGAAATTGCCCCAAAACTAGGGCCTTGCATTTGAGTTTATAGAGAGCCCTGTGCATTGCTTGGGAAACCGTTGAGCTGTGAAAGTAGTTTAGCGTTAGTAAGGTTGTGTTAACAATTTGTATCAGTTGCCATTTTGGTCAGCGCGTTTAATCCAATTTATTTATTTATCTATTTTGTATTATTTTGCTCTGAGATTCTCATCCCCCATCTCGGTATTAAAGATGCCAAGTACTGCCATAAAGCAGTCATGAGGCTTTAGATGCAGAGACAAGGAGTTGGATAATACTTAAGATTCTAGGGACTTAAACGTGTATGATTATCTGCTTGCATTGCTGTTTGGTTTGAGAAACAAACCAAACTTGCTCTCTTTCTAATAAGGCTGAAGTTTATTCATTTATTTATTTTTAAATTTTTGCCATTTTGCCGAATGATTGCCCCATATTTACTTTGTGAATTGTAATGGCCTTACTAGACATTCTTTAAGGTGGAAACTATGGTAGGGGGGCCAGTTCTGGTTGTGCTTACACCAGACCTTAACTGTAAGTCAGTTTCCTTTTTCTCCAGTAGATTTTTTCCCCCCTCACCTCTCTGAGAGAGAAGGCGAATGAAGGGGTATCTCATGCTGCCACTCCTCCTTTCAGACCCATGACAAAAATGCTACCCACATCCATAATTACTCTTTGTTTTGTTTTTTTCTTCTCAGACCATTAAGTATTTCCTTCGTAAGGCCTGGATAGATTGAAAACTTTTCAAAGTATGTGTTCAGACTTCCTTCTAAAAGAATACTTCTCAGGACTCTGAATGTGTAGTTGCTCAGGACTCTGAATGTGTAGTTTTTAAGTATTAAGTAACTTGTTGGATTTTTCCATCAACACTTTTGTCAGTTTGTAGTCCTTTAGATGTCACCAAAGGATTCCTTACTCTTGTCTGTAAAGAGAATGTTTAGACTCAGAGTTTTGCTAGGATTTTTCCATATAATGGAAAATGTTGTAATGGAGTGGCAAGGTTATAGGTTTTGAAAACAAACAAGACATTTGGATTCAAATCCTGACTTGGTAATTAAGTATATTTGTAATAATATTAAGGCAGATTGTCTAATCTCTTGAGCCTCAGGTTTTCTCATCTTATTACAGGAAAAAAATCCTTTTTATAGGGCTGATACAAAGATTGAGTTACTGTCTTACTTCAGTTTCTAAGTCTGTATATATATCATCTACCCACCCTGTGTACTGGGTTTTTGAGACAGGGCCACAGGGCCTCACGTAGCCTTCAGCAGCTTGGTCCTCCTTCCTTGCACTTTCCCAGAGCTCGGATTACAGGCCTGTGTCAGCTGTTTCCAGCTCCTTTTCTTTTTTAAAGAACTAGAAAGCACCGATTTGGATTATTAAGCCATCAGCTATCATAATGACTGCTCAAACTGCTTTTTTTTTTTTTTTTTTTTTTTTCAAATGTTAAGTCTAGACATTATAGGATTATAAGATCATTTTGGCCTTAGTACCGTATTTGGAATTTCCAGGCTTGATTTATTTCTTTGGAAATAACCGGTATTTACCTTGTGTTCTGTGCTGTACACGAAGTTAGTAGAGACTTGTGTTTCATGCTCTTGCTATGGTAGTTATATTTCCATCAATATGGATAGAGGTGTTTATTAGTCATTTCTTTTTTTTTTTTTTTTTTTTTTGGTTTTTTGAGACAGGATTTCTCTGTGTAGCCCTGGCTGTCCTGAAACTCACTCTGTAGACCAGGCTGGCCTTGAACTCAGAAATCTGCCTGCCTCTGCCTCCCGAGTGCTGGGACTAAAGGCGTGCGCCACTACTGCCTGGCTTATTAGTCATTTCTACACATTGAAGAACATATTAACTTTGTACAAGATACAGGGTTTTTGCCATTGACCATGGTGAAGTCTGTATCTTTTACAAAAGTCTGTGTGCCCGTGCATACCCTCATGCTGCCAGTGCAGATGTGAAAGTCAAGAGGACAACACTGGGCTCTTGAGGTTTAAACTCAAGATGTCTACATTCTCTGAGGCATGTTCATGGCCCCGTTATGTTTCTTAATTACAAAATATATAAATCACTAGAGTTCTTTTTAGTTTTAAAGTTAATTTCATGATGTACACAGTGTATGTCGTCGTTCTTGCTAAGGGAACTTGATGGGGGTTGCCCTCCCACACTCCCTTTTATTTTATGGAATTGTTCTATACTTTTCACTTTAATATCTCCCAGTAGACACTGAGCACGTATTTTAGAAATGAACTACCTTTCCTATGCATTTTTTCCTATTATTGCTAAAGTATTGCATGGCTTCAGGAGGGGTTTTGAAGCCATATTGTAGCTTTGTTTCAGAGCAGAGACAGAACCTATGGTTGTTAACCTGAGATCTTGCTAAAACAAAAAAATATGCTTATTAAAAATTTGTTATTTTGCCAGCAGTGGAGGCCCATGCCTTTAATCTCAGCACTCGGGAGACAGAGGCGGAGGCAGAGGCAGGTGGATCTCTGTGAGTTCCAGAACAGCCAGGGCTACTACACACAAACCCATTTGGAAAAAAAACAGAAACAAAAAAGAAAAAAATTTGTTATTTTAACTTTACTTTGTTTGCATGTTCATACAAGTGAGGATTTGAAGCTGATGATTATATTTCACTGTGTGGCAGTGGCAGTGCCTGTCTCCTTTTTAAAAAAATATATTTTATTTATTGTGTGTGATTGTTTGTGGACCTGTCTAGAGGTTAGAGGACAGCTTGAAGGAGTTGGTTCTTTTCTTGTATCATTTGAGTCCTGGAGATATTCCTTTGTCAAGGATTGTCAGGCTTGGCAGCAAGTACCTTTCCATGGTAACCCGTTTTGCCTGCTCCAGTACCTTTTTTCTTTTTTTAAATCATTTCTTGTGTAACACTTTCTGTGGAGATGTGAACAGATGCCTACTTACTCCAGGTAGGGAACTGACAGGAAGATACCAGCAAAGTCCAGCTTGGTGACCCAATGTGTTTTAGTGGGTTTACTTACAAGAATATGGAATAGAAGTTATTTACAGGAACAGAAATGATTTCAAAATAGCTACTTGCAGTTGGTCTGAGCATTTTCCAGGCAGCTCAGCTTGTCTGAGAGTCTTCTGGGTAGCTTAGCTGGTCTGTTTCAGGTGGCTTGTCTGGGCGAGAGTGTCTCTTAGCAGTCCTCACTCCTTATATTCTCTTGTAGGGTACTGGTTAGTTTTAGGGACTTCCTGAAGCTTTTGGATTGTTTATTTCCTAAGTGTCTCTGCAGGATGGAATGTTTACTTCCATATTAGAATAGTCTGTGTCTTAAGATCTGCTCTCCAACATGGATGCTTATCTTGGAGAGAGTTGCTGCACAGCACCATCAAAAGTTGTCTTATAGAGATAAATGAATGAGACAGGGGTCGCTGCATCTTTGAACATGTAGTACTAAATTGACAGACTGAGTACCACTAAAACATAGTAATGCTTAAAAAATAGTAAAATTAGGATCTATTCAAAGCTTGAAATTCCTATTTCCTGTGTGAGTGTGTGTGTGTAAGTGTAACATGGAGATTTAAGTGTGAGAAATAGTTTGCCAGCTTGAAACTGAACCTTTAATATGTCATGATTGCAACTTTATCTTAAAATATAGAATGGCGGCCGGGCAGTGGTGGCTCATGCCTTTAATCCCAGCACTTGGGAGGCAGAGGCAGGCGGATTTCTGAGTTCGAGGCCAGCCTGGTCTTCAGAGTGAGTTCCAGGACAACCTGAGAGACAGGATCTTACTATGTAGCCCAGGCTATCTGTAAACTCACTGTGTAGCCTAAACTGGCTTTGGACTCTGAGTACTAGGATTACAGGCCTGAACATCCTGTTCAGCTTCAACTAATTCCCTCCTTTCTTTTCCTTTTTCCCCTTCTTCCTTGCTCCCTTCCTTCTATTTTTCTTAGACATGGTCTAATGGGGCTAGCCTCAAACTCTATATGTAGCTTTGGATGACTTTGAACTCTTGATCTTTATGTCTTCCATATCCTGAATGCTGAGAATACAGGCATGTACCACCTCCTCTGGTATGTAAAGTATTGGGGATCAAGCCTATGGCCTTGTGAATTATGGGCAAGTACTCTACTAATGGAGTTACATCCTTGGTCTCTGACCTAATATTTTCTTGATTAGTATGTTTTGGACTTGATTTTATGTATATGAGTGTTTTGAATGAATGTAAATCCAAGGAGTCAGAAGAAGGCATCAGTCCCTCGGAACTGGAATTACTGGTTGTTGTAAGCTAACTGTGCCCTGGTTCGCTGCAAGAGCAACAAGTGCTCCTAACTCCTCCAACTTTATTTGTTAGACTTACTTTATGTATATAATGTTTGTTTGTGTGTCTATATATGCACCATATGCATGTCTGGTGCTTGTGGAAGTCAGAAGGCGGCATCAGACCCTTGAGATTAGAGTTATAAGTTAAAGATATACCATGTAGATCCTGGGAATCCTGGGTCCTCTGCAAGAGAAAGTAACAAATATTCTAAACTGTTGAGCAGTGGTTCTCACCCTTCCTAATGCTGTGATCCTTTAATACAGTTCCTCATGCTGTGGGGACCCCAACTATAAAGTTGTTTTTGTTGCTACTTCATAACTGTAATTCTGCTACTGTTATGAATCCTAATGTAAATCTGTGTTTTCTGATGGTCTTAGGCCACCTCTGTGAAAGGGTAGTTTGACCCCCCTAGAGGGGTCACAACCCACAGGAACCCTGAGAACCGCTGCTTTTAGATCCTGTTTTAGACTTGAACCCACAGCACTGTTTTGCTAGATTATGACTGTTGGTGTTTTGGCTTTCATTTCTGGAACTCTTCCCCTTGGGAAGTAAACCTTAGAAAATACAGCCACTTGTCTTAGTGGTAGGTGAATGAAGAGGTCATTCAATTGCTGTACAAATTGAAGACTTTTGTTTCTCTAACCTTTTTTTACAAAGAGCATAATTTTTAAGACAAATTAAAATTAATATTGGAGATTGCCTCTTAAAACTGTATTGGTGCTGGGAATTGACTCTAGGGTCTGCACACACTGAGTGCACCCTCTGTCTCTGAGGTACATCCTCAACCTGGAAATAACAGTTTTCAAAGCTAATGACATTTCAGGCTATTGTTAGAATTATCGGTTTGTTCCTCAACTTTTAAGAAAATTTAGAGACATCAAACATGTATTTAAGCATTTCCTATTTGATAGTATTTGGGAGTGTGAGTCAATAATTAACTATATTATACAGAATGTTTTAATGCTCTCGAAAGCATTAAAACATTCTGTATAATATAGTTAATTGTTATAAAACATTATTTTATGAATATGGGTGTTTTGCTTGCATGTTTGTCTGCACCATGTTTATGGCTGCTACCCACAGGGGCCCAGAAAAAGGAGTTATAGACGATTGTGGCCTGCAGTGTAGGTGTTTGGAATTCAATCCAGGTTCTCTGAATAGTAACCAGTGCTCTCTAATCACTGAGGAATCTCTCCAGCCCCAAAGTATGTGTGTTTTTTGTTGTTGTGTTAAGTCGAAAACTTGGTTTGTGGCTTGAATAGCTACTTATTAATGAGAGGGCAGAGTGATGTGTAGTCTAGATAGGGTGTTGCAGTTTTGGGAGATATTTGTATGGCATGTTATATGTGTCAATAGTTATATTGAAACTCTTCGCCTGATCTTGGGCTTGATGCTGAGATAAAATTTCAAACAAGAAATTCTCAAGTTTGAAGGAGCATTGTTTCAACTGTCTTTTGTTTCTTTAGTGTCTAGGAGGCCAGGGACATGGCTCAACAGGTAAAGGTGATTCTTATCAAGCCTGGCGACCTGAGTTCTATCCCTTGACTCCCGGTGGTAGAAGGAGAGAATTAACTTCTACACATTGTCTTTTGACCTTCATAACACACACACACACACACACACACACACACACACACACACACACACACACACACACCTACCTATGCACATAAAGTAAAAAATCTTATGAGCCTCATTTTGCATGTCTTTGTTAATCATAAGTCTAAAATTACTCTGATTTGAATGCTGGGTAGCTGCAGCAGCATCTCTTCTTAAATGGTTTGCAGTATGACTATTGACACCTTACTTTAGTTGAAATCAGCTGATTCATCCTCTCAGGTCCTGCTGTTGCTGCTTTATTTAAAGTTTATTACATTGTAGCTGATCTTTGAACTGGTTACTTTTGATTTTGAAATTTACCAACTCAATGGACATTTATTTAAGCAATAACCTTTTTTAATTTTTGGTTTATGCTGTATTTACTTATTGCAGGGTTTTCATCCCAAGCCCCTCCCACATGCCAAGGCATTGAATGGAGGTCAGTGGACCTCTTGTGGGAGTGGTTCTCTCTTACCAGGTGGATCAGGGATTGAACTCAAGACATCAGGCTTGGTGGCAAGTACCTTTATCTGCAGTCTCTGTGTCCCTGAGAGATAGTCTTGATGATTAGAGTACAAATGTCTTGGAGTCTAAAAAGATTTAACTATGAGGAAACAGGCAGAATATCTGGTGGCTTTCATTTTTAAATTTTAGAAATGAAGACAAAAAGAAGTCCTAGGAAAAGCCATTTGGTTGTGCCACATAGATTAAGGAGATGCTGTCCTTCTATGCTGCTCTCTTGCAAACTGCGGCTCCTAAGTAACCCTTAGGGTTATCTTGGCAGTCCCCTTGCGGCTTGCAAAGAGTTCCCTTTGGGATTTTGAGCTGTTAAATAAAGTTGTATTTTATATATATATAAATAATTTTGAATAATATTAATGTGGTTTTAATACTGAATTTCTTGTCCAGGAATGAGTCTTCAAATGGTGATTTGAATGATTTTTTAAATAAAGTTTGTGGGTTTTTTTTTTCCCAAAAAAACCTTTAAAGTTAGTTACTAGATATTTCTATTTTTATTGTTATAGTATTACTATTGTTATTTAGGGTTAATACTAGTATATTGGAAAGCATTGTTTTCTATTACCCTGTTGGCTGAATTCATCTTTTGTAAAAGTAGGTATTTGTTATTTTGAATTTTCTGATTTCCAGATGACTACAGATTCCAAGATGTGTTTCACAGAGTTTAGATGGTAGCTCCCCCTACCCCTCACATCATCTTTACTTTTGAGAAAGGTTACCTGGGAAAAGAAAATTTACAGGGGAGGGAACAATAAAAACTGAGGACGGACCATAGACAGAGCCAGAAAGACAAAGATGGGAGGAACCTTCCTCGGTGCTTGCTGCCTCCTAGTAATTTTTGCCTAAGGCCTCAGTAATGTGGGTTTTAGAGAAGTAAATGTTGTAGATAACATGACAATACTACCAAAGCCTGTATACTCTGAAGTGTGTCATTTAAGAGAAAATTATGTGAAATTTTAACAGTTGATATAACTAAAACATGGCATTATTTGAAGACAGTTCTTTTCTGGTAGCCTGTGGTATATTTTATTAGAAATAGCTAGTGTGCTCTCTGTCTCTGTCTCTGCCTGCTCCCCCAGCCCCAGTCTGACCCAGAGACTCACTATGTAGACCAGGCTGGCCTCCATCTCACTGAGATCCTCCTGCCTCTGCATTGTGAATGCTGGGACTAAATGAGCACCATGTATACCAGCCTGGCAGAAGCAGCTCTCTTATAACAAGTTGAAAGACAGATGTTTTGAGATTTGATGATAAGATCTTTGTTTTCTTAAACTAGTTCTACAGTGAATATTGTGCCTTCTGCTGGGCAGTGAATGTTAATGTGTGTGTGTGTTTTCTTGCTGTTACAACCCATTATTTATGTATGCTCTGAGTGACTAGAAGAAGAAAGGGTGATTTTTCTTGTACTAAGAAGTTGTCGCTATGGCAAAATTAGTGTTAGGACTTGTGAGAAGCCTTTGTACAAATATTTTGTTATGAATAGTGGTTCGGTTCCCAGCCTGTGCTGTGCCAAGGTAATTGTATTTCAGATTTTTGATTAGTATTTGTGAAATACGTTTAGAAATATGGATTGTTAATTTTAAAGAATTAATTTAGCATATTGGATCACAACTTTTTTGTAAGCCAGAGAGTGCCATTGTTTAGTTTCATTAGCTGAAAAGCAGTGGCTGAAAGCTAGGGAAGATTAAACCTTGCAGCTGAAGAAACAATGTAGAAAGAATTTTCTGGTCCTTTAAATATTTGCTTTTGTTGTTTTGATACTTGTAGAGCCGATCATCGGATGTTCATTCATCTGGATCTTCAGATGCACATGTAAGTATAAAAGATAGTCTCTTTTTATATATATATATGTATGAGTTACATGGTAAATGAATGCAGTTATATGTGTGAACATTTGTGTCTGTGTTTTGTTTACATAAACTTCAAATTGAATTAGATACTTGACACATTTAATTTTTTATTGTGCTTATAAAATTCTGTACACATAAATGGCCCCTTTCTTGCTGCACCTTGTACCTGCCTTTTGAATTCCCTGCAAATCAGCTGGCATAGAGTATACAATAGTACTCTTCTTTCTCATGGCATAATGGTCTACTATAGAAAGATAGACTTGTTTGGTTTTTTAGTGGGTAAATGAACTTTTTTTGCTTAAAGTTTTTGGCATTTTGAATACTGCAATAAATATTTTTCCACGTTATAGCAATATTCAAAGTATTATGCAGATTCCTACTACAAGTTGTTGAAATTTTTCAGGGGTATGTGAACTCAGAATTATTTTGTAATAGGAGCTTTGGGAGATGGAGTAGGTAAAGTGCTCACCACAGTACCTGTGTGAAAACTGGTCATGTTGCATTTCATCTTTGTTCTGGGATACGGAGATAGGTAGGTAAATAGATCCTTGGAGCACCCTGGCCAGCCAGCATCTGTGACTGTTTGAGTTCCAGGTTCAGTGAGAGACTTTGCCTCAAAAAAAAAAAAAAAGGGTGGCGAATGACTAAGGAAGATACTCCACGCCAACCTCTGGTCTCCAAACTCGTGCACATATACTCCTCCCATGCCTCATGTAGGCCAAAATAAACCCCTTTTCTACAAATGCCAAGGCATTTTTCACCTTTTTCATTGTGTTTGCATTAGGCAAACTTTAGGCACATTACTATGAATCAAGGAAGTGGCTCCAAAATATACTGTTGTACTCACTCCCATCTTGTAGAGTAAAATATGCTAGTTTAAGAATATTTCAGTGGGTGAACCTAGGTAGGGCCATACCTGTAACCCCAGCATTTGGGAGGATAAAGCAGAAAGATCATGGGATCAGGAAATTGAAGCTGACTTACTACTCAAAAAAAAAAAAAAAAAGAAAAAGAAAAAGAAAAAAAAAGGGTATTATTTTTAATGAGGTTATAAAATACTTAAGACTCAACTCATGTATGGATCTTTCATTTTCATATCCTGTGTGATGAAACAAGTGCATATAGACTACTTCTGGAGTATGGAGATACAAGTCTATTTTATGAACTCCCTACCCTTCTTGAAAGAATGTCCAAAGTATAAACTTGTTATCTGACTTGGGTATTTGACAGATATTCTCTTAACTGAAGAAAGAACCTGATACTTCAAGAGTAACAAATGTTTCCAGTGTGATATTTGAGCTTTCAAGGGCAAGTCAGAGTTCATGAAAACTTAAGGAATTTACTTATGAACTTGGTGGTGTTAATAATATGTTTTTAGATAACAGTGAAATGTCAGTATGTAGACACTTTGGATTAATTCTAGTTTTTAGTACTGTGGATGTCATATTTGAAACCATTTTTAAAACTTTATCTGAAGATGGATGCATCTGGACCCTCAGATAGTGATATGCCAAGTCGAACACGACCTAAAAGCCCAAGAAAACACAATTATAGGAATGAAAGTGCCCGTGAAAGCCTTTGCGATTCTCCTCATCAGAATCTCTCAAGAGTGAGTATTGCTAAAGATGACAAAGGACGGCTGCTGGTTTTACTCTGTCCTTGACTGAATATGGTGGTTTGTACTTAGTTCTTTTTTTGGTATTTTGAGACAGGGTCTTACTACGTTGTAGCTCTGGCTGTCCTGAAACTAGCTCTGTAAAACAGGCTGGCCTCGAACTCACAGAGCTATGCCTACCCCACCTCTTGAGTGCTTAAAGATGTGTAACCACCACTGCCCGACCTTGTTTTATTTTATGCTATTTGAAATTAGTATTCCTTATTAATGATAAACTCCCATTTATTGAAAGAAAAATGTATAGCTCATATTAGATGTTTCATTAAAGGTGTTTAATTTTTACTTTTTTTGAAAAATAAACATTTGAATGTAAAGTGATTATTGTCATATTTGTTGAGTTATTAGAAATATTCAGGCAACTGGGCAGTGGTTGTGCACGCCTTTAATCCTAGCACTCGGGAGGCAGAGGCAGGCAGATCTCTGAGTTTGAGGCCAGCCTGGTCTACAGAGTGAGTTCTAGGACAGCCAGGGCTACACAGAGAAACCCTGTCTTCAAAAAACAAAACAAAATAAAAGAAATATTTAGGCAATTAAGACAATCATTGGATCTGGTGAAATTGCTCAGAAAGGTGCTGGCTGTGTAACCCTAGAAACAAGTTGGATTCTGAGAGCCTGTGTACGGTGAATGGAGAGAAATAACTTTACAAAGCTGTCTTCCGACCCCCACACACATGCCTTGGCATGCACATCTACATACCTACCACATGCATATATACACAAAGTATAAAACAGGGTGCATTCCTAGTGCTCCTGGAGCTAATGTTCTCTCTGAAAACAAACAAGAATAGATGTTAGTCACTTGGGTAAATGGAGTCCTAGGATAATCAGGAACACAGAAAGAGGTTCTCTCTCTCCCCCTTCTCTCTCCCCTCTCTCTGTGTGTGTGTGTGTGTTGTACACATATGTTTGTGCAGGTGAAGTAGAGGCCAGAGGTCAACATTGGGCATCTTTCTCAATCACTCCGCCTTGTTTATTATGAACCAGGGTCCCTTACCAAGTCTAGAATTCCTTTCCTGTTCTGCCAACTTGGCTAGCCATCGGGCCTTAGATGCACAGTGCTGGGTTTACAGACACATTCTCCACCCCCACTGACTTTTTGCATAGGTGCTGGGTATCCATGCTCAGGTCCCCATTGATACAGACATTTCACTGACTGAGTTTCAATTTCTCCAGACCTCGAAAATTGGGTTCATCCCTCAGGTCTTCTAGTTTTCTAAAATCTATGTAAAATAAATTTTCTTGAGGTAGATATGTAAGTTAGTGTACTTGTCTAGCATGTATGAGCTCCTAGATTCAATTCCCAGCACTATTTTACAGTGTACAACTTAAATGATTTTTCTTGTGAAAAAGTTTAGAAAATATTAAGTCATCAGCCAGCCAGCATTGAACACTGATCATACTTTTTTTTTTTTTTTTTTTTTTTTTTTTTAAAAAAGGGACAGGAACTCTTAATATAGACCAGGATAGCCTTGAATTCACAAAGATCTACTTCTGTCTCCAGAGTTCCATGCCATAGGAACACATCTTAAAATAGCCCCCCCCTTTTTTTTAGTGTTTTTATTTCAACAAAACTTAACTTTTACATAAAAGATTATATTCTTTATTTGAATAAACATTCAGTAATATTTTTTTGCCATTTCTCTTGGATATATAAACAAATTTTGAGCATGCAGAATTTGTTTCTTTTCTTTCTTCCTCCTCTTTCTCCTTCTATTTTTCCTTCCCATCCTGGTTTGAGAAGGGATCTCTCTGCAGCCGTGGCTGTCCTGGAACTCACTCTGTAGACCAGGCTGGCCTCGAACTCAGAAATCCGCCTGCCTCTTCCTCCTGAGTGCTGGGATTAAAGGCGTGCACCACCATGCCTGGCTACAAATTTAGTTTCTTAGAATTGTGTTTTTCCTTCAATTTCAATGTAATTTTCATTCAAAACTAACTCTAATTACAGTGAATGATGGTGTTTTTTTCTTTTTTGAGGAAAGATGATTTTGAATCTGAAAATTGACTTTTGGGGCGGGAGAGATGGCTCAGTGGTTAAGAGCACTTTTGCCCAGGACCATAGGTTTAGTTCCCAGTACCCTACAGGTGACTTACAACTATCTGTAACTCCAGTTCCAGGGGATCTGACACTCTCTTCTGGTCTCATTGTGCACCAGGCACATACATAGTACACCTGCATATATGCAGGTGAAACATTCATAAAATAGAAATCTTTTGGGAGAGAGAAAGAAAAATGACTTATGTTACTAACTGCTTATCTTTCAGAGTGCTTTTAATGTAACCTTCAAAATAGGTGGCCTCAATGTTTTTCTACCGTGCTATACTTCCAAAGTCTAATTTGTACTTTGTTAGCTTCTCATTTAGTAAGGAAGAGAAAAACTTCAGATTTCAGTATTTTAGGCTGTATTTAATTAACCACCCTACCTTTTACATTTGTGAATCCTGAGTAACAAGAAACAACTGAAGGCCTATAGACTATTTAGATCAGATTTCAGAAGGAAACTGTTTCTAAATTGTACAAATGAAGGCTTCAGTAAAATGTTTCTTCGGACTAGCTAGGTGGCTGAAGTTATAAGGGTTCTTTCCACCAAACCTGACGCACCCCAGCTTGCTCTTTGGGACCTACATGGTGGCTGAAGAGAACTAGCTCTCAAGTTCTTTGGCCTTCACACATAAGCTTTGGCACATGTGCCCTGTCTCTCATATGCATACACACAAAAACAAAAAAGCAGAAGACCTTTGTGAATTCAAGGCTATCCTAGTCTACATTAACAGTTTCTGTCTTTAAATTATAATAAATTCTTTTAAAATAAGTGAGAATTTCACACACATGCACACATACACACACACACACACACACACACACACACACACACACACACACGCATTTTGATCAAATCCACCTCCATTCTTCCCCTTTCCATTCCTCTTACATCCCCCTTTCCCTCCCAACTTCATGTACTTTTCCTTAATTTTAAAAATTTTAATTAAAATTATATCATCATTTCCCCCTTCTGGTTCCTCCCTCTATCTCCTATGTTGCCACCTCCTGATTTCCTCTCAAATTCACGCCCCTTTTCTTTGATTATTTTGTATGTGTGTATATAGATGTATATATACACATAGACGCCTAATTTCAACCTGCTGAGTTTTAGTGTTGCTTGTGTATGTATGATTTCAGGGCTGACCTCTTGGTATTGTATAAGCAGTTGTGGGCCTCATCCCTGGGGAAGACTAATTCTCCTTCTCAGCAGTCTTTAGTTGCCTGGCTTCTGTTTAGAGGTAGGGCCACTGGAGATTTCCTTTTCCACTTTAGCATGTCTGTTGGTGGTGTTATTTCAGGTCATCTTTAGGTAGTCAAATAAGGTTTCATGGGTGTCATTTCTCCTTGTCATTTCTAGGAGACAAGTCTCTCAGTAGACTTCCTGGTCTCTGTCTCTTAAGATCTGTTCCTACGGTTGTGTTTTAGATATATTCCTTGGGCTTGAGAACCCCTCAGTCAATCAGTTAGTTATTCCCTATATTTTGAACAGTTGTAGTTTCTGCAGTGGTTTCTCACTGTTACAAAGAGAAGCTTCTTTGAGGGTGAGAGCTGTACTATATGGCAAAGGCAGCCCCCAAGCCTGGTCCACATCATAGCTCTGCTGTGCTGTGAACATGGCAGTGGACAGGGACAGGATGGAAGAGGGAAGAAGGAATCCCACTCTGTATTCTTTAAACCCAGTGTGTTTACTTAGTGCTGCCAGGTACGATTTTCTTAGATAAATTGACTGTCATTTATCTGAACTGCTTGGCATGAGAAGTTTGTTTTGTTTTGTTTTAAGATTTTGACTTCTGGAATATTTTCATACACCTGCCGTTTCTTGGGCATGGGATCCAAGACTAAACATAAGTCTTATGTATATCTTAAACATATAGCTCAAAGGTAGTTTGTTGTACAGTATTTTACACCTGGATTTTGACTGCAACCTGTTCTTTGAGATCAGGTATAGAACGTTCCACTTGTGATATTAAATGTTTCAGATTTTGGATTTTCAGATTAGGAATGCTCATGTGTGTTCAAAAAGTATTGATAAAGTTTTATATATGCTGGAATCTGAATGCAAAGTAGGTGGTACATTCTCAACAAAAATGAAATTATGTTCTATCAGTGTTTTTGATAAATGAGGTACTTTAATTATATTATAAAGGGATGTGGTGTGATTTAAATACCTGGGATGGAAGTTGATGGTAGCTTCTTGAGAGTGGAAACATGCCCTTCCCATTTGAGGGTGTTTCCTGTCGGAGCTACTTTTGCCTGCAGGTGTCTGTTTGCCCTCCTCTATACTCCCCCCCCCCCCCAAGCCTTGGTTTTTATTTCTTTGTTATTTTAACCTTTATTTGTCTTTTCAAAATGGTTCTTGCCTGTAACTGACTGAATTAGGAAATAAAAGCATCCCTTAATTAGTGGATATTTACATCAGAATGTTGCTTGGTGGGTATCTAAGTTTGGGGTATGCCAGCTTTTCTTAGCATTGGTACTTTAAATTAGAAACTCTTCTAAAGATGAAGTTATCAATTAAAGTATGTTAAATTTGTAGGTAACATTAAAACTTGTATGTAAAGACAAAATAATCTTTTTGCTTTTTTTTACAGCCTCTTCTAGAAAATAAGCTTAAAGCATTCAGTATTGGAAAAATGAGCACAGCAAAGCGAACTCTAAGTAAGAAGGAACAAGAGGAACTGAAGAAAAAGGTAACACTTGAAGTATATTTTAGGTTGTGCTTAGAAGTGAGCGGGTAAGGGAGCAGGAGCAGCCATGTTTTCTGAAGAGTTTGACTTCCTAATGTTTGCAACCCCACATGAGTCAGTCTTTAACATAAGGGATGTTCAGACTTGGGCTTCATCTTCTCTCTCTGCCTTCTGTGTGATGATGTGCTCTTGTCAAAGTGTGAGTGTGTTTGTATGAGTGTGTCTTTGTGTGTGCATGCACTGTATTGTACCCATCTCCCTTGGATGAATGCTATAGAGTGAGGGGACTTTTCTCCATTTATCTTCTTTAATTAAATGTTATATCTTTGTGATTACTTGTAGGATAGAAGAAACGTTGAATGTTTTTATAGCTTCATAGGTTCGTAAAATCCTATTGAGGGATTTGTGGTTTTGTTCTTTGGAGATTATATTACAAATAACACTTATGAATAATGTTATACACAGGTGCATTTTAGTTTTCTTCTAGTTTGCCATTTGAGACATATTCCTGAAAGGGAAATTGTTGGAATGATAAATGAATAAATGTGGTTCTTCTGTACTTGTCAATATTGTTCTCTGGAGGGCAGGGACATTTTGTTCTCTGTCTGTAATGTATTAGTGATATCACCACCCCCATACACTTGGCAAGTAGCAGATTATACTGAGGGAGGTTTTGCCAGTCTGTAGTGTGAAAAATGATACCTGAGTGTTTGAATTTGCAATTCTTTCAGTGGCAATATAGTTCACCAGCCCCCTGCCTCCCGTTTTATTTTTCCTTGTAAGAACTGTTGTTATAATCAGTTGTCAGTCTTTCACCACAATTTCTGTGTTTTTAACCAAGTTGTTTCCTTTCTTTTCCATTTCTGGCTTATAGAGGAATTTGCCTGTATTTTCTTCTAGGATCTGTATTCCTAGGAGAATCCCATTGAATCCTAGTATTGTTTCCTAAAATGTAATTTTCATGTTATATAGTACAAAAAAATTGATTTTATCTTTTTTTCAACTAGTCAGTAAGTTATGCCAGTTTTGTTTCTGGGAAAGTCTGTGTTTCCCTGACGCTAGATGCTGCTTTTATTGATGTATTTACCTCTTTATTGAGGAACACTTTTCTACTTGTTATTGAATGTATTTCTTTTCTGATTTGTTCCATTCTGAGTGATTTGGGTTTCTGAGGTAGCATCTTACATAGCTTGGGCTGGTCTGGAATTCCGTCTTCCTGTCTGACTTCTGAAGTGATAAGCATGTGCCACCATTCTCAGCTTGGTATTTTATTCATGCCTATTTGAGGATATTTAGATGGTTTATAAGTGAGAATGCCAGTTCTGCTTTTTAAAATGCCATGTCAGGAGTACATACTGTGGTTTTGCTTCTATTGTATCTTTGTTTATTTGAGAATCAAATTTTTATATTTGATGAATTAAGTCATCATGCCTTGGGGAACTTTTTAAATAGTAATAGGATAATGTGTTCTCACAGTCATTCGCCCTACAGTGTGGCTTTTGATCGCCTTTAAATACATTTACTTGTTTAGCTGCATGTGGTTAAGTTCTTTTCTGCACCTCTAAATTTCTAGTGAAGGAGCAAAGCCTTTCTGTTTTAATTACGTAACATTTAATTATTGGTAATATATAGTGTCCACCAAGTATTAGATACTAGATTTGAGAAGGGAGAGGTTTGTGTATTCTATTTTAATTTTTCTTTTTTATGAATATGGGTGTTTTGTCTGCTTGTATGTGTGTACCTAGTATCCAGAGAGGTCAAAAGACAGAGTTGATCCCTTAGGACTGGAATTACAGAGAGTTGTGAGCTGTCATGTGGGTGCCGGGTCCTGGGTTCTTTATGGAGAAGAGCCAGTGCTCTGAACTGTTGAGCTTCCTCTTTATGTGGTGGCATTTGCCTTAAGCCAGCATTTAGCAGGCAGCTCTCTGTTCAAGACCAGTCTGGTCTACATATTGAGTTCAAGTGTGCCTGGCCTCCACAGTGAAACCCTGTCTCAAAACAAAAGCAAAATAGAAAGCAGTTAAACCATACCCAAACAGCAGTTCTTGTGTAACTAATATTTCCTTACGTGTTTAGGAGGATGAGAAGGCAGCTGCTGAAATTTATGAGGAATTTCTTGCTGCTTTTGAAGGAAGTGATGGTAATAAAGTGAAAACATTTGTTCGAGGCGGGGTTGTTAATGCAGCTAAAGGTAAGTACCAAGATCTGGCTTTGAACAAACCTTGGATGATGTGACAATATTAATAATGGAAGACATTTGACTTTGAATTTTACTTTTCTATTAGCACCCTCTAGTGGTTAGATTAATTAACAATATAGATGACCAAATATGGACTAATGAAGACTAAATTTGATTAATGGGATTGTATGAAAGAGATAATAATAATAATAATAGACTAGTACCTTTCAAGTTTAAAAAAGTGAATTACGTTACAAAAGTTTTAATTTTTTTTTTTTTTTTTTTTTTTTTTTTGGTTTTTCAAGACAGGGTTTCTCTGTGTAGCCTTGGCTGTCCTGGCACTCGCTCTGTAGATCAGGCTGGCCTTGAACTCAGAAATCCACCTGCCTCTGCCTCCCAAGTGCTGGGATTAAAGTTGTGCGCCACCACTGCCCGGCCAAGTTTTAATGTTTTATAGTTTTGACCACTGTAAAGTGGTCAAATTATGATTTTATTTTTTTAGGTTGAGTGGTAATGTGTAATTTTAATTTATATTTAAATCTTAATACTAAAAGCATCTTAATTTTCTTAAGTAAAACTAACAAAAAATAAAATTATATGAAGTTAGTTTTACAACCTAGTGTTTTAAATTTCAGATGAACATGAAACAGATGAAAAAAGAGGTAAAATTTATAAACCATCTTCAAGGTTTGCAGATCAAAAAAATCCTCCAAATCAGTCATCCAATGAAAGGCCACCATCTCTTCTTGTGATAGAGACGAAAAAGCCTGTAAGTCATTATTAAATAATTGAGCATTTATTTTAGAATCTGGCATTGTTATTGGTACTCTGAGTGCATCCACTATACAAAATTTCTTACGGCCTATAAGTCTTGAGGTAGGTGTTGAGTTTTCATGTTGTCTAACTCAGTAACTCAGGTAGATAAGCAGTGATAGATTAGGTTGGACATGGCATTGATAGTCTTTGAGCATTTGTTATTGTATTCATAGTATATGTTGCAAGTCAAACGTGAGACTGTAAATGTAGGATAATACTATTTTTTTGAACAGTTCAAATTATTAGCAACATGTAGTATGTTTCTCGGGATGGTTTTAGGACCTCTTAGGAATTACTTAGGAATTGATGTTTCCATTTTCTGAGTTCTCATTATAGAGTTTTTTGTTCATTGGAAGTAGGAGTTTCATAGGAGATAATAGGTTGGTAAATGTGGGATCAGGTCACTTGGAGCCACATTTGGTTAATTAAATATGATTATATTAAATAGTGAGATGAATTTTCTTGTGTGGCTGTCAAGATAGCCCTGACATATTTATGCTATGTAATTTACATACCTAAAATTTGCTCTTCAAAGTATATATAATTTAGGTGGGCTCTTTTAGTATATTCACTGTTATTCAAAAATTGCCATTTTGCATTTCCAGAAATTTTTATCACTGCAAAAAGAAACCATAAATTTTGTTTAATCTTCTTTATTTCAACTATAACATATTATATCTTTCATAGCCACTGAAGAAAGGGGAGAAGGAAAAGAAAAAAAGCAATTTGGAACTTTTCAAAGAAGAACTAAAACAGTAAGTTTTATAGGAAGAATTCTATCATAGGCATATTGGACTGATAATTATAGCTGTTAGTACATATACCAGTTATCAGCTGGTTTACAACTGAGTTTTCTGTAGCTACAATAGATAGGATGTGCTTGAAAATCAATTAGCACTTATTCGGTGTCTATTGCTACTTGTAATGTATAGATTTAATTCAGTTGGCTTATTTTCTGTCTGGAATCCTGTTTATTCACTGGGGTAAAAGTGGGGTGTCATCAGATCTATTAAGAGCAAAAGCATAAGTAGTAGTTTTATGTTGAATTTCTTTTTCTCCCTCAAGAGTCATGGTTCCTGTCTTGTGACTCAGGGGCGCGCTAGTCTTGCTTATAATTATTGCTAATGCAAATACATTACATTATTTGAAGATGATACTTAGATAAGCTGTTACTAATTATGAATAACTTGTGGCTTACTCTTAGTTGACTATAAATATTTTCAACAGAATTCAGGAAGAACGTGATGAGAGACATAAAACAAAAGGCAGGTTAAGTCGGTTTGAGCCTCCTCAGTCAGACTCTGATGGTCAGCGACGTTCTAGTAAGTGATGTTTATCTTTTTTTTGTTTGTTTGTTTTCGAGACAGGGTTTCTCTGTGTAGCCCTGGCTGTCCTGGAACTCACTCTGTAGACCAGGCTGGCCTCGAACTCAGAAATCCGCCTGCCTCTGCCTCCCAAGTGCTGGGATTAAGTGGCGTGCACCACCACTGCCCGGCTGATGTTTATCTTAATGCACATATTTATGACTCATTGTCCTAGAAACTAAGAGTTGTTTTCTTTTCCCCCCTTTAAGTGGACGTGCCTTCAAGAAGAAATAGATCGTCTGGTGGTAATACCGATTTTTTGCTTTTTCAAGTATTAGAAATTGCCTCAACTTTGTATTTCGCAGGGTATAACTTGTTTTTTCTTCTGTTCTAGTTCTTGATGATTATGCACCTGGCTCACATGATGTAGGAGATCCCAGCACTACAAATTTATACCTTGGAAACATTAATCCACAGGTAATATAAGGAAAATAAAATGAATGTTGGCTTATGTTCAATTTTTTTGTTCGATAATTAGATAATTAAGATTCTGAACTTGACAAATCTGATGGAATTAGCTAGTATTTGATAATTGTTTTAAAAACTTGGGACTTATTAGTTAGATCCAAATTGTTTCCTGTCCATTTGTGAAGGTGTGTTTCCTTTGAGTAACTAGTTTGTACTCTTCGAGGCACCTCTTTCTGATATGGAGCTTGCTTTCTTATGGAGCTCCTCCTTCTCCTTGTTGTCCTGTTTGAACTGTTCTGTTGTTTAAGCTGGAACTTGGGCTCCTCTGTTTCCCTTCTCCCCTGTGCTGCGATTGCATAGGAGTTTAGATCCTAAGATCTTCAAACTGGAAGAGAAATCAGACATGCCTTTGGTTCCAGTAGCTCTTAAGACGCTAAACCCTGCTTATTTAAATAAAGTAGAAGGCTTCTCATATGAAAGTACTTCAAGTACCCTGGTAGGGCAGGGTTTTTGCCCATGTAGAGTTTCTAGTATTGGGATGTAATACTGTAGCATTAATATGTTGCTTTCTTTTTTTTTTTTTTTTTGGTTTTTCAAGACAGGGTTTCTCTGTGTAGCCCTGGTTGTCCTGGAACTCACTCTGTAGACCAGGCTGGCCTCGAACTCAGAAATCCGCCTGCCTCTGCTTCCCAAGTGCTGGGATTAAAGGCATGTGCCACCACTGCCCGGCAATATGTTGCTTTCTGCTTTTTAAGATGATTTTGCTTTCTGGGCTGCATAGAATTCTTAGTCCCCTCTTTCTTTTTGTTGCATAACCAAACACTCTGATCTTTTAATAGATGAATGAAGAAATGCTGTGCCAGGAATTTGGAAGATTTGGACCGTTAGCTAGTGTAAAAATTATGTGGCCAAGAACTGATGAAGAAAGAGCACGAGAAAGAAATTGTGGCTTTGTGGCTTTTATGAATAGAAGAGATGCTGAAAGAGCTCTAAAAAATTTAAATGGTAAAGACTTTATTGTCCATTTGTAGGGTTCAAGTGTGAGAATTGGATCAGATTGGAAAACATACAAAGGAAACTTAATTCAGAAATACTTTTTCTCTGGAGCTTGTCAAAGTAACCTTTTTCCTTTCTTTTTTCTTTTGTAGGAAAAATGATTATGTCTTTTGAAATGAAGTTAGGTTGGGGTAAAGCTGTACCTATTCCTCCACATCCAATATACATTCCGCCTTCTATGATGGAGCACACACTCCCCCCACCTCCATCCGGACTGCCTTTTAATGCGCAGCCTAGAGAGCGGTTAAAAAACCCTAATGCTCCCATGCTACCACCACCTAAAAACAAGGAGGATTTCGAGAAGGTAATTTTAAAAATGTACATAGGGCTGCATCTACTATGTAAATACTATCTATGGTAGTGTTTCTTTTCAACAATTTTATAGAAATATGTGTGTTACTCTGGCAACTCATAAATAAGTAAATATGTTCCCTGCCTTAGCCCATGAAAACCCTATATTGAAATATTAGGTCATATTTAATTTTATTTGTGGCTACCATTCCCTTTTGACCACTCGGTAAGCGTACCCTCTTCCCCCACTGTTGTATTCAGTGTTTGGATTGACTTTGTTTTGAGAACGTGATAGTTTTTATTTGGTTAAGTGACTTTTCAATTAAGAAAGCCCACCTAAATAGTTAATTGTTTGGATGACAGCAAACTAACTTAGCTTTCAAGGTCTTGAGTTATTAGACTATATAATAGCATATATGATATTTCAAAAATAGTTAACTAATCTAGTAAAAACAAAGGGTGAGTATTTTTCCTTATTAAACATAAAACCAACTTAATTTCAAGTTATAAGAATTTGTTGGTTCTATTATGAGTTAATTACACTTGAGATGCCAGGGCTGGTTTTAAAGGCTTGGGAACAAAGTAGCAAACTGTATGGTCAGAGGCAAACAGTTAATTACTTCACAAATTAAATCTTTATCTGATAATTCTCAGTGTAGTACCTATTGCAGTGCATTGATGTGCATTCTGGCAGGGATGTTCTGATGCCTTTGCATTGGTGAGCATTAATCGTTCACTGTGAACACATCCATTTGCATTTATGTAATTGCTTAGTGTATAATTACTTCAAATGCAGTGATTGCCTGCAGAACTTGTGATTAGATGTGTAGTGTTTTCAATGCATATGTATATTTTTGCTTGTTACTTGTTAACAATACTCACATATTCTATGTTTATTATCTGATGTGACTTCATATACAGACTCTGTCGCAAGCCATAGTCAAAGTGGTTATCCCAACAGAAAGGTACATGTTTTTCTTTATTATTACTGATCTAAATATAGACAATATCCCCTTCTGAATTGAAAAGAACTGGTGTTGAGGAAAAGGTGATCTCTTGACTGAGCAATGGCTGCTTCCCAGTACTTTTGAGGGGATGTTTAAAAATTAAGTTTAGTATACTTTGCAAGTTTATGTCATCTTTTCTTTTGTTTTTTTATTGTTATCATTTTAGAGAGTTTTTAAATACCTTTGGAAATTAGAATGTTTAAATAGATTAATGTGGAGTTGTTGGTCTGGTAATTTGAAACTATTGTGAAGGGAAAATAGCTATATAAGTAAAACAAGTTTTAAATTTTAGATAATATTACAATTTGACCCACTTTATTTATCTTGGTTTCTGGATTATATACATTAAATATACAATCTTGGTTTTAGATCTTAGTGGAGGTGCAGTTGTATTGTTTTGTTTCCTAATTGATTTTAAGAAGAAATTCCAATTGTTTTCATGGACACTGGATGTATTAGGATCTTTTAGTCATAATAACAAAGGCGTTTGGATCTCTTTTATTTTTCTTTCTTCTCCTTTTTTTTTTTTTTTCTTTTTTAATACACCGCTAATGAAGAGCAATCATGTAGGTATGCTCTTGCTCAGTCAAGCTCAGCCTTTTCCCAAACACAGAAACACAACACTGGTTGAATAATAAATGAACACAAAAGAATTCCAAATTCTCTTTGACATTGGCCTTGGTGAGCAACACCAGCTGAACTGTCTGCGGCAGCGGGGGACCAGGAAAGCATCATGGGATGGATTGGGAAAGTATACAATTTTTGACCAGACATTGGTACGATCGACTCCAATAAATGTGGTTTTTATTATAACTGAGAGACATTTTTTTTTGTTATTGTGGTTACCCAGAATAAGATAATTATTGTTTAAAAATAAAATAATGCACTTTAAAATATAACATTTTTGTACTACACTGTTTTGTATTGATAGAAAAAGTAATTTTTTAAGTAAGAAAATTATATAATCCTTAAGGGAAGAGTATGATAACAACACTTTCCTCTTGATTCCAAGTCAGCAGCAACTGATTGTCACATTCTGATTTTAAATAATCATATGAAACATTTCAAAACTTCCTTTAAACTTGTAATTTAATAAAGATGGATTTTTATTAGTTACAGGCCTGTTTAATATTATAGTGGGTTATTTTTCCACTGTTAAAATGTTTACAGGGAAAGTATTTTTTGTAGCATTAAAAAACAAACAAAAACAAGTCCAGGAATTTTATGTGTGACTCAGCTTATTTTGCTGAAAAGTTTTGATGTTCTCTTAGAATGAATCCTTTGGTTTTAAACTTGATAAATCATTTTTTCATGTTCTTTAAATTACTGGTCAAGTTGTTTTTTACTATATTTATAAAAATCTCTGGGTCTATAACTTTTGTCCACCTGGTCAATGGTCATGTTTTATGATTTGCACATAAAACTTCCCTGAGTTTTAATTTGTCTCATAGCAACGGGGATTTTAGGGCTGAGTAACAATTGCATGGCCCCTTCTAAACAGTGCTACGAACTGCATGGTGTTGAGTTCCCTACTACGGAGCAGTACTGTGTAGCTGCACAGCACTTAGTATTTTTGTGAAGGAAAATAAATTTTAAGTTAAAATTAAGTGATTTATTTTTTTAACAATTTGAAGTTGAATTGATAGTTCTAAATATATAATTTCATTTCCCCTTTGTAAAATTTTAAACCTCCATGTAATTTTTTGGTCTTTAGAATTAATTTTTCTACTATGTAGAAATATTAATGTCCATTTAAGTTGGCTTGTTTGAGAGCTGTAGAAAATATAGTTCATAATTCAGATTATTTCACTGCCAGGTACTTTGAAACAAAGTATTATGAAACCCCTTCACCCCCCATCTGTCTTCTATAACTTTATTTGTATTCTAGCAGTTACATGGACTTAATTGAGCTGAGACTGCTTAAGTGTAGTATATGTGTGTCTTACACTGTGAGCCAATATCCTTCTGCTTTTCCCAATTGTTACTTGCCAACTCTGTACTACTTGGGGACTGGTGAAGGAGAAGTCTAGAGCAGCTTATGAATACGTAAGCTGTGTCATTTCTGCCTGACATGAGTCAATGTCTGAAATTAGTTTGAAATCTTTATTAAAGATTTTCAGATTAAAAAAAAATTCTTTCTATGAATGCAACCAATAAAGTGACTTAAACAGTTACTCAGATTTTTTTTTTGCTTAAATATTAGAAGATTAGCATTACAGAAAATGGGCACCTCACCATGTCCCATGTTTTGTAAAGTGTAGGAGTTCATTCACTAATGGCTTTACAATATAATTTTTCATTGGTTGATAATATATAAGTAGGATTACATGTTAGGAATACTAAACTAATTTTGAAGTGTGCGTCAAAGGGATGCTGCCTCATGAAAGGTCAGGTTTAGTAGAACTCCATCTGGTGTGTGTGTATTAGAAATGCAGGGATTTAGACGGGTCGTTTATTAAATCAGATCTTAAATTTGCAGTTTTGTAAATTAAAGTTACGGTTATAACATTTCAATATCACTATGAAAGTGACTGTATTAGGAATATTTTCTTTTAAAACAGACATAGTGTGTACATTTTTAGATGGCTGTAACATGCAAATTGTAAATTGGCTGATTTTACATATTTGCAGCTATCCAATTAGTTGTGATTTATAATTTTACTTTTTTACATTTTGGAAATCATGTTAATGGCATTTAGAAAGTTAACTCTGTTACTGTCAGGCTGTCTTGTGGCTTCCACACTCCTTCACCTCTCCTTCCCTCCCATTCCTCCACCCTCGCTGTCCCGTTCCTTCTTATGCTCAAGGCCTTTAGTGTGTGCTCCACGGTACTTTTTGATATTAAAATCTGTTAGCAGAATGATTTTTTTTAACTGCACCATTATAGTAACTTAAGTCGAGTAGTTTTATATAGGGATGTGTCTGAATCCATTTTCTTTAACTGTGTTGTTGTTGTAGGAATTTACTCGCCCTGATACACCGAATGATAGAATTTGTTGTACGTGAAGGGCCAATGTTTGAAGCTATGATTATGAACAGAGAAATCAACAATCCTATGTTCAGGTGTGCTTCTTTTATTTTGGTAATAAATCTATAACAAAATTTAAGAGTTAACTATGTTTGAGGGGATTAAGTACATTCACATTACTATACAACATTACCATCCATCTATTCATTTCCAGACATCTTTTCACCTTATAGAAAATCTTTTTTTTTTTTTTGGTTTTTCAAGACAGGGTTTCTCCGTGTAGCCCTGGCTGTCCTGGAACTCACTCTGTAGACCAGGCTGGCCTTGAACTCAGAAATCCGCCTGCCTCTGCCTCCCAAGTGCTGGGATTAAAGGCGTGCACCACCACTGCCCGGCTTAGAAATTCTATACCAAGAACCCATGTGGTTTCGAGAGAGTGAAAAGATTTCCAAACACTGTCTTTTGGCTGCCATTTGCTTGTGTGAGCACATGCATATATACAAACAAATAAGTGATATATATCCAAGAATAAAATTATTTAAAAAAAAAAAAAAAGTCTTGCAGGATAAAGTGAGTCTTAGTAGTTAGACTAGAATGTACTTAGGTTGATTTTCCATCACTTATTTAGTTATGGTATAACAACTCTTACCATTTTCTAGGAGGAAAATAGTATTTCATTATGCTTTTCAATGAAAGAGTCTTAAGCTAGAATTGAGCAAAGTAGTTTGACAGGAAATCATCTGAATTGCTTTATCTAAGACATTAATTTAAATGTTAAATGTGGTAAAGGGTTTTCAAATTTACATACTGAAAAGTCTTTCCAATATTCTGAAACGTCATCTTATGTTTTATAAAAAACAGCCATACCGAGTATGGTGTGGTGTTGTGTACCTTTAATCTGAGGATTTGGGAAGAGGATGGATCTCTTGGAGTTTGAGGGCAACTTATTGAAGTACATCCCCAGTTCTAGGACGGTCATGGCTACATAGAGAGACCCCGTCTCAAACAAAAATTTAAAAAAATTCTAAAAACAGTCATATGACTCAGTGAGAAGCGCATTCCGGGCGTTCATATTGTTTGTAAGACAGTCTGGGGCAGGGAAAAGGTGGATGTCATAGGAGATGAGAGGACCCTTTCTCCTACCTTCTTGTCTTGGTCTTTAGAAGTAAGGAGGCAATAGTATTTCTCAGTTGTTTTATTTAATTGCTAGTAGCTCTTTTTTTTTTTTTTTTTAAGTTGAATAGGCTGACAAGTAGCTGGCTTTACATAGACACTAAAGTAGATAGCTTTCTCCTGAAGAATATGGTGTTTAATGTTTTTGTTTGTTGTTTGTTTAGGTTCTTATTTGAAAACCAGACACCAGCCCATGTTTACTACAGGTGGAAGCTTTATTCTATTCTGCAGGCAAGTAGGATTAATTACTCTGTTGACTTTAGCTGTGAGGTTTAGACTGTTCAGATAACATTCTGGGTATTATTAGGGAGATTCTCCAACGAAATGGCGGACAGAAGATTTTCGAATGTTCAAAAATGGATCCTTTTGGAGGCCACCACCATTAAATCCATACCTTCATGGGATGTCAGAGGAGCAAGAGACAGAAGCGTTTGTAGAAGAGCCGAGTAAGAAGGGAGCACTCAAGGAAGAGTAAGATTTTTTCTCTTATGTATTCAGGAAAGTTGCTTTAATGGTTGCTTTCATTACTGTCTTGCTGTAATATTCCAGCTGTAAGATAAAATGGTATTTTCACTTGGGAATGTTTTATTTATACTTTATGATTTTAGACATCTTGGATAAACATAGTGGTAAATACAAATAATTATCCTGTTGACCTTGACCTCTTCTTGATGAATTTAGTGATCATTTCTTAAACACAATTGAGCTGTTTCTCTAGCATTGCAATACTTAGTTCTTACACAGATTATCTAGAGACTGTTAGAATTCTTGCCAGAGTGCAAGATAAAAGAGGAGAAGTTACTGTGTAGCTAGTTGGGTCAGGCATTGGCTCTGCAAAGCCTTTCCATAGAGTTTGTGTATGTAGTGGTTCTGAGATGAAGCTAGCAAACTTTAATATTAGTGCTCACTGGTGCGATGGCTCACCTAATAAAGAGCACTTGCTGCTGCCCTTGCCAAGGACCAGCACCTTCAGGGTGGCTCACAACCATCTGTCTGTACCTCCAGTTCTAAGGGATCCAGTGTCCTCTCTAGGCCTTTGCAGGCACCAGGTATGCATGTTGTGCGTGTTCATACCTGGAAGTAAAACACGCAAACATAAGATAAAATTAAATCTTCCAAAAAATTAGTGCTTGCTCAGAACTGGTATAGTGATTTATGCACATTTTAAAAAGCAAATGTTTAGAGGGTCTTCATATCTCATGAAAAATGTTGGCTAAAAGAGTTTAGTATGGGGGCTGGAGAGATGAATTTTGACTAAAAGATTTTAGTATGGGGGCTGGAGAGATGATTCGTGGTTAAGAGCACTGGCTGTTCTTCCAGAGGACCCTTGTTTAATTCCCTGCACCCATGTGGCTGTAATTCCAGTTCTAGGGGATCTGACACTCTTACACAGACATATGTGCAGGAAGAACAGCAATGTACATAAAAATAAATTATTACAAAAAGACTTCATCATGTGATGTTAAACACTTGGTTATAAAGTGTGTGAGGCTTTCCCCATTGCGTCATTGCATTGCTGGTGACTGGTTAGTGGAGTCCTTCAGTGTTGAGTGTGTTTGTTCCTTTAGGTTTGTTTTATGCCAGCCGGTCCTCAGTCTAACCCAGCTGTGTCTGGCTTTTTAGATGAAGGTTAAGTTCTGACGACGTTGGCTCACTGTACTCTGTGTTTTGGGCTATGCTATGGCACGTGTGGAGGTTAGGGACAGCTTGCAGGACTTTTTCTTTCTCCTTTCACCTGGGGCCCTAAGGATGAAACTGAGGTTATCAGGCATGGAGGCAAGTGCCTTTACCTGTTGTGTCATCTTGCTTTCCAAGTGAAGAAAGTTTTATTGACACTCAGTGGCGCTCATTTCTTTGTATGTATGTAAGAGTGCCTTGGAATTACAGCAGTGGAGGAACCGTCTTACAAGTAAGACCTAAAATATTTATGTTTTCCTTACAGAAACATCTTATCCTACTTTAATTCCTTGTAAAAGTGTAAAGTAAGACTTCTTTCAAAGGAAGAATGTGGAGAACTTGGAGGTTTTCTGTTTTAAGTGGGGATAGTAAGAGTGGAATACTTTTTAAAAAATGACCATAATTTAAAATTTACTTATTTAAGTTTTTAAAAAGTCACTAGAATAGTTTGTTAATTTTTTAAAAAAGTATTCTTTAAGTTCTTTAAAAAAAAAAATTGTAACCAATTTGGGGAACCTAACAACTCTCTTTTTTAAAACCATTTTTTTCTGAGCGGTTTTTTAACAAACTAGTTTTTGTGAGGTGAATATGGTAACTGGTATACCAGAGCAACAATCATGAGAAGCTAGTGTGTGAGCAGTAATTATTGGGGCAATTAGGATGTTATGTTTAAATATTTATAAGTGAAAATTTTTATTCAGACAGCGGGATAAATTAGAAGAAATCTTGCGAGGATTAACTCCAAGGAAAAATGATATTGGAGATGCTATGGTTTTCTGTCTTAATAATGCTGAAGCTGCTGAAGAAATAGTGGATTGCATTACTGAGTCATTGTCCATCTTAAAGACACCTCTTCCCAAGAAGGTAATAGAAGTGATTTTTCTTCCTGAACATTTAGTTAAGAGAAAGGGGGGGAATAATATTTGGCTTTAAATTGGAACTTTTTAAAAATTGTAAGAAGTTCTTTTTTGACATAAAGAGCTTGACTGATAACATCTTTTCGATATAGTCTTACTTCTGTCTGAGAAACTGGTTGAAATGTAAATAAATTAACAGATTGTATTCCTGCAAAAGTCATGATTGTAATGATGTTGAGTCTCATATAACTCTAATAGTCAGTAGTTACTATTAAATTGATTTCAAAGTATGAATGTATAGGGTTTTTTCTAGATATGCTATTGGCTAATGTTTTCATTTTGCCTTATATTGTATTACAGATTGCCAGATTATACTTGGTTTCTGATGTTTTATACAACTCTTCAGCCAAAGTTGCCAATGCTTCATATTACAGAAAATTGTAAGTATAAGATATGAGCTGATCCTCTTGAAGTAATGAATTTAAAGATGAGGAGACCAAAAACAGAGGGTTGTTCTGTTAGCATTCTTCACTAATAGGAAGTAACTTTAGGGGTCATTGAGATGGCTCAGTGGGTTAAGGTGCTTGCTGTGCTAGCCTCGTCACAGTTTGATCGGGGAACTCATGTAAAGGGGAAGGGAATAAATGACTCCATAAAGTTGTCTTCTAACCTGACTTCAACCCCTAACCCCACAATAGTGATGATAAATAAAAAGTTTTAAAGATTATTATTTTAATCTACTCATTTACTAGAATTTTTAAACAAATAAACTCAAGATTCATTGAAGTAAACCAATATAAGCTAAATTAACAGTGTTTTGAAAAAAAATTTTTTTTTTCAGTTTTTCTTTTTATTGACATTTGTGTGTATGTGTGTGTGAGCATGGAACATGACCTACAGAGGACAGTTTGTACGGGTTGAGTCTCTGCTTCCACCACATGGGGCCCAGGGATTGAACACAAGTTGTTCACCTTGGCAGCAAGTGTTTTTATCCACTGAGCCATGTAGCTGGCCATTATTATTATTATTATTATTATTATTATTATTATTATTATTATTATTTTATTGAGCTAACATCTTACTTTAGTTCAGATTGCTTAGAACTTACTGTGTAGCCCAGACTGAGCTTGAACTAGTGGTAGTCTTACCCTAACCTTCCAGGTGCTGAGATTTTAGTATGAACCACCACGCTTTATATCTTATTTCTTAAATATTTACGGTAGAACAACTAGGTGGAGTTTAAAAAATTGAAAACTACAATATTTTGCCTATTTAGCTACTTTATAATAAGCATAAATAGTATAATAAATAATGGCGTATAAAAAGAAGAAACCAGAGCTTTAACATCATTGTTTTCTTTTGGAATCACTGTATTAATTTTTTTAAAAAAAGATTTTTTATTTTTCCATATGCATGCTTTGCCTGCATATATTATGTGCGCACATGTGTTCCTGGTGCTCATGAAGGTTAGAAGGTGTCAGATCCCCTGGAATTGTATTTGTGATCTGTCATGTTGGTTCTGGGAGCTGAATGAACTCAGTGCTCTAAACAGCTATGTCTCCAGCCCTAGGCATTGATTTTCCTTGTTCTTGTTTGCTAAAGCAGGAGGGAGTTGTCGTGGACATCATAATTCGTGTGTAAATCTTAAGTTCCACAGAGCTCTCCTTCTGTGCTTGTTAAATAATCAGGCTCAGGGAAAGGAATTTTGACTCCAAAAGGAAATCAGAATTGTGGCCTAGGCTGGGAATTTTAACCCAGTTGTTTGAGTGTTTTCATGGCATGGAAAAGCCCTGGGTTTGATCCAGCACCACTCAAAAACAGGTGTGGCGCTGCACACTGTGATCCAGAGGTAGAGGCAGGGAGATCAATAGCTCAAGGTCATTCTAGCTAAGCTATCTAGTGAAAAAGTAACTGAGGACTGATTTGCATTTCTGTCTCTTAAATTCTCAACTTTGGAGTCCATCTGATTCCTCTCTTTCTCTTCAACCCCATCCATAACACTTCTTATTGATATAAATATATGTAATATGTTATAATTATAATATATTCTAGTAGCTGACTGGCACCACTTTCCTGGCTGCTGGCCCATACTGCCATTGTCTGGCCTGAATTACAATAGTAGTCTCCTAACTGGATTTTCTTCTTCTACACCCTAGTCTGTTCTCTATTCAGCATCCAGGTGATCTTTGAAAAAATAAGCCATGATCTAGGAGGTATAGGTGGAGTTCAGTTGTAGAGTACTATCTAGTGTGTTCAAAGCTCTTGGGTTTGATCCTCAGCTCAAGGTTATCCTTGGCCACATAGCAAGTCCTAGGTTAGCTTAAGCTACACATGTATGCCTATGTGTCTGTATGAGTATGTGTGTGCGTGAACGATACTAGGAGAGCCCTACTTTTAATTCTGTTAATACTTCTTTGCCTTATGTACATCATTTGCCTTTTAAGTTTGTTTTTTTATATGACACAAAGGACCAGATGACTAAATTCCTCCTAAATATAAAGTTGCTTGCTAAAGAAGGACACTAGTATTTTGAATTTTTAAATTTGCTTTATAAAGAATGGGGGAAGTTTTCATTGGCAAGTGGGCTGAAGAGAATGTGATTTTTTTTTTTTAAATAAATTCTGTTTTAAAGAATGTATTGTTTGAATTTCAGTTTTGAAACAAAGCTATGTCAGATATTTTCAGACCTCAATGCTACTTATCGTACAATTCAAGGCCATTTACAATCTGAAAACTTTAAGGTATGTATATTTTATTGTTTCTGCCCTGATGTGTGAAATGAGGTGGGCATTAGAGGGCTGTAAAAGTGTAATATGTAAAACTTGGATCTTTAAGGAATTACTCTTGTTTGGTTTTTTTGTTTGTTTGTTTTTGTTTTTAATATTGTATTGTCAGATAGCTTTTAGTTTTTTGTTATTTAAATATTTTTATTTAAAAATTAATGATTAATTAGTTTTGATTATGTATATGTGTCTGTTTGTGGGTATATGCACATGGTGTGCAGGTGCCTACCCATGCCAGAGGCATAGGATTCCTCTGGAGTTGGAGTTACAGGGAATTTTATGAGCCAACTGATACAGGTGCTAGGAGCTGAACTCAGGTCCTCATGCCTTATTTAAATATTTTAATACTGGTTTTTTTCCTCTTCATATCCTGTAGAACATATTCAGAAGACTATATAAAACTTACAATGGTATATAAAATTTGTCTGGATTAGGAACATATATTTTAGTTATTTATTTAAGGTTGTTTAGAAAGTATCTTCAGGGCACTGGTGGCTCTAGTATGGCAGGTGGTTTTGATGTGTGGCCTCACGTGCTGTGACCTAAGACCTGGAGGTGCCACCTAACCCTGGGTTCGCTGAGGGACCTAGCATGCTTGAGCTGGGGTGAGGATCTGAAACTGAGCATGGAGGGTAGCAGCCAGCCACATCTTCTAGGGTCTCAGGAGGGCCTAGTGTTTTGGGAAGACTGAGTAGACTGAGTGGCTGTCTACCACAGGATGCCACCACAGGAGGAAGGCCCTATGGACTCCAGTGTGAAGTATGCCATTATGAAAACAGAGTGCCATTTAAGACACAGTCCTGCACAGCTTTGTCCAGTTGCAGAACTTGGTGGAGATACAGTGGACGTCACTGGTCTCACAGTTTGCAGATGGGAGCTTGAAGCTGACCACTACCAGCTGCACAATGGTGGGAGCACAAGAGTGGCTTAAGAAAGGCCTTGATAATGATTTGAAAATTTGATCTTCCGAGTTCTTCTGGAGTTGTGGGGAAGATTTAAAATTTTAGGAGTATGAGGAGTGCTGGACACTGCTCTTGTTTAGATCATGAATACACATTTAAGATAGGTTGCTAATAATTTTAATGAGTCGCTTTCAAGGAAAAAAACCTATTCAGTTTTTATTTTATTTTTTCAATAATCTCTTAAATGAAAGACTATGAGGCTGGGCGTGGTGGTGCCATCTTTAATCCCAGCACTGCGTCTTGGGAGGCAGAGGCAAAGGGATCTCTGTGAGTTCAGGCCAGCCTGGTCAACAAAGTGAGAGTCCAGAATAGCCAGAGCTATTATGCAGAGAAACCCTGTCTCAAAAAAAGAAAGAAGAAATGAAAGATCTTAAGTTGTAAACTAGTTTTAGGAAAGAGCCAGTTGCTCTTTTGTTGAGACATTGCTTTAGCTGGGGTCCCATGGCCCCATTATTCAGACAAATCCATTGAAACTTTTTTTAGTCTTAAATTTTGATTATACTTTATAAGAAAGTGTGGGAAATATACAATGGAAAGTGTTAGCCAGGACCAGGAAGTGCTTCGTTGAATCATAATGGGTTCAGAGTAAACTTGATTGCTTAGGTTTCTAGTGGTCAGAAGGTACTGTGAGATTGTTTTTCAGGATTTAGCTCATATACACTACTAACAGCATGAGAGTTGACCTTAATTAAAAAAAAAAAAAAAAAAAAATCCAAGTTTTTTTTCTCAGCATTTTTAGATCTTTATTATGTTTACTTGGAAGATAGCATTGAATTGCTTTAAACATTTGGGAATGATATATGTAGTTAATTTTTTTTTTTTTTTTTTTTTTTGGTTTTCCGAGACAGGGTTTATCTGTGTAGCCTCAGCTGTCCTGGAACTACCTCTGTAGACTAGACCAGGCTGGCCTCGAAGTCAGAAATCCTCCTGCCTCTGCCTCCCAAGTGCTGGAATTAAAAGCGTGCGCCACCACTGCCCGGCTGTAGTTAATTTTTTTAATTTCAAAAAACAATCTAGCAACTTAAAGGAAAATTCAGCAGTAACAGTGGTATTCCCATGAGCTGCAGTTTGAGACATACTGTTTGAACTAGACATTTACTGTCTGCTTTCTGTTAATTTAGCAACGGGTAATGACTTGCTTCAGAGCATGGGAAGATTGGGCAATTTATCCAGAACCATTTTTGATCAAACTTCAGAATATTTTCTTAGGACTTGTAAACATCATTGAAGAAAAGGAAACAGAGGTGGGTATTCTGTACTTACAGTTTTTCCTGGGAGAGGGGGAATGTTACATATAATATTTTTGTGTGTGTGAAAAACATCTGTTTGCCATTAAATAACCCAGGAGTCAGTGTTATATAAGACAGGGATTTTCAACGTGTCCTTATGAGATAGTAGCTTTTTTTGGTGTGTGTGTGTGTAACTTGAAAAGATTTATGATATAGTAGAAAACAAATAATACATAGAAGCCTCTCAACTAGCAAGGCAGCCTTCATAAACTTACTTTAAGTATATCTGATCAAATTAAAGATACATTGAATACTTGTACCAGCATGACTCAACCTGAGAGCTTGGCCTCGCTTGATTTGAACATCTCACAGAGCTCAGATTATCCTATAGATGGGCAAAATGGTCTAACAGGAAACCCAGTTTTAAAGAAGTATTGATTATGTCTCGTAACTTACTGAACAACTGTGTTAAAAAATGGCTGCAATGCAGCATTGTAGATGATGTTTACCCAGGCGATCAGATGCTATAGCGAAGTGTCACTGTCCAACATGAAAATACCATACCATACAGAAAACATCAAAATTTGGAGCACAGTTATTGCCTTGCAGATTTTTAAAAAGTGTAAGTCAAATCATCCTGAGTTGGGGATTGTGTCTATATAACGATTTCCATTTTGTTAAAGCTAGCTAAAATAAACACACACTTGAGAGTGCAGCGTGATGGTGCCAGATGCGTTCGTCATCATTCTCTGGCTCCTTTCCTCTTGAAATAGTTTGTAAAGATTTCATCTTTGTTTCTGGTAGTAATGCATGAGTCTCTCTGTTGGTGAGTTGAGATCATTCATGTTTGAGGTTATTATTGAGAATTGTTTTCTGATGGTGATAATTCTGACGGTTCGTTGTTTTTCAGTTCATTTGTTCTTGAGTTTCTCCCCTATTAGGATCAGGGCTTTGCTTTTCTACCTTTCTTTGTTTAGTCAGTCCTTTCTTGAAATTTTCTTTTATTCCTGGTTCTTGGTGACTGAAACTGTCTTCATCTTCTTTTTAAATTTCCTCTTCTTTTTTTAATTAATGGAAGATTTTTTTTAAAAAAAATTTATTTATTCATTGTCGCTCTCTTCATGCACACCAGAAGAGGGCATCAGATCCCATTACAGATGGTTGTGAGCCACCGTGTGGTTGCTGGGAATTGAACTCTGGAAGAGCAGTCAGTGCTCCTAACCATTGAGCCAACTCCAGCCCTGCCCTCTTCTTGTATATAACCCTCTTCTTGTATGTAGCATTTAAATGTCTTTACAGTGCTGGCTTGTTGCTTGTAAACTGCCTTAGTTTATGCTTGTATTGTAATGTTTTAATTTTTCAGTTTTTTTGTTTGTTTGTTTGGTTGGTTGGTTTTTCAAAACAGGGTTTCTCTGTATAGCCCTGGCTGTCCTGGCTATCCTGGAACTCACTCTGTAGACCAGGCTGGCCTTGAACTCAGAAATCCGCCTCCTCTGCCTCCCAAGTGCTGGGATTAAAGGCGTGAGCCACCACTGCCTGGCTATTTTTCAGTTTTTAAAAGACAAATTTGCTGGGTATAGCTCTCTTAGTTAGCAGTTTCAGGGCTTGATTTGTATCATTCCCTGCTCTCCTGCAGGGTCCCTGGGAGACATGTTATTCTGACGCGTCTGCCTTTGTAGCTGAGTTGACAGTTTTTTCCTTACAGCTTTTACTGTTGCTTTGCTTTGTATTTTTGATATCTTGATTATATATGCTACAGAGAGGTTCTTAATCTGCTCATATCTGTTGGGGTTTTCAGTACCTTTTGTTTTTTTAAAAAAAAAAAAATCAGTGGATTTGTGAAAATTTCTGCTCCTTTATTTCATTGAATTGATTAGTTTCTGTGTTCTCAGTGCTTATCTCAACTTTCTCATGTCCTGTGGGTGATTCCGTTTGGGCTTCTGGCCATGGTCTAGAGTTCTGGGATGTTTGTGGTCACAGTCGTTTATTCATTTGTTTCCCTTCTTAAGTGCAATATTTGATCTACTTTGTCCTCCATCCCAGGTTCTTCTGCTTGGTAGAGTCTTCCTACTGTTGTGTTTTGCTTTAGATTTATTTTATGCATATGAGTGTTTTGCCTACATGTGTGAATGCACAACCCATGCATGCCCGGTACCCACAGATGTCAGACAAAAGGATCAGATCCTCTGGGTGGTTATGAGCCACCTGTGAGTGCTGGGAAGCAACCTCAGGTCACAAGAGCAAGTGCTCTTAACCATTGAGCCGTCTCCCTAGTCTGCGTCCCCCTCAGAAAACCCCTACTCTAACTCTCCCAAAACCTTTTATTTTATTTATTTATTTATTATTTTAACTTTTTAATCTTATGGTATGGGTAGGCATGTGCCTGCTACAGCTCTCAAGAAGCAGACAGAAGACAACCTCAGTACTCTTTAGTCTTTCTTGTTCACTTTGTTCAGGGATTGAACTCAGATTATTAAGACTAAGTGCAAGTGTCTCTACATGCCATCTACTATAAATTTTATTTAATTCACTGAGGTTTTCATTTCAAACATTTCAAATTATTTTTATCCATATTGTTAATTTTCTTAACAATTTTCTTCTTTGTTGCTGACTCTCCCTTTTGTGCCTAGATTGTATCATTCATTATTCTTATAAGAAAATTTTGCAAAATTTAGTTTCTCTGACTTTTAACCTATATTAGTATCTTTCAGTTCCCTAGTGGAGGACTTTTTTCATCTTTTTCATGTTACCGTGTTGCAGCCTATGTATCCTTTTGGGCTTTGCTAGTAGAGGAGTCTCACCTGGGTCTTGCTTTTGAGGGCTCCCTCTCCCACACTATTTGGTGAGATTGAAATAAATTGCTTTTGGAAGCCAGGGAGCCGTGCTTTGTGCAGCACCCATCTGATTCTCCAGGATCATTCACTTCCTCCAGAGAGGTTTCTGGCTCTCCCTCAGCAGCTGGTGAAGGAGCAGCTACTCTTCTGCCATCTTCTCAGACTCAGTTTCTTCAGGGTACAGTGTTTCTCTTCCACTGGTCTTTGTACATGTCCTTCTCTTTCTGGACTCTCTGTGTTACCAGATATCAGCCTAAGTGTAACTTTAGGATACCTTTTGACTTCTTTAAGGGAAGTTTAATTATTAAATAGTATAATAAGATGATGATGTACACTTTTAATCTGCTGTTCTAACATATTTTCTTTTTAAACAACAAAAACCTTTACTAAGCTCTTTGACAGATGAACCAAGCCTGATATTTTTCATCCTTGACTCCTATGCTACTTGATACCAAGAATAAGCATTTAATATATATTATATAAGCAAATGTACAGATGATTACTGTCTCTGCGGGCTGGATGATAAAGTGTATATTTACATTGTATCTGGAAATTGTATAAGGATATCCAGCCATGTTGATATGTACTGGACTTTAAGTTAATTTAACAGTGAGAGACTTAAGCAAGTCAAAGAAAATGTTACAGTAATGTATGTTTCTCTAGGATGTGCCAGATGATCTTGATGGTGCTCCCATTGAGGAAGAGCTCGATGGTGCTCCTCTGGAGGACGTGGATGGCATTCCCATTGACGCTGCTCCTATTGATGACCTTGATGGTGTACCTATAAAAAGTCTTGATGATGATTTGGATGGAGTGCCTTGTAAGATTGGATTTTAAACACTTAAGACTAACATGGTTAATTGCCAAAATGCTTTAAGTTTTTCACATGATGATATGGAGAAATGCTTTAATTTTAGACTGTGTCAGGTCACTCACCTTTTCTGACATTTTAAAATTTAGGTTTCTAGAAATATGTTTGACTGTGGCAAAGGAAAGGGCTTTATTATGGTCATCTTTTTTGGCGACTATCATCCTGTAATATTAGCAGATTTTTCTTTTTGTCTCAGTTTTTTAGTGTGCCTAATTTATAAAAGTATCTGTGGATAAGAAAATATAGTAAATGTATAATTAAGAGCTGGTTATAGGCTCAGGCATTTATAGAGGTCTTGGGATGTGGGTAAAAGGGCTTACTTTGCTCTGCTTAAAATAATCCTTGTTCTTGATACTGTCAATGTTTTCCTACATGTGGACTTATTTTTATTTGCTTTTGATAAACCCAAATGCTTAAGTCATTTCCTAATATATTTAATAGCTCATCTTTTCTTTAATAGTGGATGCAACTGAAGACTCAAAGAAGAATGAACCCATATTTAAAGTTGCCCCATCAAAATGGGAGGCTGTAGATGAATCTGAATTGGAAGCACAAGGTGAGTAAATTGTAAACATTGAGCTTTTAAATAATTGTGTACTGGGATCGTGGTGTCATTGAGTAGTATAGTACTTGCCTAGCATGTGCAAGGCTCTGGGTTGGAAATTGATTTGTTAAAATTATTGCTACCTTTGTATTTGTGTGTGTATGTTTACCTTGTGTGTAAAACCTTTGTTGTCAGCCTTCAGACTCAGTGTTACCATGTTTTAGTCTATCATAAGCATTCATTTAGTGTTAGTGCTCCTGTAATAATGGAAGCTTTGAGAGTAATCAAATAAATCACGCGCACACACACACACCCCCACCCCCTCACGCCCCCTCACCCCCTCACACACCCTCACACACCCTCACGCCCCCTCACGCCCCCTCACACCCCCTCACACCCCCTCACGCCCCCTCACACCCCCTCACACACCCTCACACACCCTCACGCCCCCTCACACCCCCTCACCCTCCCCAGGCTAGGGTGTTTGAATAGAAAGTGTCCTCTTAGAAGGCCGGTCTCAGAGAAACTGAGCTGTGGCCCTCCCACAATTCTTACCAGATGGAGTTTACTGCCTTTCTCTTTATGCTCCCTTGGGGCTGTAGCTCTTATATCATTTCTGAATTTGCGTATAGTATAAAGTATGAGAAAGAAGATAGTTGTTAGCATATTGAATTGGCTGCTGGAAGAAGAGATAAGCTGAAATAAAAGCTCCTGTGATACAAGCTGTGAGCTCTGTTTTACAGTACCTACTGTGTTACAGCAAAGGTGGTGATTACCTTATGGAATTACGCTCTTGTTTCTCTAGCGGTGACAACTTCTAAGTGGGAGTTATTTGACCAGCATGAAGAGTCAGAAGAAGAAGAAAACCAAAAGTAAGTCTTAAGTTTCAGACATACCCAGTTCCCTGCACATATGCACTTCCTTTTTTACTAACAGGTTTGGTTGAAATAATAATCCTTGGAGAAAATCATCTTTAGTCTCCATCTTTTTTCCCAGTGAATAAAGAGCTTCGGTCTGTGGTCTTTACACCGGGCTTCACCTTACTGTGCTTTCTACCTGAGGATGTGTACTCCTGCCTTAAAGCTACTAATTTATCAATTGTATTTGTTTCAAGTATTGTTACCAAATACTGCTTGAGATCTTCAAAAAGTGATTTTTAAAATGTTAAGTGGGAAGATTATACTGCTTTACTTTTGGATAGTGCATTGCTAAGTACTGTTTTGTTATTTTAAATGTAAACATGTCAGAAGAGGGAAGACTGTACATAGGGGAGCTTTGTAAGTATAATGAAATTATAATTTTGATCATTTTCTCTTGTAATTACTAGAGAATTATTATTATTATTATTATTATTTTTTTGTTTTTGTTTTTCGAGACAGGATTTCTGTGTAGCCCTGGCTGTCCTGGAACTCACTCTGTAGACCAGGCTGGCCTCAAACTCAGAAATCTGCCTGTCTCTGCCTCCCGAGTGCTGGGACTAAAGGCGTGCTCCACGACTGCCTGGCTAGAGAATTATTTTTGCCTTTGACATTGTGGTGAGAAAATAATGTTTGTATTGATAAATTTTAGGAAGCTTCATACTTTTTACAGTTATTGCTGTGAATATTGAGTTTCACAATAGAAAGAGCTGATATAAAAAATATTAGGAAGAGCCTTTTGTTTTATGAAAACTAAGTAGTCTTATTCTCAGATGGAAGAAGAAAAAGGGAAAGCCTATTTGATGTCCTAGTACAGAGTGTGCATTCGTGTGCACCCAGCAAAGCAAATGGACAGCTGGATCTCAAGGAGGTGTGCTCAGTCAGCAGTTTGTAGAAACTGACAGTATGTCTTCAGAGATGTTGGTGTGACTGGGACACGTTAGTAATGGTAAGATAAGCTGGGCAGTGTGGCGCATGCCTTTAGTCCCAGCACTTGGGAGGCAGAGGCAGGCGGATTTGTGAGTTCCAGGACAGCCAGGGCTACACAGAAAAACCCTGTCTCCAAAAACCAAAAAAAAAAAGAGCTGAGGCCCAAGTAATGATAAGATACTTAGAAAGCAGAAGTGTGACTTACCAGTGGGATAGCTCTCTGAAACTTGAGGGTACTAGTTTTGAATGATTCAGTTTAGCTTGCTTTGAAACTGATTTTGTTGACTTTATTTTATGTCCACGACCCCATCATTAACAATACCTCAAAATGTTATCACTAAAATACTAAAATACATACTGTACTGGTCAGATAATTCTTTTTACTTACAGTAAAGGGTAGAAAGTCCACCAAAGAATTCCAGTTACATATTGTTAGGTTCATTTTATTTCTGAAAGCATTAGGGTTTTTGGCATAAAATTGATTTTTGTGTTACTTATGAGTGTATTTTAGTACTGATGTTGCAGTAATCATTAGTAGAAACATGGGTCAGTTGAAGTAGAATTCATATTTTTAATTTTTTCTATAACTCCAAGTAAATCATGTTAACATATGCATAGGTTTATGAAACTACATTGCAAGAAACACTGATTTGCACATGGCTTTCTGGTCCGTCAGAATTTCTAACAGCTTACTACTGCTCTCTAGTGGTTGGATCAGAAATGCCTTTTTATGAGGGCTACTTCATAAAACTTGGATTTGCAGCAGAGATGGAATTTAAAATTAGTACTTGTAATACTTGGAAAGAAATGCTAAAAACAGTAGCATTTGTAATGAATTTGGTACAGATTTAGGATTTTGAATTTCCATTTTTCACAAAAGTATAGCGGGAAGCTATGGCTCAGAGGGTCAGAGCACTTGTTGCTCTTGAAGACCTGAGTTTGATTCCTAGTATACACACTGAAGTTCACACCCATTCCTAACTCAGTTCCAGGGTTCCAACACCCTCGTCTGCTGACCACGGGCAGCAAGCATGCACATGATACACATACATGGATGCAGGCAAAATACTCATATACATAAATTAAAATTTAAAAAGGGACAGACTTCATAAACATATGAGAAAGAACTGAGTGAAGGATCGACTTTAATAGTTGAAGTTTTCTAATACTCAGACTTTATCTAGTGCTTTACTCCAGTATAATGTGCTAAGCAGGTGGGGTCCTTAAGTGTCGGATTGATTTTGTTTTATAGTGATTGTGATTAATATGTTTCAGATTATAGTTTCTAAGGAAGGAGGAATAAACATTTGGCTTTTAAAACACAAACCTTCCTGAGTTTCCTGAGCTGAGCAGTACGCAGCACCCATTGATTGATCATTTTATTTCATTGCATGACGGTGTTGTAGACTGCATTAACATGCAGAATTTATTAGAAGTGGGATTATATTGTTATACCGAAGCTCAACTTTTTCTGTAGAGGATATGTTTTTCAGAACTGTCTAAAAATATTACCTGACAAGATACTTGCAGAATATGTTTTATAAATGCTTATATGTTCTGCAATATCATTTAAGTTCCAAGACAATGAAAACAGATACCCGAGGTGTAAAATACCAGGTTTTGTTTTCCCTGCTGTGACATGCTGTCTATCCTCTGTTTTCAAAGTCAGGAAGAAGAAAGTGAAGATGAAGAAGACACTCAGAGTTCAAAGTCGGAAGAACACCATTTGTATTCTAACCCGGTCAGAGAAGAGATGACCGAGTCTAAGTTCTCTAAGTACTCTGAAATGAGTGAAGAGAAGCGAGCTAAGCTTCGTGAGATTGAGGTTTGTACTGCATTCAAATCACAACCACTTCAGTGGCCTTTAACTTTCAATACCCAGTTAACTCCTTGGCATGGTTCTTCAAGTGTCCCGTTCTCTGTGTAGAAGCCTCCATGAGTAACCCTCTGCCTCTTAGTTCAGGTGTCCCCTTTTCTTAGTGCCAGCCTTGTCTTTGTCTCTAGATTTGCTACCTTTTGTGCTTGCTCTGATTTAACTTATGGTATGTCTATCCTGTTTGTTTGACTTGCTTCCTTGTGTGTTGAGTCTGTTTCTCATCAGGCTGCTGTTTTTGTGCGGGAGGAAAAGGATGTGTGTGTCCTGTTAGAGTACATGGCACCCGGGAGAGCCTCTGAGAAGTGATTCCAAGGGGTAGGGCTGGCTGATCGTGTAGGAAGTGGATTTCACTTTGAATGCATATCATATGACTTAAGAAAAGTAAAATATTTTCTGGCACATTCAAGTTAGGTTTACATTTTATTAATTACAGTGATTTATTTGAAAGGTTTTATGATAGGGTATAGAGTATACTGCCTGAGTCTTAACATTAAGAAGAAAAGAAAAAGAAAAAAAAAAATAGGAGAGCAAGCCCGAACTTTCTAGGGGCGAAGGTCCCTTCTTCTCTTAGTCTTCTCTTTTACAGTGCTGTTTGTTTTGTATCTCAGACTGCTTGGACATGTGTTAGGGAACACATTTGGAGAATTTTAAAATAAATGGTTTTTATTAACATGTATTTAGTATGTATAATGAGTTTCATGACATTTTCATGCGTGGATATAAGGTATTTTGAGCATACTCAGCTGCCATTACCTTCTTTTGTCCCTTCATCCCCCCTACCCCCACCCCATACTCCCGTTGAGCTGCTTCTGTTTCCAATCAGTCCTTGGGGCTAGGTAGGGAATAGGTTATAGAACTAAAGATTACATCAGTAAAAATAGCTTTCATAATAATTGGGGTTATACTGTCAGTATAGGGCTGGGGAGATGACTCAGTGGGGAAAGATGCTTGCCACCAAGTCTGATGACCTGAGTTTGATAGCCATTGCACACGTGGCAGAAGGACAGAACCCAATATGACCTCCACATGAATTTCTGTGGCGTATATTTGTGGCCCATGGGTGCGCAATGTGCACACGCACACACAAACACACATACAAATAAATGTTAAAAAATGCAAAAATTGCCTAATTTTTAAAATGTTCTTTTCTTATTAATATAAAGAAAAAACCCACATAAATAGCTTTTAGTTGTTAGCTGAGTTTATGAGCATTATCGTTTTTAAATTCTATATATGTGTATGTGGTGTATATATATTTTGAGTGTGTATAATATGTGCACTGTATGTGATCTTTTGTAATCTGCTCCTCAATTATCTGCTCCTCAGCTCTCATAGTATCTATTTCATAATTGGGAAGATAACCAAATTCTAGGTTTAAAATTCAGGTTTTAGCTTCATCTTGGTATTGCCTAAATTATTTTCCAATGTTACTCTGAGACATTTAAGTCAAGGAGCAAAGTTTCACCGCTGGTAGCAGATTTGAATTAGAACTCGGGCTCACAAACTTGTTTCACACTTTATTATCTTGCTTCCCTGTTTTCTTATCTGTTTTTGTTTTAAAATCCAGTGAATTTTTTTTTAGAAAACCGTCAAGTACAGAATACAGTTCTAAATTAGTTTCTCTAGGTAGTTTTGTTATGCACTATATTTTATACGATAGTGTTTCTACTTGGAAGTTATTCCTTTCCCCAAATGCATCCTAATAAAAATACCTAACAGTTAAATATACCTTAAACCTGTGATTAATAAAAACTAATGGATTTGTAATATTTTCTACAAAAATACTTGAAAACCTATAGCCATGTATTGTGCTGACTAGATGTCACCTAGAGTGGCACCTAGGCCAGTGCTATCTTTCCCTGTGCTGCTGCTCTTGGTTTTGCCAAAGGATGGGGGAACAGGCAGCTAAGAGCCAAGTGGAAGGCCGTTGGTTGTGGTGGTGTTGGGGGTGGGGATGCGGGGGTGGTGATGGTGGTGGCTGCTGAAGTGAGAGGTAGTGCCTGGTTGTGGTCCCAAGGCAGCAGGAATGACAAAGCCTTCACATGTACTTTTTCCTTTTGTGTTGAGAAATGTGCTCGTTCTTTATGGGTATCTTAACTTGTATTTGGGCCTTAGTTAGACCCTGTTATCAGAAACTTTTAATGTGGCATTTTAAAATGGTTTCAAAAAATATTTTCAGTCATATTTGGTGGCAGATGCCTATAATCCTTGCAATTGAGAAACAGACACCAGGAATTACAAGTTTGATTTTAGGTTTGCCACATAATGAAACTCTTATCACAAAATAAAGAAGGCTGGTAGATAGTGTGGTCTGTAAAGTGCTTGCCACGTGATTTAAAGACGTGAGCTAGATTGCTAGAACTCATGTGATACCTGGGCTTGATAGTATGCGCCTGGTGTGGCAGCGTGAACTAGAAGTTGTACAGTTCCCTGACCAGTCAGCCTGTCCTAATTGCTGAACCCCAGGCCCCAGTGAGAGACTGTCTCAAAAACTCAGGTTGCTGGCCATCCTAAGGAACAGTGAGGTTGACCTCAAGCCTACACATAAACAATTAGAAGAACGTTCTCTCCTGACATTCGGTTTGCTGTTTAAAGTGTATTCACTTTAAATTCACTAAAACATGAAAAGTTCAAAGACTAATTTTTTTAAGGCTTTTGAAGGAAAAGATGGAGAGAACCTTAAGTCTCTGGTTTATAGAACCCTGCTGTGGAAATGAGTTAGGCAGAAAAAGGACAACAATCAAAGAACATATAAGATACAGTCCTGAGTTCAAACACTGAAAATACTTATTTGATTTATAGGACAGGAGAGGATTATAACATTTCTCCAATGCTCAGGCTTCATTTCTTAAGTTCTTTAGTAGCAGGTAGTCTATATAAACGGTCTATCAATTCAAATGAAGTAGAGTGGGGTGTTAGCTGTCTCCTCAGGAGCACACGGCTGAACTGATGTGGGATGGCATGTGCTCCTCTCCCCACCACTCTCCTTCCTTGATTGAAGAGGACTGTCCCTGTTACATTTCATGGACATCCAACCTCCTGCTGGAGAGAGGCAGTTTTTATTTTAATAATTTTGTAATGTCTGTGTGTGTGTGTGTGTGTGTGTGTGTGTGTGTGTGTGTGCGCGCGCGTGTGCACGTGCGCACAAGGGGGCGTAGATGGTGAGAGGAGAAAGCAGTGCCTGTGTGGACGTTGGAGGACAGTTTCAGGGTCAGTTCTCTCATACCTTGTATTTCCGCCATACTGTATACTCTGGGATAAATGACTAGAATGCGTCCCAGTGATTCTCCCGTCTGCCTCATATAGTGCTAGGAGTGCTAGCATTACAGACACGGGTCACTGGGTCACCATGTTCAGTTTTTAAAACATGGTTTCTAGGGTTGAACTCAGGTTGTCAGGCTTACATGACAAAGATTTTATCTTCTGCGCCATCTTTCCAATCCCAGTTGTGTTGTGAGATGCACACATGACACGTATACAAATAATGCATATCATGAATTGATTCTCTTTTGAAAAGTTTTAAAATTACTATTTTAAAGGTACATTCTGAATACGGTTTAACCGTCTGTGTTTTGATGGTCAGTAGTCACACTGCTGTAAATCGAGTAGAGCCTTCACACTGCATCTGTGTATTTTGTTTTAAGGAGCTGTATGTAACTAGACCACCGTTTTTAGTGTTGCTTTTAACCTATTTTCTGATTATGTCTTGCTGAGTCTTAAATCTTGCTCTGAATGTGCTTGCCTGTCCTTAGTGTTTTCTTCTAATTCTTAACTAGATCATACATTCACTATCACCCGTTAGTGGACACATGTTCTTAAGGGTGTGGAGCAGTCAGTACTCTCCTGGCCGGCTGAGAGAGGACACGTGCTGCTGCCGTTTGATGGCCTGAGCTTTGTGTGGTGGGCTTGTCTGACTGACTATATTGAGATTATATTTTGACTGAGTCCTAATGCTTGAAAAATTGTGACAAAAAAATTCTTATTTAAAATGTCTTATTTCACAGCTAAAAGTTATGAAGTTTCAAGATGAATTGGAATCTGGAAAGAGACCTAAAAAACCAGGCCAGAGCTTCCAGGAGCAAGTAGAACACTACAGGGACAAGCTGCTGCAGCGAGTAAGGAGTGGCCACTCAGTAGTGTGCACTGCCGGTTACTTATTTGACTTTGTAGACTATTGGGGTAATCGCATTCCTTTGTGCACAAATTTGTATGACAGTACTACCCATAGATTAGACGATTAATCTTGTTAAGAATGTGCTTTCAGAACTGGAAAACCCTGTGGGAAGACATTACATTGATGATAGTAAGAAACCATTAATTCTGGACGTCACACAGATGAAGGTGGAGATGAGGTTTGGGCAGTTCATCTCCCAGACAGCGTAGTAAGAGGTAGAACACCTCCCACATCGGGGAGTTCTGGGCTTCAGTACAGTGAGTGTCCAGAGCACCAGAACAAGGGCTGCAGTGGTGCCTGTTGAAATGCCCAGGACCTCTGTTGGAACTGCTGTTTTATCTGTACCTTGGCCATCATTCCAGTGGTAATAACAGTGTCAAACAAGAAAGGGCATGCCCAAGAGCTTACAGTTACAGACTTGGTGGCAGGGAGCTGCCTGGTAAAGTGATTGTCAAGCTGTGCAGACCTGTGGACTCCCATGCCATTCTTTGCTGTGTGCCACAAGGATTTTCTCTAGTAGATCATAGCTAGTGTTAGTATTTTTGCTCTGTGGTGTTAAGTCAGAATAAATAAGTCAGTTTAAAATAGTTTAACCGTAGTATAGTTTCTGTAAAATGTGCAATCAGGAAATAATTTTTTATCATCCAGGAAAATGTATACTACACATCATTAAGATTTATATTCTGCGATGTAGTTGAAAAAAAAAGACAAATGAGATTTATAATATGGTGCTAGTTGTCTGTACCCCTTGAGTACCTTTAGCCATGGTATCAGGTATTAGTCTGCATGGAAGATTACATGTTGAGATGTTCCCTACATCTCAGTTGCAACAAACTAAAATGGGATAAATAATACGTCAATTACAAGTTTAGTCTCCTGTATGCCATGACTGTTAATTGGAGACAAGGCTGTGTTTTTAGAAGGCATATGCTGAAGCTTAGCTAACTATGGTCTTTGTAAATAAATTTACTAGAACACAGCTATGCCTCTTCACCTAGGTGTTGTCTGTTGGTTATCTTGTTGCTATGGTGCAGTTGATGGTTGTTTTGTTGCTGTGGTGCAGGTGAGCAGCCGTTAAGGAACCAGAAGACACAGTGGGTTCTTTTGGTCTGGCTCTGTAAAAAGTTTGCCAGTGTGTAGTTATAAGATTTTTTTTTTCACTTTTTAAAAATGAGAAGCAGTTAAATCAACATTTTTGATGCATGCCAGTCATAAATTCCATTTCTGCTATTAAAGAACTAAGTTGGTTCACTATCTTTAGGCACTACTTTAATTATTCTGTCATTAATAGAAATTAGAATTTTGTTGGGAAGTGGCAGTTCGAACTAGAGATAAGCAGTTATTTTTCTGGCTTATATAATCATGTCATGTAATCAGTTTGTAAGTTAGGATTAAACTTTTTAATCTTTACTTATAAAATCTTTAGTCAGAACTTAGTTATTAAGTTAGCCTGTGATGTATGGACAGCCTTGGCTTTCTTCGGTCTGTGATGGGAAGGTCATTGTGCTTGTCTCTTCATCCCCACACTTCCCATCTCCTCCGTCCTTCCCTCCCCCTTCCCTCCCCCTCCCTCCCATTTTGATGTGGTAGGAATGCAAGGACAGGAGCTCTCTGATTGAGCTCTCTCTGACTGAGCTCTCTCTGATTGAGCTCTCTCTGATTGAGCTCTCTCTGACTGAGCTCTCTCTGACTGAGTTCTCTCTGACTGAGCTCTCTCTGACTGAGTTCTCTCTGACTGAGCTCTCTCTGACTGAGCTCTCTCTGATTGAGCTCTCTCTGACTGAGTTCTCTCTGATTGAGCTCTCTCTGACTGAGTTCTCTCTGACTGAGTTCTCTCTGATTGGGCTCCTTACCGTCTGGTATGACTGTGGTTATCGTGCTTAACGTTCCTGCATCTGCTGTCCCATGCCCAGATTGAGAGTAGTAGTGCTGTAAAGGATCGTGGGATGATTTGGTTTATAGGAAATTGTTACCATATTATTTGGACTATGATAACATAGTAAACAGACAGTAAATATTTAGCTGCTATACAAGGATAATGATGATGATGATTTAGTTGATAAGAAATGACTACTTGCCTGAAAGGGTTTTTTGAAATGGGATCATCCCTTAATTAGTATTTTGAAAATTCCTAAAAGAAAAAATATGGTTAAATACATGGGATAGTCTAGAATGATTTTTTTAAAGCAATTAAATAGTTTCTTTTGAAAAACAAAACAGGAGAAGGAGAAAGAATTAGAAAGAGAACGAGAAAGAGACAAAAAAGATAAAGAAAAATTGGAATCTCGATCCAAAGACAAGAAGGAAAAGGATGAATGTACTCCAACAAGAAAAGAAAGGTATGGCATATGATAGTTAATCTGCTTTAAGATTTGGAGTGCTGTTTGATTTTAAAGTATTTCTGTTATCAGTAACAACGAACCAGACATAGTTTTCACAATAAGCATGCTTGGCTTCTGCCTATAGGAGGCAGAGTTAACTGAGACTCAGGGCGGTTAGTTGCCACTTGGCTTGAGTAATTAGGACACCATCTCTTTACTTGGTTCATATGGTATCCTTAGCCTTAATTCACTGCAGGAATTCAGTTACACTATTGGGTATCAACCTCACAGCTTAAATAACAGCTTGTTATATCTCCTGTTGCTGCCACGGTATGAGTCTTGTTTGCTGTTTTGAAAGGAGAGTGTGTACAGAAGAGCCTGTGCCTGCTTATCATGTTAGTGTTAAGTCATTTGGTTCAGCTTTGCTATTTTGAATTTTTTAACTTTCTTAACTTTTAACTTGTTTAGTTTGTGTGTGTGTGTGTGTGTGTGTGTGAGAGAGAGAGAGAGAGAGAGAGAGAGAGAGAGAGAGAGAGAGATGCTTGCCACTGTGCTTCTGTGGAGTCAGAAGACACTTGGGGGTTGGTTCTTTCCTTCTGCCATGTAGGTCCCAGAGGATCAAATTCTGTAACAGTTCGGTGGTGGTGGTGGCGGTGGCAGGTGGTGGTGATAATGATGATAGCCACCTCACTGGAACATGTTTCTTACTTTTATAGTTTTTAAGTGCCTAATGAAGTGAAGCATTTGCTTTAGTAAACAGAATGAAAGTTTTCCACATTAAAAAAGTGGTTGCAAATGAGAAACCTGGCTTAATCACTCTGTATATACTTACAAATAACAGAATTACACTGACTGGTCTTTTATATCTTGATTATGTATATATTTGATTATGTATATAATTTAGTTTTATAGAAAAGTTACAAAAATCGTATAAATAATCTCTATGTACCTTTCACCCACATGCTCCACCTACTGAAATGCTTCTGTTTCTTTTAGTTCTTCCCCTTCACTTCACCTCCAACCAGTTAATTATAGTTACAGTGTCCTGTTCTCTGAATTGATTCATTTAACTTTAGTAAAAGAACCACATTAAGAAATTAGCATTGAAAAACAGTCTTCATTGTTTTCCAAACCAGAAAGGTCAGGCTTATTTCATCTTCCTAGTAATCTCTTACAGCAAAAGAAAATTGAATTTAGTTGAGTTCATTTGTTTTTGGGCAAGCTGTCTAAAGACTTACTTGTTCATTAAATAAAGGATAATCAACGTTGTTGGAAAATAGCACTAGAATGTCTAGTGAGAGTTAAGTCAGCGTAAGCTGGGAGATACTAGCTATTAACTAGTAGCTAGTTAGTAAAATTTAAAATTGGAATGCCTAGGTCTTTGTCACTTAGGGGAGTGTCTTTGTGCTTTGTTTTGTAGGAAGAGACGACATAGTACCTCCCCCAGTCCATCTCGAAGTAGCAGTGGTCGACGAGTGAAATCCCCATCACCCAAATCAGAGCGCTCTGAACGGTCAGAAAGGTCTCATAAAGAAAGCTCTAGGTCCAGGTCCTCTCACAAAGACTCTCCTAGAGATGCTAGCAAAAAAGCCAAAAGGTAAGTGCAAGTCAGTTGTACCTGTCTCAGTTACCACTTAGATAATTCCGCAAGCTTCAAAATAATGTGCTTGGCAATTTTTCTTTTTTGAAGGATTTGAGAAAAACAGAAATAGCACTCTTATTCTGGGTTATCTCTCTTGTTACTCCCTCAGTTTTTGTCATGATTCAAGTATAGAAGAAGTTAATTGACCAAGGATTTTCACACGTCCACTTTTGGGGGTTGGGGAAGCTGTTTATTCTTTTCTTTGTTTCTGTATAATAAATAGATCTAGATTGTGTCAAAGCTGAAAAAGAATACCCCTTCCCTACAGAAGTATTTGGGTAAGGAAATAGAATACTATTTATCATCTCTTCAATATGTATTTTAACATTTTATATATTTTATTTAAGCCTTTTAGTCCCACAAAAGTAGTTCATAAATGTATTTGATGTTACAGAGAGACATTTTCTTCAGAGCTGCACCTGAGTTACATGCTAATACTTTATTATCATAATCATTTTCTGTAAAGTCTTTATGAAATAGACTTTCTCTTTTTCTCACTTGTATGCATTTGTGTATGTATAAATGCATATGTATGTGGGTTTGTTTTTTTTTTTTTTTTTTTTTTTACAAAACTTAACAAAATTCCTGGTGCCAGATGCCATTAATCCCATTACCTGGGAGGTATAGGCTAGCTAGGGCTACAGAATGCGACCATGTCTCAAAAGCAACCAGTTATGTTGTTTTAAATGATGACCTTCAATGAGAATATTTTTTCCCTCAAAATTAGAGAGTATGCAGCTTCTTTGCTTTTCAAGTTGCTTGAATGGTTTAGTTGGCTCTTTGAACTTTATCTTGTGGATTAGAGGTTCAAATTTTGGGAGGAGGTATCAGTTACCTGGGGAGCTTATTAAAAAACACACATTCTCATTGGAGCAGGATAAGGGCTCAGAAATCTGTCTTTTAAAACAAATACTGTACTGATTACTCATGAATAGTAAGTGCAGAATAAATCCATGTGTTTGTGCATAGTAGAGAATAAATTTGAGTTTGCTGTTTGATTTAGTTTGTGGCTTACATGCTCTCGTAGAGCTCATTTTAAGCCATATAAGAATGTAAGCAGTTTTGGTAGCTGGTAACTTAAGCATTGTTGTTGTTTGTTTACAGGTCGCCCTCTGGTTCAAGGACACCCAAACGGTCTAGGCGGTCTCGCTCTAGGTCCCCTAAGAAATCAGGGAAGAAGTCCAGATCTCAGTCCCGGTCTCCACACAGGTCTCATAAAAAGTCAAAGAAAAACAAACACTGACGTATATTTTTAAGACGCTGTCACTTATTGGAAATGCAAGTTGTTTTGTGCCTGAATGGTTTTTTTCGTTTTTTTTTTTTTTTTTAATAAAAAAAAAAAAAAAACCATACACACAAAAACAAAAATTCTAATGAAAGAGCATTCCTGGGTTTTGTTTGTTTGTTTGTTTGTGAATGCATGTGTAAACTCATGGGTAACTGCATCTGTTGACCTGTCATTGTTTTATATTGTATAAATTACTTTTGTTGTGGCTGTTTTCTCAAGATGAAATTTTTATTGTGCTAATGAATTTCATCAGAAATGTGTCCAATGGATCTGCTGGCAGTAGTAGTATTTTGTTTTAGGATGTTGTGACTTAGACACATAATACGGATGTCTTCCCCCCTTTTGTAGCTTTGACAATTTGAATTAGATTTCAAATAAAATCTGAACAGAAAACTATAATGTTGTTTTTTTGCCCAGTTGGTGACACCAAGTCCCTTAAAGACCTACTAAGTGAATTTGGCACATTGCTGTTTCTTATCCCTAGTGCACTTTACAAGCTCCAGTGTTCAAGTAGCTAGTGTTTTATAATTACTACAATGACTTTGAAAAGTTACGGGACCCAACACTCCTGTTCAGTAGGTTTTGCTTATCCATTTCTGTAAAAAGGGTTTCATACCCGGAGATGAGAAGGCTCGAATGAGAGGGTATGATGTGTATCTGTTACTCTAGTGCCTGCTGCTTAAAACAGTTCTTTCTCAAAGACACAACATGACTTTAAAACACTCAGCCCATCTTCTGAGCAATTAATGAATTTAGGGTAAATTTAATTTTTATCTTCTATCATGAAACAAGTTTATTTATAAAAGGTTTTATAAAACAATTACCATAGTATTCTTTTGTATAATAGTTGCCTTTTTATAATTGTCTATAGGTTATCTTTAAACACTGGTATCATGATATTTGTACAAATTTGTTTGAAACAGCTTTTTGTTTTGAAGGATTTGGTTTGAAGTACAGCTTTAAATAAAAATTGAAAAATTAAATGTTTTTTCAGGCAATTTCAACATCCAGTGGTTTATAAATTCAAGGTTCAATAAGTTGACTTAAACCAGAGTTGAATTCTATTATAAACCGGAAAGAACTTGGCTGTGGTCTGGGGAAGAAATAGAGAAACTTGTGAATGTTGATCACAGTCCCGCAGAGAATATACTGTAATAAAGGTCTTGTGGACTTGGCCTGACCTGGTGTCTGTCAGTCTTGCTTTCAGGTTTCCATCTAGGTACTTCATATAGTGCTTTATGGTTTTTCTGTAATAATGGATTGTTTGGATTTAACTTTTTTTTTTTCCACCTTGTTTACTTAATCTTGCCCAATCACAAAATAAGGTGTCTTCTACCCATGATTTGGGGAGTAGTCATATCAGCTGTACAGTAAGGCATGTCTTTTCCTTATCCAACACATCTACAGAAGCTTTAGAAATGAGCCAGTCATAATTGCTTTACATTGTGGTTCTTAGCATGAAAATAGTATTCAATCAGTCCTTTGTTTACCTGCTTTTTTAGGAAATGTTAATTCCTTAAAGTTGCTCAGAATAATTAATGTGAACATTTGGTGCTGATTCTTAAAGATCTATATAATAAATACAGCCATTACAAGAGGACCATGTTTCTCTCCTGTGTCCATTGTCCGGGAGAGTGGCATTTTATATCATCTTTCTTTTAAGAAAAATGGTGTTGAATTGCTGGCAGTTTTGGTATTCCTCATTCCCGGCATCTTGAGATAGACAAATAACTGGTCACAAAGTGATTCTTCTTTTTTTCAGGCATTTATGAAGGATAGGTACTTTTCTCTCTTGATTACAACACTTCAGCTTGATTTTGGGTGTTAATTTGTAGTGTTTTCTACTGCAGTGGATCCATGTTATAACTATTATAGTTAATTTTGGAATGGATAAAACTGGCTTCCTTTTGGATAGGTGGGCAATTTCTTAGACCTGATAGAATAATTTTGGGAGTTCTTTATGTATATATTAGGTTGCATTGGATTTTGTTTTCTTGAATTGTAAATAGCATTAAGTAGGTTATTTCCCATTTTTCTTTATGAGGAAACATCTAGAATAAGCTCTTAAAATTCACATGGATTCAAGTGGCACACACTTGTTATTTCAGCATTGAGGCTACATGACTGTAAGCTCAGGAATTGAGACCACCTTGGGCAATAGAGAAAGATCCTGTCTCAAAAACAGGGTCCCTGTAAATTTAATGGGATCAGAAACTGGTCTTACAAGAAGGAAGCTGTTCTGCATATTTCTTTTTTAAATAGAAGCTTAGTTTTCATATCTAAAGAACACATAGCATAATTCCTGTGAGTTAAAGTGTTCATAAATGATCTGAGAGTTACAGGAAAAGATGGTTCCGGCTGTGTAGCACACTGCCATCCTCTACTAATTGCATGGGCGAGGAGATGCTCTGTTGTCCCCCCTACAGTGTCCCCAACACAGGGACTCCCTACCACGGTGATGCCATCTGCTCTGCGCAAAGGTAGAAGTAACATGTTGGTTGATTTCTTACCAAAGAGAGACCTGTGACTAAAGAGGACTGTGAGGGTGGTTTTCTTTGGCTTTGTAGTTCCATTTTTCTGTGAGTCAGCATGTGGGGGTTTCTAATAGTAGTGAGTTAGAGATTAAGGAACTGGGGAGACAGAAAGCCCTGATCCCAAAGGATCCTTTTATTTGATTCACAATATTTTTGGCGTTTTTGCTAAATTTTGTAGAAATTGCTCTGTGTTGACCTAATTTTCTTTATTGCAGGTCATTCCTATGGGAATTGTATTCCAGTTAAAGAGTGTTGGAAGGAATACTTCCTCTGACCTATGTATTTTTCCCATTCTTTAATATCCTTGAGTACTTGAAAAACACCTAAAAAGAAATTTTGTTCATGATCAAATGTAGGTTTATTAGAAATATCCTATACATTTGCCTTGATGGTGGTGTGGGTTCTGAAAAATGGCATGATCATGATAATGGTTTATCATGGTTAAAAATGAGAGAGAAACCTGTTGCCAAAATGAGTTAAGCTATTCTGATGACCACAACTGTGTGATTTCTGTAGCAGAAGAAGTTGTTTTTAAAAATAAACTACCCCTTTTCTAACACACTGCATTTTCAAAATTAGCTTTTGTTTGTTGTTTCCCTCTTCTGACTTTTAGTGGACAAGCCTACAAAAACTTGAATGCAGGTATTTGTGAAGACAGTATACGTTTAAAGGGTCTTGTGATGAAAAACTCACATTAACAAAATGTTTGGGGTTTTCACATTTTCATGTGCATATTTTGGAATAGATTTTAGGGAGTGCTTCTTATTATTTTGGATTTTTCCTGTTTTTGTTACCAGCTTCCTAAGATTTAGCTAACACACGAAGACAAATCCTAGGGCGGTGTAGTGGTGGACTAAGAGGCGGGGGTGCGCTGCCGCCCCAGGTGAGCCTGTTCCAATGCCTGCTTGTTCAGTGCCACCTCCTGCAGTGCTAATGTAAAATGTCCTCCTTCACTTTTGTATGTAATTGTGCTTAGAGTGTCAGTGTTTTTATTCTTTTAACTTCAGGTTCTTGTATGTTGTGTCTGATTTGAAATAGCAGAGAAGACAGATTTGTAGAAATGGCTCAGCTGAAGTGCTCTGCAGTGGGACAGATGCCATGGAAGGCTGCCTTTTGGATGAGACTGGCACCTTATAGTTTTCTATGGAAAGATTAGTCGCAAACAAAGTTTGTAGAAGTCACTTTGTTGTTGTTTTTCTTTTTAACTTTTATTAATTAAAACACAATGTTTTCATGGTAAATTTAGACTGCTTATGTAATTTTCTGTATACGATTTTCTAACGGGAACCCTGTATGACAATCCAGCTTGCGACGCTTTTTTTCCGTGCAGACTAGTGATGGGAGGAGCTTTGTCTGTTCGTTGTAGCAACAGAGCCGCTACGTTTTATGCAGTAAAACTCCTACCAGATAGTTTCATGATAGTGATTCCCTACTAATTAGAAAATTTCATACCCTTGTTTTCTTTGTTAAAGAAGTCTGTTCTGTTTATTTCACTGAGGAAAACTTCAAACTCCCAGCATACAGCAATGACCATCTCACTACCCACCTATATCAGCTCGCTAGTTCATCTGTTTTGTTTGTAAACAGAACATGGCATCATTGCACTAAAAACTCCTGGTTCTTTTCTAAGGTTTTGTTTATTTTTAGTTGTGATAAAATGCTCTTGATGAAAATTTACCATCTTAAGCATTTTTAATTGCACAGTTTGCTGGTGTTAGGTATGCTCACGTTGTTGTGTGACCAACCTCTATTACTCTTCATTGCAAAACTGAAACTCTGTACCCGAGTTCCCCCTCTCCTCTGCCCCGCCCCACCCCTGTAGCCACATTCTACTTTGTTTCTGTTTGACTAATCTAGAAAGTGAAATATAAACATCATTTAATTAAAATTCTTGACCATTTGTACAACTTGGTGTGCTCTGTGGTCTCTTTAGTGGTTTGTATGATGTAATTTCACACCAGCACGTCATAGCCTGGGATACTAAAATACACTTAGGAAGCAAACTGATTTTGAAACTGCAGTGGATTGATAAGAATGAGCGTGCTCAGCTGGTTTTTTGGTTTATTTATTGCCTGTGAAAAGGAAGGGGCTTTTTTAGTACTTGCTCTGCTTTGCGCTTGCTTTGGTACTTATTTTGCTACCAAAAGGAAAGATAAATTGCTGGTTTTGTTTTTTAATGTTTTTTTTCACCTGTCTTAGTAAACACAGTATTTTCAAATCATTTTAGAATGAAGAACGTCCTTTTGCATCTTTAAAATTTTAAACCTTGGTGTTGCGTGACAAGCAGCAGTGGAGGAGGAGGCAGAGGAAGAGCCTCGGCTGTGGACGCGTGTGGGTGTGCCTGATGTTTTGTTTCTCCTCACCTAGAAACAGGATGATAACTTTAGTTACTATAAGGTGCAGCCACGTGTATACTACTGGTGTAGTGCTGTCTTTAGTGATACTTAATAAACACTCAGTGTTCCTGGGAACTGAAGCATCCTGTAGTTAAGTAAAAACAAATTCCAAAACACTCAAGTATTTTTAATAATAAAAGATCATTACATTTGGTTAATGTTTCTTACTCTGGTCTGTTGGTGTATATGTTGCACAGCACTGACTTGGTGATGTGTTAGCCCAGGATAACATTTTGTTCTCCCTTCCTTTTGAAGAAAACATTCTTGTTAATGTCTGGCATGGTGGTACATACCTTTTATCCCAATTGGGAGGCAGAGGCAGGGAAGTTTGAGGCCAGCCTGGTCTACATAGTGAGTTCTAGGCTAGCCAGAGTTACATGGTAGGACCCTGACTCAAAATAACAAAATAAAGTAAAAATACCTTCTGTCAGTTGTGAGAAATTCTACTAGTCAAGATTTTTAAGAGGAAATCTAACCATGAGCGGCTGAAATACGGTGTGGCATGAACCAGGTGAAGAATGGTGTAGAATCCCGAAGCATGGGGTTTGTTGTACAAGTTCAAGGTTTAAAAAAAGTCGACACAGATCAACAGGGCTGAGCAACAATATGTGCTTTTCATAAAATTGACAATAAAGTCCCCTAAGAAAATAAAGAAGGGACAAGCAGGTGTGATCACACTTATATTTTATATGTATTTGCAAGTTGGAGTCTTATAGCTTCAGATTATGCAAGAAGAAATGTGCCCTAAAACTACTTTTAGAATAGATCTGTAACTATATGGAACTTGAAAAGGAAATCATACTTTAAATTTTATTCAGAAAGAACAGTTTTGTGGAAATGTCCTCAGGACTTTGGCAAAGCTCCTTTGGAGTCCTCAAAGCTGTAAAACCTGAATTTGGAGGAGCCTACCTGAGTATAAACACTGTGTGGTGGCTTCATATAGTTGAAACACCACACTGAATAAACACCTCAGATAGCAGCTGCATATTCCCAGAGAAGTGGTATTAGTTGATTTTTTTTGTTTGTTTCAGCATATTTTACAGCAGTGTGCTACTTACTGGATATGACCAGTGTATTAAAGGGTTCAGGAAACTGCTTTTCATCCAGTTTGCTATGCTAACATTCCATAAAGGCTGGCGTATCTTCACAGGCCTCTCCTGGAGTGTAGTGAGGTGTTAGACGCTAGAAAGTGTTATATTAACAAGAAGCTATCTTCTCTAATTGCTATAATATTTAGCTAAAATGAATATAAGCCCTGTAAGTTACAAAATTGGATGCATGTATAGCTTATGTTTTAATATTTGACAGAATGCACAGGATATATTCTAAGAGTGTGTTTTTCCAGAATGTTCCGCAGTATGCCCAACACTGCCAGTTCTGTATGTGTAAATGCCACAAGGCAGAGGTACCACTCATCAAATATTTCCCAAGAAGCATCTACATCTGTGTCTAAAAATAGTGGTTTAATTCTGAATTGATTGCCCTGAAAGTGTGCTTAATTTGACTTAAATAGCTGGTATGTTACAGAAAGTCTTTAAGTGGGGAGTGATCATTTTACTTGTTTGTTCTCATGATTGACATAAGAACTTGTTAAAGCTTCCCAGAACATTTGCATATATTTTGGAATGAAATCTAGTAGAACCTTTACTTTGTGAATATTAAATGATAAGACCAGAATTAACAGTTGTGGAGAGTGGGAGAAGGTCTGGTATTAAGGATTATGCTGCCCACTCTGTGCATGACATCTGTTCCTAAGTGTCAGGACTCAGCCGTCTACAGTAGCTCTTTAAAATATCTACTTTATAATCAAGGCACAGGTACCGACAGGATCCTGTTCATCGAAGAGTTCTGGTGATTTTTGGTGCGTGACACCACAGTGGAATTCAGAGTCCTTAGTGACACAGACAGCCAGTTTTCCAAGAACCTTCACCTTCTTAAAGAACTCAGATGATCAGAAGCTGCAATCTAGTCTAATTTGGTGTCTGATGTTACGCTTGCACCCTTTGTTGGTTTATACTGTGTCTTTGCATAACACCCGCTGGGAGGTTATGGGACTTTGATATTCTTGCAAAAGCTCCCGTGACTGTTTATGGTTGTTTTCTTCGTTGAAATTGAAGATGTACCTGTAGTGGCATTTTGAGGGGGTAATGGAAGACTTGTCCCCCCTGTCCTCTCCAGATTTCTTCTCTGCAGCTTTTAGCTTTTTTTCTTTGCAGAATGTGTTGCAAACAAGCTGAAAACAATTCCTGGTCTAGAATGATGTGTCTCTTCACCGCTTAATGTGCACTTTAAAGCTTAATGTATATCCTTTGACAGATCTGCCCAGTTCAAGAAGACCGGGGCAAGGGTGTGGAAGGCTGGTTACCACTCTGAGGCACGAGTGAATCTAAGCGTCAGACATCAGGACTTTGAGGTTTTTAGGTAGTGTGTATGTAAAGCAATTTTGGTAGCTTTACTCAAGATTTTTATCCTCTTTCGTATAGATGGGCTCCAACAGAGAAATCTACTGTCAAGGAACTCAGTAATGAGAGGGGCCAGGCCCAAAATTGAACAGGATGGCTTTGGCTGGCAGAATGTTCTAGAAAATGGAAAACAGTGTGATGGGGAAAAGATAGGTGGTCAAAAGGAGGGTGGCAGCGCCTGGGCTGAGGGTTCAGTAGCTGGCTGTGGGGACAGTTTCAGATCGAGCTGGCTGGAGTGCTAGCTTGTCTCAAGGGGACACAGTACCCCTGCATTGACAAACGGGAGGCACCATGGCACAGCAAGGAATGGAGGATGGAACAAGATGGGGAGGCCAGGTAGAGCCTAGCATTTTATGCAAGGGAAGCAAGATGCAGTTTGGAAAGATCACTCCGACCACTGTGCAGACAGGGTGGGAAAGAGGAGAGCAACAGGGTAACCAGAGAGGAGACAGGTTAAATGTGATCGTGCGTAAGGTATCTAGCACTGCCCCAACGTGTAGTGGCTCTCTAAGTAATTTAGGCACTCTCATCGTTTGCTTGGACCCTGTGGTTCCTACCCACAGCAGGCTAAGTCTTCACCCAGATTGACTTCACTTGGCTTCTTCTGTAGAGACCTGCTAGCAGAGGAGCAGGACCCCTTGCTTGCTCTTGCTGGCACACGAGGAACCTGTCTGCTACACAGTGATCCTTTCTGTCTTCAGTTCACTGCCATCTGCTGCACCACCTCCCTCCTGCGGCACGGCAGAGGGTTAGTAGAGTATTTGGGATGCTGACTTGTGGGATTATCTATGTTGGGCTAAGCAGGCTGTTTTGCAGGAGCCTTTCTCAAGACCATGCATGCGTACAGTGTCTCCTCGGGCAGAGGATGCCATTTCTGAACCTGATTTCCGGAGGCTAAAGAACTGCCGGACATACTTTGGAAAACTCTTTGGAACTGGTTAGGCAAATTTTTTTCAGGGTGTCTTTTGTTTAAAAGTAGAGAATCTCTAGCTATATTAAAAAAAATGAATTCTCTTGGAAGACCTGTTTGGAGGGCAGAGAATTGACAGCATAGCTAGAGAATCGGGTGTGGAGCATTGCAGGAGTGGAGAGAGCAGCCAGTTAACAACCAGTAAGGGGCAATCCAGCAGGTACCTGCCAGGGAGGGTTGAAGCTCCAGTCTTCAGCCTCTTGTCTTGGCTAGAAGTTCAGATTCCAGGAAGGGACTGCCTGATAGATTCTGCCCCCTCCCTATCAATGTTGAGAACTGTAGGGTATGTATGATCAGATCATTTGCTATAATTTACTTTGCCAATACCCTGCTAGCAGCTCTTCTTTGTTTCTACTTTCCTCCAGTTCTACACAATGCCGCAATGACTGTCACTATGTCTGATAGCTTTGTTAGTACACATAAAAAGTTTGGAGTTATTTTTACATATGGGAACTATTGGGTCAAAGAATATAAACATTTTAAAGTTAAGTGATGGATAAGTATCAGCTTTCTTTGAAAAAACCAAACAACAACAAAAGCCCCAAACAAACAACAACAAAATCTGCATTGTTTAAGACCTGTTGTGTTGGGAAATGAGTATGTGCCACGCCTCTGCCAGCCCTGGGAATTTGTGACACACTTTTTAAAAGGAGTTCAGATTGGATGAAATTACTTGTCCCCAGCTGGGGAGATTTCTGGTCTCTGTGAAGCAGGGAGATTTTGTCAGGCTCTCTAGATGACTGAAGTAACTGGTTTAGTCATCTGGAGAAATCTGTGGGTCTCAAGCAACCCCACTTGCATAAACCATGCTGAGTGGCAGCCATGTCCCTAGATACTCGCTGGTTTCCTCTGACAGCTGAGGCACAGAGCCAAAGACACCCAATATGAGTCTTCTGTAGCCCATTTCCCCTCTTTTAAACCATTGTACTGTTTATAGAAGAGAGAAAACATATAGTAACTTCAATATACATCTTTGAGTGACTTTACCTGTTTTCAATTTTCATGTGTAATTTTGTTGGGTTAGTTTGGTGCATGTGCAGATCTCTCTCTCTCTCTCTCTCTCTCTCTCTCTCTCTCTCTCTCTCTCTCTCTCTCCCCCCCCCCCCCCCCCCCCCATATGTGTTGCCAGGTGAGGAGAAGGGAAGACATTTCTTATGTTAAAAAAAAAAAAAAAATCAGGCGGAGCTATAATTGTCCTCTTCCAAAGAAGGGCTATCAGGTGAGTTTCTAGCTTTCTACTGTGCACTGGAAGATGGTTTGATTTGTGTGTCTTCTAAGTGATGATCAGGATGAATGCTCTGAAGCCCTTCTTCCCCGAGAGCTCATTCTAACCTATACATTCTAACCTGCAAATCTTGTTTTGTGTTTATTATCTACAAAGTAGCAGGCATGAGCATCAAATGTGGCCATATGGGAGAGGAAAGCATCCCCCCCTTCATCATGGGTGAGGCTACCCAAGCTTGTCAGAGCTTTTGGTGTGGGTCGCCTCTTTCCAAGTAGTGATCAGGTTGTCAGGTAAATAGTGACACCCCAATCATCAAAAGCCAAGAAGAGAACCACATTAAACATACTCAACCCTCCTCTTCCTGTCACGACTTTTTACAACCTGATCTACCACTGTTCCTATAATCCTTGTATTAGGTTATGGACCTTGAGGCTGCCCCTCAAATCAAGCCACTCCTCCTTGCGACTGACAGGGCCTGCTGTGGTTAGAGGACACAGATCTCAAGGTGTGAGTTAGGAGAGCAAGCTCAGCCTTTCCCTTTGATAGCTACAAGATAAATGTATGGTCCTACCAATACCTACCTCCTTGGCATATAGGCTGTGTTTGCTCCATTAAATCATCGACGGGAACTTCCCATCCCCAGAAAATACATATGAGTTGGAAAATCTCTTTGGTGGGGAGTTTCTCTGAAGGCTCTTCCTGTACACCCAATGCTGTACATGAGGCCCTCCCTCCCTGGCCACCCCCCTGCTGTACATGAGGGCACTCTGTCCTGCTCTTTTAAGCTATTAACTCTTCATAGTCTCAGAATGGTCCCATGGTTGTGAGTCTTGCTATCCTAATAAAGCTCATTCTTAAGGTTAATTGGTCTTAACTTCCTTCTGCATGCACCAACTGAATCTACAATTCATTTTGTTACAACACCACTGTGGATGAGGGCTGAATGAGAAAGGCCCCCATGGGCTTGTGGGTTGTGATGCTTGGTCCCCAGTCAGTGAAACTGCTTAGAAAGGATTAGCAGGTGTGGCTTTGTTGGAGAAGTTGTGTCACTGGGGGTAAGCTTTAAGGTTTCAGAAGTCTACACCAGGCCCAGTCTTTCTCTTTCTGCCTGCAACTTTTGGATCAGATGTGAGCCTGCAGCACCATGCTTGCCTGCCTACCAACATTCTCACTGCAATAATGATCATGGACTAACCAAGCAAGTCCCCAGTTATAAGAATTATCTTGGTCATAGTGTCTCTTCACGGCCATAGAACAGTAACTAAGTCAACCACTAAGGCTGAAGCAATTTTCTTCACCTTAGGTTTTATATAGGCCATCCCATCACCTCCAGTATCCCAATACCCCTGGGACTGGGGCCTCTCTACACTGTCCGTCATTCAAAACCTGGCAAAACCTTCTGCATCCTTAACCTCAAAAAGGTTATATGTTATTTATCTAAAGAAAACCCCTTGAAAGTGAGGCTATAGAGAGTTTTGCTAAAGCTACGCTCTGGCACGGGAGTATAGCTGCCCCCCATAATCCTATACAGAACTAGCAGCCTCTGAGTCAGTCACCCTGCACACACAGCAGACACCATAGTCCTCACAGATCAAGCAACCACATGAGAATGATGTCAGGCATGATGAAAGACCCCTGACAGCTCCCAGGAGACCTTCTGGATCCTTCTGGATGTGTGCATTGAAACTAGGTCAGAGCGTTGAGTTACGTAGGAATGGAAAGCTCACAGGTGCCTGCAGGTACATCACGAAGGACTTGAGTCAGAGCGAGGCAACTTAGGTTCTCCCATGAGCTGAGCCAGGGAAAGACATTTCTTGTTCCTCGTGCTCCAAGCCCTTTTAGTCAAATCAATTTCCCAGACACTCGCCCACAGACCAACTCCATAAGAATCACACAACTCTCAGAAACTCAGATCTCTGGTCCAGCAAGTCTGGAGGGGGGTCTGGGACTCAGTGTCTTTTGGAAAAATTCAAACTTGTGTAAAAGGAGAAGGAACAGTATGGTGGACCAAAGCCTCTCTAATTAGCTTTAGTCTATATAATTCCCAGGCATAAGACTTTAATTATACACAGTCAGCATGCCTCTTCACAAGATACAGAAAACAAACAAACAAACAACAACAACAACAAAAACACAGAAAAAAAACCCCACAATACTGTGTGCACCATGAAAAATTATTAGTGACTCCTTGGTATCATCGGAAGTTTGGCTGTGTTCACAGATTCACAAATGTCTTACAAAGTTTTTTTTTTTCATGTGAAGCCCAAATCAGGCGTAGACAAGCAAACCACCTTTAACCCATCGATGCGCCCCAATTTCAGTTTTCTTTAAAGAAACTGTTGCTTTCTTTTAGCCTGACCCACAGTCTGGGGTTTTGTCAACTGTACCCCACCTAGTAATTTGACCTGGGGTCTAGGTTGGCCTTCAGTTCAAGCATTTTGACAAGATTACATAAGAGGAGGTTGGGTGCACTCCCTCAGAGGCACATGGGGTCTGCTGTGTCTCTGTGGCAGGAGTGGCTGTTGGTTCCTAAGAGGTTTTTGTTTGTTTTTTGTTTTGTTTTGTTTTGTTTTCTGGAGTTGCAATTGGCCATTGCTTTTTCACTGATTAGCAGAGCACTTCCCCTTGGGGACTGTCTGCTTACACCATGGTGCAGTTCCTTGAAGACTGGCAGCCTAAGTGCTGGCTTCTCTCTAGTTTTTAAAGTCACCCTATTGTCCTCCAGAGTGGGCATTGTAATGTTCAGGATCTTGTAACCTTGTTGATCCTGGTATATTTGGTGGGCTTCAGTCGTTCTCAGTTCTTATCCTTTGAATTCCTCTCTTTGGCCAGCGTGACCCTCTTTTACACTGCCCTGAATACTTTGATAGATACCATTGCTCCCCCCCCCCCCACTCCCCAGAGCATTCTAGTTTTCAGAAATAGCATAGTCCCCTAGCTCCTCTTGTACACTTCTACTTTAGACCTGAAACCGACATTTCTCCAAGGAGTTTAGTCATTATTAAAAAGACTCCTCAGAAGATGCCAGATATCAACCTCTGGCCTCCACATTCATGATCATGGATACATTTGGACACACACACACACACACACACACACACACACACACATACACCCCGCTCCTCAGGTAATTCTGATAGGACATCAAGCTTAAAGATTGTTGAGTTAAATCTAACTTCTTACTCCAATCAACTCCAAAATGCTGTTATTTTTCCTGCTAATTGAATACAAAAATGTAGTATAAAACTACATTTTAAAAAGATTTTTATTTTAAAATACAGAACTCTTTATTTTTTAAAAATTTATATAAGCTAAAACTTATATGTGACTTGTATTCTTGTTCTTTGCTTGTTTTACTGTAAATTGATATAACCTTAAAAAAAAAAAAAAAAGAAGTGTGTGAGTATATAGCCCATATCCTAATTATTCTCTGATCTAGAAGTCCTACTTTGAAAAGGTAGGTCTCAAAAAAAAAAAAATAGGAAAAAAATACAGAAAAAGATGAATATATCAGAGTTTCATTTGGAATCAACAAAAAACAAAAAAAGCAAAACCAAAACCTATAAAAACATGTAGTTCAAATATCCAGGATCAAGGCAGTGGCTTGGTAGGATGCTGAGAGGTTGCTGGTCACAGTCTTATGAGATAGTTAAGTAAGCATAGGAGGGCTTTACTGTCAGATACAGCATTATATAGCAATTATGGTGTTTTATTACAATACGCATATTAAAAACTTTAAATGGAATATATCAAACATATATAATATAACATACCTCCAGGTGATCCAGCCTTTTCATCCTTCCTTCCTTCCTTCCTTCCTTCCTTCCTTCCTTCCTTCCTTCCTTCCTTCCTTCCTTCCTTCCTTCCTTTTTGCCAAATGACTTAAATATGGATTTTTAAATATGGATTTTATAATTTTGTAAGTCCATTTTATTTACTGTCTATGTGACTTGGGAAGAACATGTGTCCAGATGAGTGCATACAGAACAAGCGGCATCACTAGGCAGGTGACAGTGGGGGAGGAGGTAAAAACACTGACTGGGCGGAGAAGGGCCAGGGTGCAGGCGATGAGGAAACTCTGCAGCTCCGCCTGACTCCAGTGTGCTCACGCACAGCCGTTATACATCTGGTTTTGGCTCTAAGGTCTCTTCTAGTCCCTCTTGCTTCACAGACCTGTCATCCCTGGGGAGTATTGAGGAACTTTTGCTGCAAGGACGTCTGTCCTGTGGATTGGTGGTGGGGTGATTGTCCAGCCTGGCATAGGAAAGCGTTTGGTAGTGACTGGGGCTTGCCCTTTAATGATTAGATATTGAACACGCTCTCTTGCTTTGTGTTTCTTCGTATTACCTTCCTGAGATCTGGAGCTCCTCCCCTCCACCTCCTCCATCTAGACTGGAGGCGACACTGAGGCACAGCTCAGGGGAGGAACGGGAGAAGCCCACATCCAGCCACCAGCCTACCCCTGTCTATTTGACAACTCAATCTCATGGCACCTCCTTAAGGGCACATCTCTCTCTTTATTGTTTTCTCTTTCTTAAGAGGGAATGAAGGGGGTGAGGATGGCTAGGCAGGGAGGAACCTTGAAATAGAGCATTGGGAGTGGTAGGCTGAGACTTTAACTCCTGTAGGCACCTGGCTGATTTAGAACAACGGAGGGGTAGAAACTGAATTGTAATTTAGGAGAGCCAGTTGCGGTGTATCCCAGGTGTCAGCTGGGTGTTCTGGCACGGACCCAAAGCCCAGACATGGAAGAAAGACTGGCTCTTAACTGAGACTGAAGAAGTAAAGCAATAGATATGAGACACACTTCCCAAGATCTTCTTCTCATTTATATATTTTATGAGGCTTCCATAGAAGCCTACTTCTTGGAAAACCTGATGTGTGGAGAGGCAGCCTAGACAGGTCCCTAGGAGGTCATGGCAACAGGGTGAGAATTGCAGACCTGTCACAGTGTGAAAGGGGGAGTGGGTTGGCTGATACTTCAGGTCTCTGGTTGGAAACAGTTTACATTTGAAGTTTAACTTCTTTTCTAAATTTTATCTTATGTGCATTGATGTTTTGCTTGCATGCATGTCTGTGGAGGGTGTTGGATCCCTTGGAGCTAGAGTTATAGGTAGTTGTGAGCTGCCGTGCGCGTGCTGAGGATTGAACCCTAGTCCTCTGGAAGAACAGCCAGTGCTCTTAACCTCTGGGCCTTCTTTCCAGACCCTAAGTTTAACTTCTTAAAATTTAATTAAATGTGTGTGTGTGTGTGTGTGTGTGTGTGTGTGTGTGTGTGTGTGTGTGTGTGTGAGTGATGACGGTATCTGCTAGTCAGTGAATGAGTACCCAGTTTTTAAAAAAAATATTTATCTATTTTTATGTTATATGTATGAGCCCTTTATCTGTGCACCATGTGTGTGCCTGATGCCCTTGGAGGCCAGAAGAGGTGTTGGATCCTGTCATGGTTTGAATATGCTTAGCCCAGGGAGTGGCACTATTTGGAGGTGTGGTCTTGTTGGAGTAGGTGTGTCACTGTGGGTGTGGGCTTTAAGACCCTCACCTAGCTGCCTGGAAGCCAGTCTTCCACTAGTAGCCTTCAGATGAAGATGTAGAACTCTCAGCTCCTCCTATACCATGCCTGCCTAGATGCTGCCATGTTCCCACCTTGATGATAGTGGACTGAACCTCGGAACCTGTAAGCCAGACCCAATTAAATGTTGTCCTTTATAAGACTTGCCTTGCTCGTGGTGTCTGTTCACAGCAGTAAAACCTTAACTAAGACAGAGCTCCTGGAATTGCAGTTACAAACAGTTGTGAGCTGCCATGTGGGTTCTGGGAATCGAATCCAGGTCCTCTGAAAGAGCAGCCAGTGCTCTTAATGTCTGAGCCTTCTCTCCAGACACATGCCCAGATCTGATGTAGGCTCTGGAGGTCCAAACTCAGATCCCATGCTTTCTCTTTAAGCACAGCCATCTCCACAGCCGCGCTCCCCCCCCCCCCCATTTAACTTGCCTTGGATCTACCTTCTTGTCATTGCCTATAAATCTGCCTTGTTCTTAGCTGACAGACGTTTAAGTTGTTTCCATTCTGTTTTATTGCACATGTGGTGTGCACAGGGTTTGAGCATTGGAAGAGCACTTCAAAGAATATCTCCACAGAAAGAAAATCCTTCAGGGTGGAACTGCTGTATTCAAGAGTAGGGACATTGTACGGTTTTGACGGGCTTTTACATTTCCCTCTTCGAACACACCAATACTCTTTTTCTATGAGAGGTGGGGGCTGTGGAGCTGAGGAGTAGGGTAAGTTGGGGGGAGGAGGAAATCCTCGTAAGAGGGGAAAGAGCCAAGGCTGAGGGGAAGGATGCGGCTTTGATTAATACTCAGTTGTCACTCTACTCAAATTATTAATTTGTGAGTAGGTGGCTCTGGAGTCGTTTTCCCTTCATTTCCGTCCCCTGATTCCCCCAACTTATGGAGCTCATCTTGTCAGAGGCTAAAACAGACAGAAACAGGTTTGAGGGTGAAGGTAATGACCATTGGCATACTTGGCCTGGGTCACAGGGAATGGACCTGGGTGTCTCCTGGGAAGCCTGGCTTCCTAAGAAAAGAGCTGATCTCACTGTGCACTCACAGTATCTGAGGACTGGGGAGCAGCTTGACTGGGTTGCTGGCAAGTACATTTATTGACTCCCCTAGAGTGGCTCATTTTGGAAGTTCTAGAGTGTGGTCCCCAGACCAGGAGCAGCAGCAGCCATGGGAAATGGTTATTCTTGGCCTGACTCCAGGTCTGCAGAGCCAGGAACTCAAGAGGGCCCAGCAATCAAGCCCTCTAGGTGACTCCAAGAAGTGCTCCAGTTTGAGAGACTGCAGCAGAATCCAGAGGGGACACAACAGAGTTGATTTCCAGGAAAGCATCTGTATCCTGCCCTTTCTAGGGGCAGAAGTGACTTAAGCACAGCACCTATCTCTCTCCCAGCTTGGACTTCCTCCTGTTCCAGTGAGAAAGGGCCCTGTGGGTGTGCCAAGGTCTCCCAGGAGGTCAGCTCGCCGTTTCTCTTCTCCATCATGAATGTAATCTATTGGGCTAATAAAATGCCACACAGGCCTCATTCTGTAGGTCCCCTGGTGGATTCAAGATAGAGTCTTTAATAAGCACTTCCCACATACGGGGATAAGGGAGAGCTATGCAAAGAAGAATAGCCTAACGGACTTAGTAATGGTGTGAGCTCTGCTTTGGAGGAGATAAAAACCACTGTGTTCGCTAATAGCTTTACCATCATATTTTAGAGTCCAGGAAGTTACACATATCAAAGGTAAATATCTTTGTCAGGAAAGGGGCCTCTTGGGATGCAGAGAATATGAGGATATTAGAACTGAAAAGGGCAGCTTGAGAAGGTAATAAAGTCGTGTCTCATCTAGGAATAATATTGAAAAATGCTAACACAAATGATTGAAACTCTCCAAGGAGTTAGCACGTTGTGCTGTGGCTCAGTAGAATGGGCCTTGGAGACACTGCACAGAATGGAATTCCAGAGGTGTTCCGGGCATGACGATGAGCCAGGCCTGCGTGTTTCCATCCACTAGAGCGGGCAGACGCCACTGGAGCTTGACGCTGGAGTATAGAGAAACAGACCATCTGTTCTAAGTGGGCAGAGACCTTTCATTGTGCCCTGAGACGGGGGCACAGGCTGAGGGTAAATGTGGGGTGGCCAACTTCCCCCACCACAAGACCATAGAGGCCCGAGGCTGATGGCAGGGTAACCATTTCTGCTTGTATATTTCCATGCTATGTGGAGGGGGCAGGGGTGAGAGTCCCCCCCCCCCCAACCTTTCTCTTAACTCTACTAGTACTCATGAGCCACCCTGTGCAAAGCCTCCCTCCCAGAGGTAGGGAGGTGGAATTTGAACAGACAGCAAGAGAGCTATAGAACAGGCATCCTTTCCCTGCTCGGAGATCTCCATTAGAGGTGCCTGAGCGCGGCAGGGGGAGGGGTCACGAAGACAGCATCTTTGCTAAACTCCCTCTCTGCATCCTATTTGAACATTTTCTTGGGTAGCACCTTCCCATAAAAGGAACCTCAGAGTTGCCCTGAGACCAGCTGGCCACTTCTACATCTGCGCCCAGTGGAGATACATTGAGGGTGAGGGTGTGAGCGTGCACGGGTGAAAGTCTGATTCACAGAATTTTCCCTAAGCTGCAGGTGAGGGGAAAAAAAAAAAAAAAAAAAAGATGGGTTCAAGGTGTTGTAGCGAATGACAAAGGCTGGCAGAACAATTGCTTTCCCAAGTTCCTGACATCAGGCAGGCAACAAAAAACGACTTTCGTACTAGCAGCCTGGAGCAGCTGGGAGGTCCTTGTTCGTGATGCCAGCCCAGGGCCTTTCTTGTTCGTCTCTCCCAGACATTTGCAGTGAGGGGACATACTACTGTTGGTCGGGTTTGCAAATAACGCTGTGTGACAGTCTTTAATATGTGTGGGCATCTTGACCTTGTAAGATTGAAAAGACAGCCTTAATGAAGGAATCTTCTTGAGATACACTGCTTCACGCCCCCACCCCTCATCGAGTGACCTTTTCTTGGGAGAACAGGCTTCTTGTGCTAGCGGTTTTTCCTCCTTCTGGACTCATTCTTTCTGATAGGATTAACAGGTCCCTAGCCTCTGCCTCTGATGCTGTGATTGGAGGCTGCAGTTGGTGAGCAGAAAACAACTTGCAAGATGAATTCCTAACTCGGGTCCTGCAGTGGTCTCGGTAGCAAGGAAGAGATACAAGGCGGGAAAACACGGGCACCGGTGGTACCCCTAGAAGCTACTGAAACACGATTGCTTTGCAGAGCTGTGGCTTACCTCACTGGATCTGGGCAAACGCCTTTCTCTTCTCTAGCTAGTGCCTGTAAATCCTGAAGTCCAAGCAGGCTGCTGCACGGCTGCATTCCCGCAAATTGCCAGAATGAACTGCAGCGTAGACGTGGATATGTAATGGAGTCCTTTCCTCCTCTGCCTCTGACATTTGTATTCTCCTCTGTCAAATAAGCTGGGTCAAAAACATATGCACAGACTTGCTCCATCCACATAACTCAACAATGCCACAGTCCTGTTTTCATTTTTCAAAGTGAGATATATATATATATATATATATATATATATATATATATATATATATATATATATATTTTTTTTTTTTTTTTTTAAAGAGAATTCAGTGAAATACGTTAGTGTTAGCAGGTGCACATGCTAGGTGAAAAAACAAGGCACAGTGACCTCGGTGAATGGGGCCCGATACTGTACAAATTAGGGTTCTTCCCTGTGTGCTTCCTGTTGAGAGTGTATCCTAGAGTCACTAGGAAAGAGGCAAGCCTGGTTGAGAGAATGGCAGACCCCCCCCCAGCAGTACAAGTGGTCTCAAGGCCCCCCCACAAGCAGTACAAGTAGTCTCAAGGTCACCGTGTGTTTGATACTTTGCTATTCTAGTCTTTGCACTGGGGACCAGAGAGGCTGAGATCAAAGGCCAGGGGCTTCTCAGCCCCTTTTGGTCTTACTGAGTGGGGAGAGGGGTGAGGGATGGGTGGGTAAGAGGCGGATTCTGCTCTCACGTTGATGCATTTCCCCGTAAGACAAGTTTTGGTTTCTGGAGAGCTCTTTTCAAATCTTTCCCCCATTACTTTCTTCAGTTGATAACTCATTACATTTCTTATTCTTTCTGGGAGGTTCCCCCCATCTATATTGAGGGATGTCTGGAAAAATAATGAATAGCTTAAGAGATGAGATCTAGTTAATTGCCAAACCATACAACTAATATTAAGGATTTTTATTTCTCAGATTACAATGTTTACTGCAGTGTATTATGTAGTATATTTGGAAATGTCTGGAGTGTGCACACCCCCGGATGCCTTGATCTTTCATTTTTATTGAGTAATTGGAAATAAAAGAATATTATTTGGTGAGTTTTGATTTTTCAAAGAAAGATAATGTTCTGAAGCCATAACCTCAAAGAACTAAGCAGTCTCTCAGCTGGAGCCCATTATTTGAATCTGTACTTTTAATAGAAACATTTAACTCAGAATTCATTGATCTAGAATTTCAGCCCACTTGCTTTAAACTGCACAATTGGTTTTTCCTAACACATCTGTTGAAATGTATTGAATGTTCACTACAACCTGTCATTAGGGAGACATAGAAAGACCCAGCCTCAAAGCGTTTGCTAAGTCCGTTGGCCTGTGTGGATTCCGTGCTTAGCTGCTGTATACTCTAAGAAGGAGCAGGGCTACTTAACCTGAGCCTGCAGAGGGGTCAGGTGAGGACCTGGCCATTTGATTTCTGGGTTGCTAACCTGGTCAAGCTGCTTTAAGGGCTTTGCTCGTGCGTAAGTCTTAACTTTCCCCAGTGCCTGCATCCTAGCTTCTCCCAGTGCCTGCTCTGAGCTCCATGTTTCACCTTCTCCGTCTGTGATGGGCATAAACGGAACGTAAATTACTTTCATGGTCATCTCCGTCTTCAGCATCATCTACATTTCACGATTTGTCATGTGTCCTACTTGAACTAGATTTTAGGCTTTCACAAGCACATAATACTCCATAAAACCTAGACAGCTACTGTCAGCAGAGTGACTCGTGGCTCAGAACATCCTATTCAAACCCAGAAGACCATCCACTCCCCATCTGAGAACACACTCATTTTATGGATGCACTTGCACCAACAGCTAAGGGTGGGCAGGGGACATGGACGTGTTGATAGGAGTGTTCTCTGTGGACTCTAAATCAGACCCTGGCATATAGGAGGATAATACCCAACTGTCACTCATGCCAGTGGCTGTATCTTCATGAGGCTGGGGCAGTCTCTTGACCCTTCTACCTGGAGTAGACTTCCTGACTCTATCCTTCATGAGCCTGACTCTTCTGCGCTCTTCTTTGCCTGGTGAGATGACCCCTCCCCATAGCACCTTAACAGAATCTATTTCTATCTGCCAATCACACCCAGTTTCCTGTTCTGACTGATATACTCTTGACAGGGTTTCCAGGAGGCATGAGCTGGTGGCATGTTTCTCAATGGTAGACAATAAACATTTACATTTTCAATGATATATTTACCATAAGGCACACTGAGAAAGACTATAAACATGGGATTATTGCTTAGAATAACTGAAAAAAAAATCCATGTACTTAAGTTTAAAGATGTTGTTTTGAAGGAAATCATGAAGTGATGGGACAGGTATCTGGGGTGTGGGGGTCAGGGTCACGGGGCGCTACCACAGCTGCGTCGGAAAGAAAACTCTAGATTTGGATTTAGGGAAGTTCTCTGTACCGTCAGGGCCAGGGATGTTAAGAGTTAAGAGAGGCTGGATGCAGTCAAAACTGGGGGAACCCTTCTGCCACCGCTTGGGGAAAGTCCAAGGTCTAGAGTTGAACTGGGTTGAACTTCTCTGAGATTCCCAGACGACCCTTCACACATCCCCTTGTATAGCACTGAGAATCTGGTCCAGGACCTAATGTATGTTGAATCTCAGAGGTCAAATTCATGGTATCTGGAATCAACTAAGAGACATGCCTATGGGCACACACCTGGAGGGATTGTCTTGATTAGGTTAATTGAAGTAGGAAGTCTCAATGTGGGTGGCACCCTCTGGTGGCAGCTAGACAAAAGGGGGTCCAAGGGAAAACCTTTTAGATTTTTCCTGGTTGCCTTCCCAGCCCACTGGATAGTCCAGCTACCCTGCTTGTGAGTTCCTCAACTTGGTTGCTGTTACTGCCACTACCGCTGAATTCCTTCCCTGGTAACAACTCAGCCTTGTGGGTTTCCAACCTGGTCTCTCCAGGAATCCTTCAGGTCTCGGCACCAGAGGACTGCGGAGATATTCAGCCTTGTAGACTCAGCAGGTACCAGGTTCTCAGCCTCTTCAGTATAAAGATAGCCGCTCTGCACTACCTAGAAGTATCAGTCAAGCCAGAATCTATTTTAATGTATGTTCAGTTCGTTGGTTCTTTTCCTGATTAATACACTAGCTAAATGCTCAGCCATGATCCTACACCTTTCTCCCTACTATCCCCTGTCTTGACTTGAAGGTTATGTTATATATAGCACAACCAGCTGAGGCAGAGCAGAGAAAGGTACCCTGAGAACCCTCCTCGGGCACCTTATCTTTCTCCCCTCCCTCCTTCCTCACCTACTTCTCTTGCCATTTTGTGTTCCCCGGCTGACTACTCCTATCTCCAGCTCAGATGTGGCTTTGCTGGCTGAACAGGCAACAGTGGTAATTGCTCCAAGTGTGGGGCGTAGAGGTCCCCTTGCTCCCATCCAAGGGATGGATGTAGAGTGTGCCACCTGTGGCGGTTTGAATGAGAAACGTCCCATAAGCTCGGGTATTGGAGCACTAAGTCCCCGAGTGGTGGTACTGTTTGGGGGTGGGGGTTGTGGAACTTCAGGAGGCGGAGTCTTGCTGGAGGAAGTAGTCACTGGGGGTGGACTTTGAGAATTCATAGTCTGGCCCCATTTCTGTCTGTTTTGTGTTTCTGGTTGAAATGGGATCTCTCAGGTCCCTGCTATGCTGGTCCGCTGTCGTGACTCCTGCCATGGTAGATTCTCCCCCTGGAACGCTAATACCAAATAAACTCCCTCTCCTATGCATTTGCCCGATTATGCTGTGAGATTTGGGACAGCAGTTGCGGTTATGGAGGGAGATCCTTATATTTTCTACTAAAGGTGTATAGGATCAGGTGCGTTTCTTAGAGTTCTCACACAAGCAGCTACTCTTTCAAAAAGAGAACAACTTGTGAGATTTTATTTTGATTTTTTGCGTCAAGCTAATTAGAGGCTTTTAAGGATGATTGGATTTTACAATCTGGTGAAGGCCATGAAGCTTTCTGTTCAAGATGCTCCTACTCACTGCCTTGAAAAAGTAGCCCCGAGGACCACACTTCCATGATGGTGAGCATTCAGGAACTCCACAAGAAAGGTATGGCTAGCTCCCAGAATGCATTGCAAACATATAAAGGAGTAAAAATAGAACCTGGAAATTTCCTTCTACTACCAGAGTCTATCTCCAGAGCAAACATTGTAAGTAGTCTCTGTCCTAAATTCTTCCAGCATTTGCCATTATAAATTGATGCAATATGCCTGTGCTTCTACTTCTTGATTTATGAGCCTTAAATGGAAACTTTTAATTTCCCTTTACCAAGAAGAAAAGCTCAGAGGACAATGAGAGTGTATATGAAGAACGTACAGGATGTGTGTGTGTGTGTGTGTGTGTGTGTGTGTGTGTGTGAAGGTCAAGGCAGAGCCCATTGAGTTTGTTCTTAGCTTAAATAAAAAATAAATAAAAATATACTTTAGCTCATGAGTACCACTGTTTGTTGCTTGTTACTAAATCTTCTAGAGACTGACTGTCATCTGAGATGATTCGTACAGAGTTCTCTCTTCCCCTCCCTTTCCCTGCCTTCCCCTCCCCCGACTCCCTCTCTGCCTCAGTTCATGCCTGTCATATTCACAACACTGTGTTTTACTAAAGACTGTTTCACTAGAAGTTCAAACACAGACCTCCATCCTGTCTTCACTCTGAAATAAAAATCTTGTCAATAGCCTTTGTAAAACCACTGTTATGTAAGTATCATCCTGTACTGGCTAGTTTTGTGTGTCAACTTGACACAAGCTGAAGTTATCACAGAGAAAGGAGTTTCAGTTGAGAAAATGCCTCCATGAGATCCAGAGGTAAGGCATTTTCTCAATTAGTGATCAAGGGGGGAGGGCCCCTTGTGTGTGGTACCATCTGTGGGCTGGTAGTCTTGGGTTCTATAAGAAAACCAGCTGAGCAAGCCAGTAAGCAGCATTCCTCCATGGCCTCTGCATCAGCTCCTGCTTCCTGACCTGCTTGAGTTCCAGTCCTGACTTCCTTTCGTGATGAACAGCAGCATGGAAATGTAAGCTCAATAAACCCTTTCCTCCCCAACTTGCATCTTGGTCATGATGTTTGTGCAGGAATAGAAACCTTGACTAAGACACAGCCCTTCCAGCCAGCTGTGAACTGAAGCAGACAGTAGAAGATCCAATCTTTTACAAAACAATCCCAAACAACCTTTCAGAGCTGGGTGTGGCTCACATCAGCTGGGTGTAGAACACTTGCCTATGTGCATGGAGCCCTGAGTTAAGTTCCTATCGCTGCAAAACATGAAGTAAAATAAACAAGACAAAAAAAAAAAAAACCTCCCTAGAGAGTTAAAACAAAGCCAGACAACCCAACCACCTTTGCTGAAGGAGACTGTCCCCTAATTCTCAGCTCCAGTGAATTTTTCCTTAAACTTCCCTTCACTTCCATAAGCCTGTGTTCAATGGAACCGTACATACGTTGTTCTAGCTCATTGAGTTTGGCTTACTTAGTTCTTTCCACTAAGATACAGAATAAATCTTTTGGTTTTTAACTGGGAATGTGTTTTACTCTAATACTTGGCTCGATAGTTACCAAGGCATAACACTCTTGGTAGAAAATAAGTTTCCATTAGATCAAGGAGTCGGCTCATCTCAGCTGATGTTTTTTTCTTGTCGGGTAAGATTGCATAGTTTTACTACAATTACTATTTGATAGGTGTCAAGTTTCCTGAATATATTTTTCATGTCTCTACTTTTCTTGCTGTATTTCAACTCTTTCATTCTCGCCCCCACCCCCTTTTTGTCAAGGCCTCACTGTGTAGCCCTGGGTGTCCTGGAGCTCACAGAGAGCTGCCTGCCTCTCCATCCCAAGTGCTAGGATTAAAAGCTAGTGCTACCACAGCAGCTTCGGTTATACATTTAACTGCTGGTCTCTCTCTTTTTGAGAATGGCCATTTCTCATAGCACCGAGTAGCTGCACAAGTTCCCTCTTTAGATATCTGAGTTTTTCTTGAAATGGGAACCGGTGCGATATAATAAGGGCCTTGACAAGAAAAGTCTGGTGGGTATCCTGGGAGATCCCATTTGCCAGCATCAGGAGAGCTTCAGGAAGTGTCACCTATGTGCCTCTGCCCAGTCAAGGCAGCACAGCGGAGCCCTGATTGTTCCTTCCGGTCACATGATCCAGAACAGCCCTTTGAGGCAGAACACACAGATACACACCTTGCCTTCTCCCACAGCACCCATTTCTTCCCTCTTCCTCCGCAAGCCAGCCAGGTCCTTTCCAGGATTTTCCTTCAATTTCTGGTCTGTTACTGAGCGCTACACCTTTCTTGGTGTCTAGGGAAGAGTATGACACGCTGTGGGTGTACTCATGGAGACTCATCTTTAGGAGCCAGGGCTGGGAGTTTTTCTCTAGTGTTAGTTCTGATATCAAATGCCCTGTGTAACTCCTTCCTATAGAGCGTATCAGGTGCACCTATAGACTGATTTTTAAGGTAACTAATTAGCAGGCGGAAGATGCTGCTTCTGCATATTCTTTGGCTAATTAGATCTGCTATGAAATCATTCACTTGATGACCACCCTAATGAAGCCAATAAAGACCTCTTTTGAAGCAGTCTATTCTCCCTACCTTAAGCGCCGCACCTCGCTCAGCTATACGGGCACCAGCACTAACAGACTCATTATCTTCCAAATTCTGATGTCTGTGTTCACGCTCTGTTGGTTTCATTAGATACAAAATAAAATCGCTACCTATTAAAATTGCATTAAAGCACTAACTTTACCCGTCAAAAAATGAGGATCTTAGAGCCCGAGCTTCGATTGAGCCTCCTGTGCGTGGGAAACGCCTGCAGTTTGTAGACTCATGGATTGGGTCCCAACTGGACCTTATAGCCTAAACTGATTCCTTTCCCTCAGCTGAACGGAACCGGTGGTGAGAAGACAGGGGTTTGGCTATTGTTTTACAGGATATCGATTTCCAGAATGCAAGGATGGGGAGAAAGATAATTTTTACAAGGCTAAGGCAGTGTTTTCCTAAAAGGCTACTGGCAGACAGGTTTCCTCTGTTGTTAGCTTAAGGATGCTTATAAAAAAGCAATTGAGCAGATATGCTTCTAGGAGCCTATCGGATCAGCGTCACTGAGATTTTAAAAGTGCAAAGCAAACAAATATGCAAAGCTCTCTGGGTTCTTGTAGTTTAAAAAGGGACAGGAACTTAAATGCTCAGAAGCAGGTTGTGACTCCACTTTTTCAAGGGGAGTGAGGCAGAGTGAGCATCTCAGAGGGTTGTCTGGAAGAACTCAGCTGGTAGTTACAGAGAGAAAGATGGTGGTGGGGAGCAGAAGGCTGTCCCAAACCCATAGCTAGATTAACCTGTGATCCTCAGTCAGTCACTGTGGGTGTTAGTTTTCTTGTCTGTGAGTGGACCTGTGTGTAGTGAGAGTTTTGGTTTCTTTAAAAGCACAGAGGTGATATGTGAGTATGTTTTTGTTCTAATTTGTGGGCTATGGTGCTGCTTCAGATTCTCCACAGCGGCTATGATTTGTCTCGTGCTCTGGCAAGGGAGTGATTTTTACCAGTTGGAGATAATTTATGTTTGGAATTCTGGGGATTCTTTGGGGAGGGGGGGAAGGGGGGACGGGTCCTGCTGGTTGCTGGGGTTGAGATATGCTGACTATGAAGATTGGACTTGCTCCAAGGAACTACGACACCCCTAATCAGAAGGAAGTAGTCTAACAATATTGACGTTTTCTTTCTCTTTAACCTTCTTTCTCTCCTACCTAGTGTTGGGAGTTTGGAAGGGAGGAGAAGGATGGTCAGTAGAAGGGTAGAACCCATAAAGTAGCCCAAAGTATGGTTACACCTGTGGAATCATATTATAATAAACTCCTTTCACAGGCCACATTACCTGTGTGCATGTGTACATTTCTCTGATTTCTCTGTATGTGCATGTGCATATGTTTGTGCTTTTTAAAAACTTCCCCTCAGTCAGGCATAAGTGGCAAACACTTGGGAGGTGGAGGCGTAAGATTAGGAGATCAAGGTTATGCTCAGTTACATATCGACTTCAAAGCCAGCCTGAGATACCTGAGACTTTGTTTGTTTGTTTTTTTAAAAAAGAAATATCAAAACACAAAGCAGCCAAGAAGCTTTCCTTCAAAACAGCTTCCCCCCCCTCCCCAATAAACACCACTACTCAGTTCTAGCAGTTTGTTTTATAAGAACAAAGAGTCAGGGGCTGGGTGGATCATTAAGTGAGTTAACTGCTTAATCTGAGGTCAGATCCCAAGCACTAACATAAAAATATCAGGCAGAGTGACTCATGCCTATAATCTCAGCTCTGGGAAGGCAGCGGCAAGGGGGTCCTAGGAGTTCACTGGCCTCTTAGTCCAGCCTAATCAGCAAGCTCCAGGTTCAGTGAGAGATTTTTATTTCAAAAGGAAAAAGGAAAAAGCAATGGAGATAGGTGTTCAGATGACTGCTGGCCGCCACAGACATATGCATGTGTGCATGCACCCCCAATACACGCTCACACATGAACCTGTATGTCCACACACCTACACCACACATACACAGAGAAGAACAAAAGTTCCATGTGGGTATCTCTTCAGAGTTGAAATGGAGACAATGGTGTTAAGTGAAGCTGCCGTCACAACGTACCTCAGCAGGTGATAGCTACAAGGATGGGAATTTTAGTTGGTGGGACCTCTGCTGCACACGGACACTTGGGTCAAGGCTCCCGTTTGTTGTCCTGCCCTCCCACAGGGTGGTATTCTCTTCTACTGAATCAACAGGCCAGGTTGTGCAGCGGCTCTCTGGAGCTGGATCAGATTTGAAGTAGCTGAGAGCTGAAGGAGGCCTCCAGACTTTTCAAAACTGCAGCTGCAGCCTGACCCTGGGAAGTGGATCTCTGTGGCTACCACACTAAGTGAATACCTCGGCTAGGGACAGCTCTGTACTATTCTCCCATCGTTGTCTAGACTCTGAGCGTATGGATGGAATTCTTTGATTGCCTAGTCTTGGACTTAGGGATCATTCCACTTATGTACTGTTAGAGAATGTTGCAATGTTCAGATTTTTAGACACAGCCTTTCTTTGCTGAACAATTTTCTGGAGTAGATTGCTCATCAAAGCCATTGGTCTTTCTGCTTTCAGTTTCTTTCATTGCCTTTCTCTTTCTCTCTTCCTGCCTCTTCCCCCTCTCTCATTCCCTCCCTTCTCCTTTCATTTCTTCTTATCTCATAAAATATGCCACATATAAGAGACCTACACAGAATACCCAGTAGTTAGTATTGATTAACAATCACGTATAACCACCTAAGTGTGTAAAGGAAACTACTATCCAATTTTTAAAAAATATTTTGTTTTGAGATTATAGTATAATTATATCACTTCCCCCTCCCATTTCCTGCCTCCAAGCTCTTCCATAGCCCCGCCCCCTTATTACCTGATTTTTGTGGAAAGCACATTCTGCCTTTTTTTTTTTTTTAAAAAAAAGGAATTTATTTCTATATGTGTATGAGTGTTAGGCTTGCATGTACGTGTGTGCAATATGTGCATGCCTGGTGCCCACAGAGGTCAGAAGAGGGTGTCAGATCCTCTGAAACTTGAGTTATAGATTGTTGTCATTGTCACATGGATTCTGGGACCCCTAATCCAGGTTCTCTTCAAGATCAGTTTTTAACTGCTTAGCCATCTCTCCAGCCCCAATATATCCTGCTTTTCAAAATATATTTTCCTACTTATGTGTACATGTCAAACAACATAACTGGTTTCACCTATTTGTGGAATTTACACAAATAAGCACATCTGCTTGCCTCTTCTCCCTCTTTGATGTTCTCTTAGCTCTTCTCGCCCTTATAACAAGTGATGTGTTGATCTGAACAAATGCTTTTGATGTTAGCAAAAGTGAAAACTAATGATGAAGGACATAAACATCCTTAAAAGTGAGCCAAACACTTTTAAGGATTTTGACATGTCACAGCAAATGAGCCTCTGGGAAAGTGACCATTGTTCACACCATGAGCTGATTATAACAAGATTAAGGGAAGGAAAGGAAATGACTATGTACTGTATGTAGTTTGTTCATTCTCATAACAATTTCTCAAAAAAAAATATATATACACCATATTAGATTCCAGTGATTGGAATGGGTAGAAGTGCAAAACCTTCTGGGAGGTGGACTGCATTTCCCTCAGTAATGAGCTATGACTGCTATGCCTTGTGTTTCCCTGAGTGCACACAGTCTGGAATTAAGTGGTATTTGGAGGTAAGGTCTTTGTGAAGAAATTTGCTGAGGTCATGAGTAAGGAAGGGGCTGTCCTTGTGAAGGTTTTATTTGAAGAGGAGAGAGATGTCTGTTTACCACTGAGGACACAGTGAGAAGGCAGACTCCTGTAAGCCAGGAAGAAGATACACGCTGAGAGCTTCATCAACCAGCTTGCTTTTGGACTTCCGGCCTTCATGAGTGTGGGAAGCAGCAGTCTGCCATTTAAGCCACCCTGTCTCTGGGTTTTTGTATCGCAGCTCATAAAGTGGCTCTGATTTAAAAAGCAGTTGCCTATAAAATATCCTGTAAAGAAGATCTAGATATTATGAAAAGCAAAGCAAAGTACATATGTTAAAAAGTCCTTTTTACTGGGGTGGGGGTGGGGGTGAGTGGGTGGGTGGATGGGATGGCACACACCTTTAATCTCAGCACTTGGGGGGCAGAGGCAGAGGCAGAGGCAGAGGCAGAGGCAGGTAGATATTTGAGTTTGAGGCCAGCCTGGTCTACAAAATAGTCCAGGATAGCCAGGATTGCACAGAGAAATTCTGTCTTGAAAAACACACAAGCAAGAAGTAAGCAAGCAAACAAACAACAAAGAAAGTTCTTTCTTAACTATAAACTTTCACAACTGAAGCAGACTGTATATAAGTGATTTACACAAGCATTTCAAAATAATGACTGTATTTTGTATTTATTATACAAATAAGCATTTCAAAAATAATGATCTTAAAGCTTGCTAGCATCTTTTGCAATGTTCATGAGCCAGGAATTAAGCTACTTACAATTAAACTAATATAATAAGAAAATAGTATTGGGTGTTGTAAACTTCACTTTAATTTCCTCAGATGGAGGGATATGATGAGATCAGTACCTAATACACTGCTTGGGCTGAGCCCAGACTGTTTCTTTTTCTATATTATCATCTCAGCCTAGGCCTGGAAGCCTCTGTACAATCTAATCTCTAAGCCTATTGATTCAATCTGGCTTCTCTTGGCTTCCCACTGAATTGCTCTGCTCTGCCTGGCCTCATACTAACTTTGGCAGTATGTTCTAATCTTCTGGCTCCTTCACACTCTCTGACTCCTTCTGTCATCACCTGTATCTAGCTTGTTTCTCTTTACTTTGTAAAACTGTCCCAGTAAAAATGCCACACCTTTGTCTCCCTGAGATGCTCTCAGGTAGCCTCTCTTTCCTGTACCATTGTCATGTGAGTTGGCTGAATCTTATCTCTGACTCATTCTGTCAGATCTTTCTCTGGTTCATCATTTTGCCCCTCAATTAGACATCACTTTCAAACATGGCTGCTTCCTTCTACAAACTAACTTTACCCTCATTGTTTGGGATTGAAGGTGTGTACTAATGGTATGTCTGTATTCCAGCCAGAGGGATTAAAGCTGTGTCATTCTGCTGGCTCACACAGACCTAGAAGGTCTTTGCATGTGATCCCTTGCCAGAATGGCTATGTTAAAATTCCCCTAAAGGGTGTCATGACTCTTGTACGTAATGCCAGTACTTGAGAACCGAGGCAGATGGATTTGCTGTGAGTTCAAGGCTAGGCTAGTTCACAAAACAAGCTCCAGGTCAACTTGGGCTATAAGAGTGAGACTCTGCCTCAGAAACAAATAAGCAAGCAAGCAAGCAATCAAACAAACATAAAGCAAACAGTGGAAAGGATGTGTTAAGTAAGCTGGAGTCCAGGCTCCAGATGGAGTGAAATCATGGGAAGTTTCCTCTCTGTAAACACCAACCCTCAGGTACAAAGAAGGACTAACATCAGACATAAACTAAAACTCAAACTTGAAATCCATGCGGTAGATTCAGGCCACGGGGACTATGATCGAGTATAAGTGAAAAGACTAACAGCTCTCAAAATAGAAAGTGAGACCTACAAACAACAAACTGCTTGGACCTCCATGACTGGCCAAGCTGACTCAACCGTACCACTTGCAGATCAGCGGCTGTCTGCTTCTTAAGTAATCAGGACACTCCGCACTGAGGAAGGAACTCTGAGGGTAGACTGTGCTGGGTTAAGAAAACACTGAAACCATTAACTACTAATGGTTAATGGAGCAGTTAAACTGATAAAAGGTACAGAATCAATTTTACTCCTGGATGTTTGTGCATTCCGACCTTCGTTGCCCTAACACATATTTGGCCACCACACTCCAAACACAAAGCTGAGTCCCGAAGCCGTCTTAGGACATGCACATCGAGACCCAATGTTGTGACTGATTTCTTCTGTGGCAATCCATCTACCTTTCAAGCCTTGCATCTCCCCTAACACCTAACCCTCATCTTTGAGAAACTTTAAGCTTGTAGAGTGCTGATTCTCAAAGAACAAGATCCTAATATCTAGTCAAGGTCCACGAGACAGTTTTCGGAAGCGTGAGATATGATTCTCAGTTCAACCTGGGACTGAATGTTTTTGTCACTAACAGCTAATGTTCACTGCCTTTAAATGCAAAACAAAGTAGGGAATGCCACTGAGGCAAACCAGAATTTAATGACTTCCTGTTGTTTCCCCTACATCTGTGTTTCAGTTACATTTATTTCTGTAACATAGTAATAGTTTCTCATTTAAAGTGGTGATATGTAACTTTTATTTTAAATCAACTAAGGTTAAGTCCTGGCCAGTGGGTCAAATGAAAGCAAATATCAAACGCACAATAATGCGGGTAGTGGCTATACGTGGGAGCAAACGAGGAATGCAGAAGACAGACAAATGAAGATTTGAGAGGCTCACACAGGAGAAGAAGACAAGCACACACGTCTTCCCTTATAAGCATCTAGAAGCTGCTGAAGGAGTCCAGACACTGGCTGCTTCTCTTTCTATAGGAATTCTGGAGGGCTCCCCAGAGGAGGTTTTTCTATGGGCAGAGGCTGGCATTGGAGCATAAGGTCTTCCAACTAGAAAGGTTATTGAGGAAAGTGTATGGTGAAGTTGACCAGGAGCCTCCAACTTGAGAAGGAGTTTCTGACATGCTCAGTCTTCAGATCTACATCCTTGGAGTTGAGGCGGCAGTGGGTGAGGGAGGGGAGCATCCCAGCCTCAGTCTGAGCAGGTCCTGGGCCTGGAAATCTAAAGATTAGTTTAGAGCTTCAAAGCTGGCAGAAGGCACTGAGCATAGGCACTCTGCAAATGGTCTACTCGTGGGACCTCTGGGTGGCTTCCTGTTTCCTCTGCCCTTGGCTGTGAGTAGTGGTGGGCTGTTTCAGCAGGTTTCTGTATCCTGATGTGGCCCAGGAGATTCACCTACATATTTGCTACTATTAGGTGGCATTTCTGTGGGAGCCATTGGGAGCAGAAAGTGTGGATGCAGGAGGCTTGCATTTCTATGTTCTCTACAGCAGCCTCGCACATGGCTAGGCATTCACTGTTCCCTGGAGGACACTATGAAATGAGGATGCTAAAATTCTGCTGGACCTGGCTATTTATGGGCAGCATTAGTACCACATTTCCAGGCTTCCTGAAATTCCCATCCTTCTCTAGTGGGAAATTACAAGGCCTAGCATCTGTAAATTGCTTTGAGAGCAGACCATGGCTGTGTAAGTAGGTGGCATTGTCTGCCTGGCACCGACAGAAAGACCCAGTGCTGGGGGGTGGGGCTTCCTGGTAAATAAAGACTTTTCAAATTAGGACCGACCATGGGATTAAAGCCAATGTGAGCCCCAAATACAGTGTGCACACTCAGCACTTTGCCTTAAACTACCAGATGGAGAATGCTGTTTGGGAATTACAGCGTGGGTTGTTCTTGAGGATGTAAGATTGCTGACCCAGGCAGGGACAGTGGACAGGCTGTGGGCACATTTGCAACTACTGAGCACACATTTCTAAAGGTTTCCGAGAGGACATAAGTAAGCAATTGACTTCCTGAGTGATGTGGGATTCTCACAAGTGCCATAAACCACCAAACTCCTCGCTAACATGGCTGGCAAGTCCAGCTGTTTGCAGAAACAGTCATTTAAGCCAAAGCATCCCAAATAGCACCATGTCTCTTGGGTTTCTCTATAATATGGCATTCCAAGCAGAAAGGTTACATTTGAGAGATGGGTACCCTGGGATCTCTGACCTGGTGACACCAGGAAAGATTTGGCTAATATGTAAAGACATGGTGTCGGCATTGTTGTAGACAGAGCAGAACAGTCTTAGAAACCAGAGCTTCTAGAAGGGTGTTGGACACGTGAACCAGAACATTCATCCCCATCAGCAGGAGAGGGCTTCTGTATCTGTCAGTGACAGATGTTTCCTCTGTGTTGTGACTGCCAGCTGTTAGGCACAATACTATGGGTTATATATTAAATCTGCATTCTCCAGACAGAGTTCAGGTGTTGGCAGAGAAGGAACACTTGTACTATTCTCTGTAATGAACATGAAGCAATGAACCAAACCAAGGCTAAGGTCCACTGGTCAGAGGCTATCGGAGTGGGGTTGGGAGCAAAATAGCCACCATTAAAATAATAACAGGAGAGCGAATCCAGATGAGGTCAGATGCTTGTCACACAAATCAGAACATTCTGAAGTGTCAGAAATTCCCACTTTCTTATGTTTCACCGACACTTTACCACATCAGCTTGATCCTGAAATAAGTAACACAGTGAACGTTGGCTGGGGATGAAGACAAAATATTTTCCCAGGAAGCCTAGGGGCTTTAGGTGTTCTTTGACCTGGAACTTGACCTATGGCTTTAAAATGCAGATGGTCTCCAAAAACTCTAAGTGGGGCACGAGTTTGCAGGAGGATTTCCAGCAGAAGAAGCTGAGTCCTAACAATGAAATGTGGCATACAAATAGACAGTCACAAGGCAGAGAGAAAGAAACAGCTCCCCACATCAACAAAGCATCCTGTGCTCTAGGAGTGGAAGTGGCAGGACCTATACGTGGGCTGAAAGGTTGCTCTTCGGAGGTAAGTAGGACTACGTGTAATGTCGTGATGGAAGAAGAAACGTTTGCTGGTGAAGGGTGCACCAGCCAAAAATGCATACTATATGCTGAACTGAAAATGCATCCAGCTTTTTGGGCATGGTCACTAAGGCAAGATCTGTTCGAGGAAAACATTGACACAGAGCTCTGGGGACTCAGACACTGAGGTAGAAGAGGAAAGGAAGAAAAGTCTAATCAGAGAGCCACGAAGACAGATGAGACTGTGGGCTGAGCACTTGCTTGATTTTATTTTATTATCATTTAAAAAAAAATTAAAAAGTGTGTTTAATTAACTGACAAGAGAGAAAGCTAGTCCAAGAAAGGCAGGCGGATTTTGTGGAGAAAGATTTAGAAGCTAGAGGCTCCATAATCACCTGGCATCCTCTGGACGTTGTATCTATGGTTGGAGATACACATCATTGGAACTCCAGGGATCTTCCAATGCTTGGTTTGAGGTTGCGGTCAATTGTGGCCACAATGTAGCACTTGTGCTGAGTTACTCTCTACTGTGGCCACAATGTAACACTCGTCACTCTCTGTACAGAGCAGTCATTGGCATAGGTTCCTTTGTGTGTGCATGGCAATAGGTCACATCATAGATCCTTGGTGATCCTTAGCCACTCAATACTTTTGTCCCAACTTCTCAGTTTCAGCCATTACACAATCAGTTTTACAAGGGATACGTTTGGCATACAGACAGTCCATCATTGGCTGCATTAAATCCAGTTTGGCATTAATGGAAAAGTTGATGGAGTTGTGTTGGCCTGTGCGCTGGGAGCCTTCCTCAGGGATCTCTGGCCAAATGTGAGGGTTCCGGCAAAGGGGAGATGCTGCACCCACCACCCTGCACTGAGTCGGCCCTGGGCTGAACCCATGAGAGGCTGACTAGCTGGCGAGGAGTGCGGGAAGCTTCTGGTGGCGTTCGGGAGAGCAGATCTCTTCCCGAGCAGCAGCAGAAGCTCTCAGATGACCAAGTAGTTCTCTCACTTGATTCCTTCTGGATGGGGATCTCTCCTACACAGGTTGGGATGGTCTAATATACCGTTTGGGAGGGGTCAGGGGTTTGACAACAGATACTTCCCATTGGCTTGGTCTGAGGTCTTCGGGGCACCTTATTTGCATGTGGGAGGGCTTGGTGTTGCTCCTATGTTACAAATCTCACAGGACAGGCCTCTCTGCAGGGGTTGAGGAAGCTGTAGCTGTTTTTACAGGAGTCTTCCAGGAGCATTGGCAAAAATGTTTTTCAGTCCCTCGTGGATTATTCCACTGGGTCTCCCAGAGTTTTCAGCCTGTGCTCAACTGGGTGCCAGACTGCCTGCCACAGACCACTGCCCCACAAAGTTGGTATCAACAAGGATGTGGTAAGGTAGACACAGTTGTGTATTACACTGGAGGAGTAAGCAGGAAGGATGTTGGGGCACTTGTCTTTCATTCAGCACTAGGATCTTTCTTTTCTTTTCTTTTTTTTTAGGCTTTAATCTATCCTCTTTTCAAAGTCTCTCATCTCTGAGACTAAGCGTTTGCTTCATAGCCACATATTTCCTTGTTTTCTTTTGCTTCCCCATGTCCACTCCACACCCGTTTCTTTATTTTTAGTTATGTCTAAGGGTGTGTGGTAGTTTGAATGTGAATGGCCCTCATAGGCTCATATATTTGAATATTTGGTCTCCTCTTGGTAGAACTGTTTGGAAAGGATTAGAAGGCGTGGACTTGTTAGAAGAGGTATATCATTGGGGGCAGGCTTTGAGGTTTCAAAAGCCCAGGTCTTTTCCAGTTAGCTCTCTCTCTTTGTCTCTGTGCCTTGTGTGCTTGTGAATCAGATGTAAGCTCTCAGCTACTGTGCCAGTGATGTGTCTGTCTGCCCGATGCCATGTTCTCTACCATGATGGTCATGGACTCTAACCTGGAACTGTGAGCTCCAAATTGAATGCTGTCTTTTACAAGTTGCCTTGGTCATGATATTTTGTCATGGCAACAGAAAAGTAACTAAGACTCTCTCTCTCTCTCTCTCTCTCTCTCTCTCTCTCTCTCTCTCTCTCTCTGTGTGTGTGTGTGTGTGTGTGTGTGTGTGTGTGTATGCACATATGAGGCTAGGTACCACTGAGGCTAGAAGAGGGTATCAGTTTACCTTGGAGCTGGAGTTACAGGCAATTGTGAGCTACTGGACTTGAGAACTGAACTAGGGTCCTCTTCAAGAACAGTATGAGCTTTTAACCGTGGAGCCATCTCTCCAGCCTCTCAACAGTTACTTTCTTCCATCCTTTCCTCTCTTGCAATTCTGCCCTGTGATATCAAAACAGAGAATGCATGGGGTTGTACTTCCACTTTACTTACCAATGTTTCATAGGAATTGGACACATAACCCCTATGGAGGTCTGCTGCTGCAGCAAAGTGGCTTATCAATAAGTTTCAAGAGCTAAAGTAACATTTCTCTGAATGGAGTTTGCCTTTGTGTGCAGTTCAGGGCATGCCCAGAATGTCTTTCTTTGTAGGGAAGTAGTGTGACCATACCTGTGACTGCAAATAAATGCTGCTATAACGTCCCCTTTCTTCTATGTAATGTAGGCAAAGCAGTCACTTCTATTGCTTTTGATACACATGGCAAGTTGAGAAGGACAGAATTATTCTGAGAATCTGCAAATGTTGTTTTGCATATCTTGGTATCAAGGTATCATGGTGTTGTACAGGTTGGGTCTTATACTCCCAACTTCAGGGTGGAAAGCAAATGGCTCTGAAATCCAACTGCTTTTCTGTGTGGGGCTTTAAGGGAACTCTCTCTCTGTGTGTGTGTGTGTGTGTGTGTGTGTGTGTGTGAGAGAGAGAGAGAGAGAGAGAGACAGACACAGAGACAGAGACAGAGAGAGAGAGAGACAGACAGACACACAGAGGTAGAGATAGAGATAGAGATAGAGAGAGAGAGAGAGAGAGAGAGAGAGAGAGAGAGAGAGAACAAACTCCCTTTCAACTCTATGAGGCCACCATGCAAGGGCTACTAGATGCTCAGAAACTGCCTCAAACCATCAGTGATAAGTGCTGGAACACTCATCTGTGTGAGATCCTGTGGCTTCCTTCACCTGCTTCCTTCCTCCCTGGAGAGCAGAGGTCTTCCTTGCTCTTTTCTGGGTGGGTGAAGAATCACTGTTGGCTAACTACCCTGAGGTCTGTTCTCACCCAGTTTCTCCTAGTCGTCCTGTGTGAGGACTTTCCTCATTGCTGCATTAGAGACAGAATCTCAGGCCCAGCGTCAGATCATGTTTCCACCAGGAACATAGATTTATAAGGTTAGCTTGTAGAGATTTAGATTCAAGTTTGATTCCAGATCCCATTGGCAAGCATCTATACCCTGCTTCTAAATTTTAAGGAAGTTACTTCTTCCGTCAATAGAGAGAAGCTTCCCATTGATAACCTCTTGCAGGTTCTGTAGGACACCAAAGGTCTGGGGAATCATGGGAGATGTCCTTTTATCTGGTTTAAACAGGGTTCTCTTGTGGAGCCAATGGACATGTCCTGGGCTTCTTACTGGTATGACATTTTCTCTTTCTTTGTGACAGGTGTCCCATTACTTGTTTTCAAAACATTTGATTATGAACTAAAGTCTAACTCTCAAAATTCTCACAGGTTCTCAAACATTGGAATCAGAATACAGAGTCATATTTTCTGAGTGATGGCAGCCAGCTGGGGGATGGGTCCAAGACATCCACAGGGCCTGAGGACAATCAGCTCTGTGCACGTCCTTGGAAGTCAGGCTTCTAAGCATCTGTAGCCAGGGACAGGCCCACAGGAGACAGAAGACTGAGTTTAGGAGGAAATCCTACAGACTGAACCTCTGTGGGGAGACACACTACACAGTAGGGTGACAACCCTCCCCCATATAGCAGGCTCACAACTCATGGATTATGTGGTACTGTGGAGGAAAGTCCAGGGGAAGTGAAATGATTTTCAAAATGCCTCAAGTCTGCTTGCAGCAGAGGATAATGGAACAACAGCATCTACTCTGGTTGGAGAAGCTTCACGTAAAACTGTGGGAAAAGGTGACAGAGGCAGAACTCCTGTGTCCAGGCGGAAGTTTCTCTAGGACGTCTTTCCACCTCCTAGACCAGAATCAGCATTGCAAAGTATGTTGAGAAAGAGTGGGCACCTCAGAGCAGTGAAGGTCTCTCCCCTGGAGGTACCCGCAGGCCACCGAGCATGGACTTAATGTTAGGCTGTGTCATTCGTTTACCTTCTAAGAACCAGTATCTTCTCCATTCCACATCTGATTTTACTGTGTTCACACAGTTAAGGACATAGTCTACTTTCTATACAATGTAAGTTGTTTATAGGGACACCCAATAAACTGGGCAGTAAGTGCGTATTGCACATGGATTTGCTAGGCATTATGATTCTCTTTGTTGGAATAAAGCAGTGAACAAAGAAACCACATGAGTGAACCTTGGGAAGAATTCTTTCCTTGAATCTATATGCTCAAACTGTCAATCTTCTAAGACACTTTCCTTTTTTCCCCTTAAAATCTTTTATTTGATTCTTTGTGAGTTTCACATCATGCACCCCAGTCCTGCTCATCTCCCTGTCCCCTCATATCCATCCTTCACCTTTGCAACCTCCCCCAAATAACACACACCACTGCTGCCACCACCACCACCACCACCAAAGCATACAAAACATCTCATCGTGGAGGCTGTAGTGTGTCAGTGTGTCCCACAGTGTGTCCCTCTGCCCACACATCTTCACTTGCAAATGTTCATTGCAATGACTCATTGGTTTGGTTTGAGATCTCTGGCCTCTGTTGGATCCTCACGGGGACTCCTCCAGGTAATCCTGTTGTTGTCCTATGTCATGGAGATCCTGCAGCTTTGTAACAGCAGGACTGGCCCTTCCACGTGTCCCAACCACTCACAGATGATAGAGATTTTGGAGTGGGCCAACTCAGAGCTCTGGATCTGGGCTTCGTTGGTAGCTGAGCTGGTCAGCCCATCGGCTCTTCTTTGTCTACATCACCAGGGTGAGCACTCCACTGCTTCAGCTAGGTCACCCAATGCCACCCCATCGGTAGGAGTCAGGGTCAGCTCTCCTGCTTCCACACCCTCAGGCAGGCTTGCCTGCACACGTGCCTCCAGAGCCAGCTCCACTGTGCTGCCCAGTCAAGGTACTGGCCCCATTCTCCCAAGTGTTATGACCTATAAGGGGCTGGGTCAGCTCTCCTGCTCTTATACCCTCTGGTCTCACCCATGCCTTTGCCCTCAGGGCCAGCTCCGCTGTGTTGTCCAGGTGAGGTGCAGGTCTAGTTTTCCTGGCTACTTTAGGTGGTGGTGCAGGTGGTGATGCCCCAGGAGGAGGGCATCATCCCTACACCCTTGCCACCTCATGCCAGACTAGTGTCAGGACCAGCTCTCCCTTGCTCTGTCCTCAGGGCTGGTTCACCTGTACCCCCTACCGTGTTGCCCAGGTAAGGTACAGGGCCTGAAGTGCTGTTGGCAGTGAGGGTCAAGGACAGTTCACCTGCTTTCTGACTGCTGCAGGTGGTGAGGGAGAAGGTTGGAGGGAAGGCCTCATCCCCTGCTACCATGGTCATCTCCGCTGGGTGGTGAGAGATGGGGGTGGGTGGCATGGACAAAGAGGTGCTCTCAGGTCTGTCTCACCCACATTCCTGCCAGGGTCAGCTCCATTGTGCTGCCTGGGCAAGGTGCAGGGCCTGCTCTCCCAAGTGCTGCTGCTACTGAGAAATGGGGTAAGCTCTCCAGAGTACCTCATCCAGTGAGAGGCGGGGCCAGTTCTGCACAGCCCCTGGACAACCAGTGGTCCCCAGTGGCTGCCAGGGACATCCCCAATGTTCCCTGTTGGTAACATGAGCCACAGACATAGGCACTGACTCCTGCTACTGCATAGCCACAAACTCATACATGGCCCTTAGCAGCAGCTCTTGCTGGAATCTCACCATGGCCTCAGTTGATGGAGTTTACCACTTACAACAGGCTACTCCCCTTCACTCTGGGGTATCTAGTTCCATCTTTCTTCATAATGCTCAAGTTGCTCCACTTCTTTCTCTCTCCATCTGACCACCACATATTCACACATTGTGACGGCTCTGCCTGCAGGCTGGCCAGGAGGCTGGCGGGCCCCCTGGGTGACATCCCCCATCCCTATTGGGTATGCTTGCAAATGGGTGTTTATGGCCTGGCTGTGCTGGAGGGCAGGTCTGTTGGTGGCATGGTGGTCCTCAGGTCTCTTGTTGGTCTTCCTCCTCCGAGACTGTGCTGCCCGGATTTGATTTTTATGAGTTCTAGGCATAGGATAACTCTGGCCACCAAACTAGGGTGAACAGAAGACTGCCATCTGCTCTGCCCTTGACTGATACAAGACCACCACCACCACCAAATAAGGTGTCTCTGCCCATTGCCACTGGGGAAGAAGCTTTCCCTTTTCACTGTGTTTCTCAGGAAGCTCAGAGCCAAGTTCTTTTAAATTCATGTGTAGCAATTGCTCAGGTTCTCATGGGATGAATTCACATGGGCCACGTCTTTGCATTCATGAGGTTTTCCCGTTTATACCTTACATCCTTGTTATCTTTTTTTTACCTTTTTTTAAATAGGAGTTTTTAGTTAAATAATAAAAGATCTCAACAGTTTTGTGGGAGAGAGAGCAGAAACTTGTGGTGAGAAGTTTTGTGACCACATCCTCCTTCTACACATGGGAAGTCACCACTACCAGGAAATATACACTCTAGGTGAAATACGTCTGGACTCCTAGGGCCTTAGGGAGCAGTGGGCCAGGGCAGATAAGAAAAAAGGCAGAGGAGTAGGTGCCAGTGGTGATGCCTCTAATATTGATGAAGAACTGAGGCAGAGTGCACCGGAACCTAAGGAGGGGCACTCAGAGAGGAAGCACTGTTGTAAGGTTGGTTGGGAAAGGGACAGAAACAACAACCTGGCTGCAAACATTTTGACCATGACAGGCGTGGACTCCGGAATGTAATGGAAGGGAGTGGATATGAAGGAGAGAATTCAAGGGAACGTGCAGAACCTAAAGGACAAACAAAGAACATGCTCAGCAGAGACCGGGTCTCTTCTGAGAACACATCAGACCACCACCTTAGGGTTCCCTTGTCGAATGAGAAGGAAAAAAGTTTCCCATGTTTGGTCTCTCTGATAAAGATTCTTAGTGCTTGAGATGTGATAGAAGCCCTCTATGTATTGGGCGGAGGAATGAATGAGGAAAGGGATGAGTGAATGAAATGCCTATGGAAAGATCATCTAACTGACCGAGCGGTCCGTATGCCTGTGCCCTGGGGGAGCACACAGACTGAAGAGCCCACCAAAGCCAGACGATGGAATAGGATGTTCCACTCACTAGTGGAAAGGACAGTGGCAGCTGGGATTGTAGAACCCGGCGGGATATCTACCTTAGGCCAGGGCGTGGCTGGCAGACTAGAAAGGATGTTGGCACCAGTGCCACCATTCCCTGCTCCAGTTAGTTAGCTTCTGCCCCCAGTGTTCAGCTTCTTAAACTGTGGGTTGCGTAACTGTGTGTGTGTGTGTGTGTGTGTGTGTGTGTGTGTTTAGGGGTGGTGGTCAAAAAACATTTGGCAACAGGAAAATGTATCTGAACATACGGTGACTGAAAAAGAATTCAGAATCAAATGCTTCTGAACCTGAAATGTTCCTGGAAGCCCTTGTCTGTGTTGCATTATGGGACTTCTCTGCAGGCGTGGTTCTGAACTTCGCAGTAAGCATGTGGTTACACCACGCAATGCCAACCAATGTTGGGTCAAATAACTTTGCTCGGATTTGAGACCATCCTATGTTATGAACGGCAGCATTTTTATAGTACATGCAAAGTTTTCTGCACTTACAGAAAGAGAACATTGTCATTATGGAAAAACAAAGACAGCATTTCCCTACCATCATTCCTCAGCATGTATTAAATCAGTCTATTTTTGTATTGGATTATATTTGATATTCAAAAGTTTTGTTTGAATTGCTGACCATAAAATATTGTTCAGTAATTTTGCCTTGGGGTTAGGACAGGATTTCCAATAGTTTCTCAAAATGATCCTAGGCAGGTTTCTGCCATTTGTACTATGTATTTAGGTGAAGCAGTTGCTTCTCAGCATTGATGATCATAAAATGCAAATATTGATCAGCTCTGAAGAATGTTGAAGATGTGCTCTCTCTTGCAGTATCAACTGTAGGCCAAAACGTAATGTTCCCTATAAAAATGAACAGCCACAGATGCTGTCAACTTGAGGAGGTTTAGAGTCACCATGAAAACTAACTTCTGAGCCATGTTTGTGAGGGCTTTTCCAAATTAGGTTGATGAAGGAAGACTCATCCTAAATGTGGAACCACCACTTTATGGGATGGGCTCTTGGACTGAATAAAAACAGGAATGTTACCTCTTCCTGCTTCTCAACTGCGGAATCAATGTGATCAGCCACTTTAGGGTCCTGCCCACATGACTTCTCTGCCATGTGGGACTCTATCCATGAACTGTGAGCTCAAATAAATCCTTTCTTCTTAAGTTGCTTTTGTCAGGAATCTTGTCCAAGTTTAATTAGTAACAAATATGGTATGCAAATTTATTTTTGTGTATGTCAAAGAATTATTTTTAAAGCAATTTCTTTGTCATTTATTACCAGTAAATGTTTGACTTGCATACTATTTTATATGCCTATGCATCAAGGGTTATATGAAATTTTCTCGGGCAGAAAGGGGTCTGTAAATGTCACTTTTATTTCCTCTGATGAAGTGATGAGAAGAGAGCCATACCCAAGCTGCCAGAACACATGGCTTGAGCACTTCCTTCTCTATTTTAACTATCCCTAGGCCTGGAAGCTTCTAGCCTCCATGCAATCTGACTGATTCAATCCAACTTCTCTCCACTTCTGACTGAATTGCTCTGCTTGGCCTCATACTAACTTTGGCAGTTTGTTCTAATCTTCCAGTTCCTTCTCATTTTCTGGCTTGTTCTGTGTTCACCTGAGTCTAGCTTGCTCTCTCTAGCTTACTGTCTTTGTAAAACTCTCCCACTTGTCTCTGTAAAACTGTCCCGATAAAATGATAAAACTGCCACACACACACACACACACACACACACACACACACACACACACACACACACACACCCGCACCTTCCCCCACCTTCTCTCTTGCTGCTTTTAAGTAGGCTCTCTTTTCTGTGCTCTTCTTGTGTGAGTTGGGCATATGCTATCTCTGACTCATTCTGTCAAATCTTTCTCTGATTTGTCATTTTGTCTGTCCCTCAATTAGACATCACTGCTTCCTTCTACAAACTAACCTTACCTTCATTGTTAGGGATTAAAGGTATGTACTAAGGGTGTGTCTGCATTCTAGCTAGATCATACTGTAATTCAGGGTGTATCTGCATTCCAACCACTGAATTAGGGTCTAGACCAGTGCTTCTCAACCTTTCCAATGCTGTGACCCTTTAATACCTCATGTTGTGGTGACCCCCACCATAAAATTATTTTTGTTGCTACTTCATAACTCTATTTTTGCTACTGTTATGAATCATAATGTAAATATCTTTGTTTTCCGATGGTCTTAGATAACCCCCGTGAAAGGGTCATTTGACCCCCAAAAGGTCACAACCTACAGGTTGAGAACCATTGGTCCAGAAGAAAAGGAGCAGAAACAAATCAAAACAACACTCTAAAGCTTTGTTGCCAACCTCCAGTGCAAAGGGGAGACCCAGGAGGTAGACATCTGGTTACAAAGAGAAAGAATCAGTTCAGTTGAGCCGTCCAGGTGAGGCATGGGGAGGAGTGTGCTTAGGTAAGAGCCACACCAGAGGGGACTCACTTGGAAGTTAGCTCCATGCTTTTAGAGAAATAAATCCTACATCCCTTTAAGGCTTTTTTTTTTTTTTTTTGGTTTTTTGAGACAGGGTTTCTCTATATAGCCCTGGCTGTCCTGGAACTCACTCTGTAGACCAGGCTGGCCTTGAACTCAGAAATCCACCTACCTCTACCTCCCGAGTGCTGGGATTAAAGGCGTGTGCCACCACGCCCAGCTCTTTTAAGGCTTCTTAACAGGGCACATTTCAATGTTCGAGGTTAAAGAAACCATTTCTGTATTGCAAGCCAGGCAAACCACAATTAAGGGTCACTATGACCTTCTCATTGGTTTCTGGGTCAACTGGAGGGCTTGCTGCTTGTTTTATTTGTTTATGTTTTTAAAGACTTATTTATTTCTATTTTATGTGTACTGGTGCTTTGCCTGCCTGTATGGTTGTGTACCATGTGTGTGCGGTATCCACAGAAACCAGAAGAGGGCATCAGATACCAAGGAACTGGAGTTACAGATGGTTGTGAGCTGTCAAGTGGGTTCTGGGACTTGAATTCAGGTCCTCTAGAAGAGCAACCAGTGCTCTGAATCACTGGACCATCTCTCCAGACTCACTCTTGTTGCTTTTTAACCATACCGATCTTTTGTACTTGCTCTGTTACCACCATGCACGTTGCACTCCCTCAGATTCCCGTGTAGCACCCTTTTTCTTTGCAAGGGCCATTTCTCTGTCACAAGGGCCATCTCCCTAGTGTAAAGACACTTCTCCCAGGTCTTATCACAATACTCTCCTTTAGAACAATCTATTTAAATGCATGTGCACTGAATGTCTCCTTGTCTGGGAAGGTGGAGACCAGGCTTGTCTGTGTCACACTTGTATCCTGCAGAAGTTGACCAGCATCTGATATTCTGCGGGTACTTAATCTGTATCAAGTGGACATTATGCTCTCGGGATAGACTCAATGTTGTTACAGAGCACTGGCTTTCTCTACAATCTGATTACACGTTTATATAAATTATGTATTCGTCCTTTCTCATCCTCCTCCAGCCCTGTCTCCTTCCAGTTAATACCTCCTCAGGGTGAGCCGGAGAGTATTTGTTATTATTGCATGGAACGATTTGTATAAGACAGAAGCTACCTAGGCCTTGAAAGTATGGAAGAACCTTCCTTAAATCCCCGAGCCTGTTGTTTTTCTTGTGGGAACACTTTAAGTGACTGCCCACGTTCCTTAGTAATCACAAGATTATTCAAGCTATTTCCTTTTGAGATTGTAAAGGAAAACATTCTTTACAATTCTCCTTGGGATGTGACCATTTCACCTACATTTCTAAGCTAAATTTGGTAGGAGTGGCTACCTCTGGGTGTTCTTGGTCTATGTAATAAGTAGATAAAAGTACATTCATATTATACTTAAACATATAAAATGAGGGAGTCACTTGGACTAATGAGGACACTATGTCTTAAACCAATGATTTAAAAAACCAATTGTTCATGATCAAGTTTTACAGGAAACTCGTAAATTTCTGAAAATACAAAGGATGGAAAGAATTCTAGTGCTCGGGGAGAGCATTTCCCAGAGACAGATCTTCTGGGCCCCTGATTTCCCACACAGACCTAGGTAGGAACCAGACCCTGAGTCCAGCCTCACATCTTTTCCCAGCTCAGATTCTGACAGAAAACACTCGATCTTTGCCATTCCCCCCAGGCTGGGTTCTGGCCTTCCACCCCACAGAGTATTAGAACCCTTCTTTGTCCAGGAGCCAGACAAGAGCAGGGTCCCAGGAGCACTTTCCTTCCCATGCAAGGGGCACCAGACAGGACATCTCAAAGGGCGTTCTAAAAGATATCAAATTACAATGAACTAAACCGTGCTTTGAGACTTACGACAGCCCTAGGGTCCGATGGGATCCTCTACAGGTGAAATTGCTACATGATTTATTGCGTATATATCTGGGTCATTACTAGACCAAAAGGAGAGAAATTCCTAGATAAATGCAGGTGGAGAGGCGTCATCTAGTTTTCAGATATCATTAGCTGTCACAAAGTTTGGAATTAATCAAGACACTTTGCAAATGGTAAAATATTTGCAAGCAGGGGGAGGGTGAGGATGCCAGAACCTGTGAATTTATGCCGGCTGAGTATCACAGCCGAGCCTCTCTGTGGAGGCGGCTGACAAATGGAGTCACTATTTTGCCAACTCGAGGAAAGCGTTACACAATTGTATCAAAATTGTTTCTATGCAAACAATTGTTTTTTAAAAGGGTCCTCACGGCAAAATAACTGCAATTGAGTGCTTACCGGGTAAGCACAAACCCAGATATTAATCTCAAACTCTTAGAAGGCTTTTCTCTTGGAATGGTGATGGAGACCAGAGGTGTGTTAGTCTCTTTTCACTATTCCTATTTTGTCCATCAGTTTTTCCATTCAATAATATAGCTTTAGGTTTGGTGGTGGAAAGAGCAGAAGGAGGGGGAGGGGTATTTGAAGCAACACTGAAGGAAGGGAGGTAGGCGGTGGTGGGCAAATAGGAGAGATGGACGGCAACACATTTACCGCCTTCTGGCAACATTTCCAGGCTTCATTTGTACCCCAGAGGAAATGGAGTGTGACATCTACTTACAAAAGTTACATATGGAATTTGATGGGACTAAGAGTTAGCTTAGTCCAGAAAGGTCTTTGGAGCTCACTACACCAAACAGCAGAGCTCTATCTCCAGAATCCACACAGTGAAGAGCCAACTTCTGCAGGTTGTCCTCTGACGTCCACATCAGCGCTGTGGCATGTGACATCCTTATACACAAGAATGTTTAAAAAATTGTGTGTGTGTGGGGGCTGGGAGGAGGGGGGCTGCGGTCAGGAAAGTGAATAAATAAATAAATAAATGGGAAAAAATTGAGCTCTACTCTTCCATCCCAATTTGTGTAAGATATGTTCTAGAAATGTTTTATCCATATATTTTATTAGAACCATGAGAGAATACTTCAGCTGAACCTTACTCATAACACTATGGATTTTTCTGGAAAATGGGACCAAGTTAAACCATTAAAATGTTTTTGCATTACCCATTTGCCTCCTGTGTGTGTATGGATGGGGCATTGTGTGTCAGGGAGCACATGTGGCTTTCAAAGGACAATTCGTAGGGATCTCTCTTTCCATCCTGTGGATTCCTGGGGTCAAAATTCAGATCTCAAGCTTGGGCACAAGTGCCTTTGCCCACAGAACCATTTCCCTGGTCCTACATCATACTATTTTAAGGTTTTAAAACCTGAAACTAAACCCATACAAAATAATAATAATAATAATAATAATAATAATAATAATAATAATAATGATAACTGAAACAAAACACAACAAAACCCCCAAACCAAACCGAAACCAAACCAAACCAGTTAAAGCCACAGGACAATTGAATTAAGGCATTTTTTCAAGAATCCCTGTACCCAGAAGATTCTGTACGATACCCTGAAAAAAAAAGTCATCATTAGCAACGCTTTAAATTTAGAAGGGTCATCAGGCCGAGGTAGGCTGTTCCAGGTAGACTACGATAATTTTGCAGTAATTATGTTTTACTTGTAAAAGCTTCTGAGAGACGGGGCAATCAGTCTCCCAGTGATCCGTAGTTTTCCTCAGGACCGCAATGACTCATCTTTCCGCCCTTCTAGGTGGAAATTAGAGTACAATCTTTCCTATGTGCCCTCTAACCTCCACCCATCCTGTCGTCTCCCAGGGTTACTGTAGTTGGCCCATTTTACAGTGGAGGCTATGGTTTATTCCCTCAGCTAAAGAAAAGTATACAAACCAACGCAGATCAAACTAAAAACTAACTTTCAACGTCCAAAAACGTTTTCCTTTGCGATCAAGTTCTTTGATCTCATCTCTTCCTCTTTGAAGTCAAGGGACTCAACAAGTATCATATTAGAAATTAAAACAAAGCGCCCACCCCTCCCCCAGCGCCCTGTCTCAGAGGGTGTCAGCAGAGGTGGAAACTCCACAAGCCTAGAGTATCTGCTGGGCGGGAGGTGGGGTTGGGGATCATCGAAACCTAGTGGCCTGTCCAAATCCAGGACACTCGGAAAGGTTGCCGAGAGGCATACAGTGACCCCGGGCCCAGAAAGATTTATTACTTCCTCCTTGAGGGAGAAACCACAAACCGGTTGGAAAGGGCTAGCACCAGGGCCGAAGCTACAGAACTGTGTTCCCGCTGCACACAGCGCTGTTGGGCGGTGCTGCTCGCGTCCTAGGAGGGGACACCAGTGCTGACCGCTGGGGACGAACGGAGCGTACGCCGGGGGTATTTCTGCTCAAACTTTTATCACTAACTCTTCTCTAGAGCGAATCCAGGGAGCCGAGGCGTGCAGCCACTGAGAACCCAAGTCTCCGGCTGTGCAGGAGAGCTGGGAATCAGGCGCCGGCGCCGCGCCCCGGGCGCACCTAGAGCTCTGTTCTGCGACTAGCGGCTGGAGGCCTTCGCAGCGCCGCCTTGAACCGGGTCGCATCTCCAGCCCCTAAGGAGGTGGCGGCGGGAGTCTGGAGCTGCGAGGAGGGCGGGTGTGGGACAGGCAGAGGAGGAGGGGAGCGCGGCGAAGGGGAGGAGCCCGGGCGACAGACGGCGGCGCGCACCAACCCCGAGCGGGCTGGTAGGAGCCGCGCAGAGGCCGGCCCGAGCGCGTTGCAGGCGCCCGGCGTAGGGGGAGTCGGGTAGCAGCATCCTCCCGGGCGCCGCTTTAGTGCGGCCGCGGCGGGGGCTTCCTCTGCCTCGGGACCTAGTAGGGCAGAAACGGCCGGTGACGCGGGGGTCCCGCTCTTTTGCCTCCAGCTACGTGTACAGAGTCCTTCTGGGCCAGTCCGCGGCCACCGAGCGCCAAGGCTCGCCAGGGCTGCCCGCCCGGACATCCTCCGGGTGATGGAAGAAGCAGCCGCCGCTGCGGGGCCGCGCTGCACCCTATCCACCGCTGCCGGAGGGATGGGAAGGTTAGCTATGTGGAGGCCGAGAGAAAGCGATGGAGAGCAGAATAGCCCGGAGCTGGGACGTATATAAGCCACCCCTCACTGTCGCCCCCTGCCTGCTTCGTGCCCCAGAGCCGAGAGGGAAGCTGCGGTCCCGAGAGACTGGAGGAGACGTCGCTGGAGCCGGGACGCGCCGCGCTCGGTGGAGCGCAGAGCTGGGCTCCGGGTCCAGGGAAAGTTTCCCCTCCCGGGGTGTAGGGCGCCCGCTGCTGGAAAACTCTGCCTAGGGCTAGGGCAGCGGAGTCCCGCGGCTTCTTCGAAGGCCTGGGGACCCCTAGAAGAAGAGAACCGGAGAGAAACCGAGGAGAGTGCTAGCCGGACAGTTCGCCGGTCGGGGATCCGGGGACGCTCCGAGGCGCACCCTCCGCTCCAGGTGAGTGGAGGAGCCCACAGACCAGAGGGTGGGCGTTACTCAGGCGGAGGAGGCATCTGGACGGGAGACTGGGCTCATCCATTCACTTCGCTTCCCCTCGCAGGTCCTTCTCGGAGCCGCTGCCATGGGAGAGCCAGCCCTGGGCGCCGGGGACCAGCCGCCTCTGCCGCCTCTGCCGCCTCGGATCGGCGGCCCCAGTCCCGGCGCCCGCAGCCGGCCTGCAGCGTCCCCCTCCCGGGCTGCAGGGCCGCCTCCGCCGCGCCGCCGGCCCCGGCTGTGCCTGTGATGAGCCGCAGCTCGCTGCGAGCTCTGCCCCCGGGCGCGCTTCCCCGGCCGCTGCCGGCCGCGCCTGCCGCCGTGCAGCGGGCCCTGCTCCCGCCGTGGCCCCGGCGCGCAGGACGCCGCTGGCCTGCGTCCCCGCTCGGGATGAAGGTGTTTCGCAGGAAGGCGCTAGTGCTGTGCGCGGGCTACGCACTGCTGCTGGTGCTCACGATGCTCAACCTCCTGGACTACAAGTGGCATAAAGAGCCGCTGCAGCAGTGCAACCCCGACGGGCCTCTGGGTGCCGCGGTAGGGGCGGCCGGGGCTGGATGGGGACGGCCGGGGTCGCCTCCGGCAGCGCCACCCCGCGCTCACTCTCGCATGGACCCCCGCACCCCGTACCGCCCTCCTGCCGCCGGCGTGGGGGCAGTTCCTGCAGCCGCGGCTGGGAGTGCAGGAGCTGCGGCCTCTCTGGGCAATGCTACTCGAGGCATCAGGGGTGGAGGGGACAAGCGGCAGTTGGTGTATGTGTTCACCACGTGGCGCTCGGGCTCGTCTTTCTTCGGCGAGCTCTTCAACCAGAACCCTGAGGTGTTCTTCCTCTATGAGCCTGTGTGGCACGTGTGGCAAAAACTGTACCCCGGGGACGCGGTTTCCCTGCAGGGGGCAGCGCGGGACATGCTGAGCGCTCTCTACCGCTGCGATCTTTCGGTTTTCCAGCTGTATAGCCCCGCAGGCAGCGGGGGGCGCAACCTCACCACTCTGGGCATCTTTGGGGCAGCCACCAACAAGGTGGTATGCTCCTCGCCACTCTGTCCTGCCTACCGCAAAGAGGTTGTCGGACTGGTGGACGACCGCGTGTGCAAAAAGTGCCCACCTCAACGCCTGGCACGCTTCGAGGAGGAGTGTCGCAAGTACCGCACGCTGGTTATCAAGGGCGTGCGGGTCTTCGATGTGGCTGTGTTGGCACCGCTGCTTAAAGATCCAGCCTTGGACCTCAAGGTCATTCACCTAGTACGTGATCCTCGTGCTGTTGCCAGCTCCCGCATCCGCTCGCGTCATGGCCTCATCCGGGAAAGCCTACAGGTGGTGCGAAGCCGGGATCCGAGAGCCCACCGCATGCCCTTTCTGGAGGCCGCTGGCCACAAGCTGGGTGCCAAGAAGGAGGGAATGGGTGGGCCGGCAGACTACCATGCTCTGGGTGCAATGGAGGTCATCTGCAACAGTATGGCCAAAACGCTGCAGACAGCCCTGCAGCCTCCTGACTGGCTGCAGGGACATTACTTAGTGGTGAGGTACGAGGATCTGGTGGGAGACCCCGTTAAGACCCTACGGAGGGTGTACGACTTTGTGGGGCTACTGGTGAGTCCCGAAATGGAGCAGTTTGCCCTGAACATGACCAGTGGTTCGGGCTCCTCCTCCAAGCCTTTTGTGGTGTCAGCTCGCAATGCCACTCAGGCCGCCAATGCCTGGCGGACCGCACTCACCTTCCAGCAGATCAAACAGGTGGAGGAGTTTTGCTACCAGCCCATGGCAGTGCTGGGCTATGAGCGCGTTAACAGTCCTGAGGAGGTCAAAGACCTCAGCAAGACCTTGCTCAGGAAGCCCCGGCTTTGAGAAGGGTTCCCAAGAGATCTGACACCCTCCGGAGACACCCACAAAGAGGATGATGTTGTGTTTAAACAAACACAGCCCAGACCCAAGCTGAAGAAGCCCACATATTCTATTATAGATATAATATAAATAACCACACAGGCACTTGCTGTCAACGTTTTGAGTCAGTGAATTTCAAGGAACAGCCTCAACTCACACGCGTGCGTGCACATACACCTCAGAAAAGGCAAGACTTGAAAGTTCTAACAAATTGCCCTGTGTCCCTGTCTCTCTCCCCTTCTCATCCTCTTTCCCTCCTCCCTTCCATATTGAAGTGGAATGTTGATAAATCAAGTTCCAGTAACCCAAATCTTGTTTACAAAATTTTCGTGGTATCTGTGAATGTGTAAGTGTAATTTGGAGGTGGGGTGGGGTGGGTGGAGAAGGGGGAAGTGGTCCCCAGAGCAGAAGCCCCCACTGGACTGGTAAACTGAGGAGGCAGTCTTCAAAAGTAGACTTTTGTGTCAGCAGAGGCTATATGTGAGTATTAATAAAGAAGATAATAAATAATATTCTTTTTTATATTTGCCTCCATTACTCCGGATTTACCAGTGTTACTTGTTTTTGTGGCTTCAGGTGGACTCTGCTTCCCACCTCTCTCTGCATTTCCAGCCATCTACTTGCTAAGCTGGGAGAAGCCTCTGCCTTCATAATAACTGGGGGTTGTTTTCTCACATGTAAACCATTGCCTGCCAGGTGCCCAGGAATGGAACCAATCTACAGGCAAAGCCAAACAGGGCAGAGAAGAAAGAGCACACACTACTCTCCTGTTCGCCTCAAGTACAGAAAGGAAGAAACAAGCCCTGGAGAGTTGAAGGCATTCGGTTTTGATTACTACTGTATTGAGTTGAGACAGGGTACCTCGAAGCAGAGACTGGTGTTTTTGTTCTTATGTTGGTTCAGGAAAAAAGAAAAAAGAAAAAAAAAAAAAAAAAAAAAAAAAAGAAAATGTGAAAGCATATAATTTTTTTTTTTTTTTTAAACTGTATTCTGATGACTAGAATACAGTTTTCAAAATGAAGTGAACACTTTTGGTGGTGGTTGCAGCAACTTCTGTTTGTTAGTGGGATAAGAGAAAGTCTGTCTGGAGTGTTTTTGTCTGTGACACAGTAATCAGTGGCATATGAAAGCAAATAAGTTTTAACTGAGGACTGGAAGGGCACTCGTAGGGTTTCTTTCTCCTCTGGCCCATCCAAATTAATAATATTAAAGGGCAGGAATTTGAACTAGTTTACTTGGGACTTGGGGTGTCCTGGGGATATGATGTTCTCTTTATTTCCTAAAGGCAAATTTGCAAAACAAAGTACATGTTGCAGACAGTGTGGGGCTTTAGCTAAGAATGGTTAGATACGAAAATGATCGTGAGGAAGAGGAAATAGATGTGGGTGAGTGTGTAGGAAATTTGCTGTTTTTTTCAGTGAGAAAACCATGAAACTTCCCAGCAGTGGTTATGATACTCCTATGTCCTGAACTCATATTGTGCTGAAGTGTTCTGAATGGTGTCGTGTTACGATAAGAAATTATGAAGCCCAAGTAGGAAAAGCAGACAGCATAGTTGTATGTTGTATATTATATTAAACACGGTACAAGTCCGGTATCCATGCAGCTTTATTTTAATGTAATTTATTATAAGATTCAGGAAAGCTAACAAATGTGGGTTAAATACTGAGGACTTCTTAAAAAAAGATAATATGTATATAGGAAATGTTTTCACACGAGGTCATTCTTGAGTCTAATTATCATTACAATGTGAAATCCAAGATGAAGAAGCACTTTTTTTTTTTAAAAAGGTGTATTAGAATGGTTATTTCTTAATCTACTAAAATTGTTTCCCATGTCTTGTTATTGAGCTAGACTTGCTACTATAACACTGATCAAGATTTCCATGGTATTTTTATGGCAGTGCCTTCAGCAGCAGGGGAATCTTTGTAAGAGCTCTAATTTAAAATTAAATGAACAAATAAATATTAATGTTGGGTGGCTAAAGATGAAGAAGGCTTAGCCGAAAGTTAAGGTAGTGTCATTAAAAGACAATGACTCTGGATAAAATAACCATTTAAAAACAAATTTTATACAGCATTAGAATCAGCTCTTATCAGCCACAGTGAAATTCATTTCTTGTTGAGCAAAAGATTCTTAAGCAGTTGACTTCATTCTTCTCCAGTATATCCACATACTTGGATTGCACTAGAGTAGAAGTATGTATTTGTATCTTGTATTTAAGACTCATTAGATGTTATACAGGGCCTTGAGGCTGGCAGAGCCTTCGTGGCCTGTGCTAAGAGGAAATTCTCAGCTACCACCAACAGTTCTCCCTGCCTCTGTTTGCAGAGTTTCTGTCTGTTTTTTTCCTTGCTTTTTAGCAGCTGCCTTCTTCCCACTCTGCCACTCCTGGGCTCTGCGATTTGAAAAGGGGAATTGTTGCTCTCGGAGATTTGTACCTAGCTGCATTCTAGGAAAGTGAGATGGGTGTTGTTCCCACTAGAGGCTGAGATCCTCATATCAGTGACATTTAGCTGCCAGAGCTTGGGAGAAGGGGGAAGCATTTTCGGCGTTAACAAGCTCTTGTCAGCCCCTGGTGCAAGCCGACCTGTGCCATGACAAACTGCAACAGAGCTGTGACCATTTCTGAGGCAGTGGGTATGAAAGCCAGCCTTTCGCATTTCCCAACATGGCAGGATGTCCATCAGCGAGAGGAAATATTCCTCAGAACAGCTTATCTACCAGATTCTGTTTGTAAGGTCTGCCTTACTGATAGCATGCCTGGCTTGGCCCTGAGACTTCAGAATGTATTCGTTAATTAGAAAGTTCCATTTGGAGGATGAAGTCCAGGCAGTACATTTAGTCAACAATTTAGGAATTTGGATCAAGACAGGCACTGGGTGCTTGAGTTTCAGGAATTTCAGAGCCAATCAAAGGCTGCATTTACACTGACCTTGAGTATGGGGACAGGAGCAAATTGGTGCCCTTCAGTATCTACACACAATGAATGCTTGATAAATATTTGTTAAATAAGTGAATGAAATGTGTAACTATCAAATACTGAAAATGTTTAGAGGCCAAGAGAGGAAGACCGTGTTAACCTGTACAGAGAAAGTGCCATGCTTCTGGGTGAGGCCGTGGTCCATAGGCTCTGTGTAGATGTGTGGAGCAAGCAATGGTACATCCGTAGTGTTTCCAAGGTGACATAGATCTTTAATTTCCACCAAGGAATTAGAAAGAAATGCAGAATTTATTAATGTGGAGAGGCAAAAAATTCAAAATAAGGAATGAAACTTGCAGTATTAGTTTTCTAAAGCATACCAACACAGAAGGGCAAGGATCAGACATAACTGTGGTTCAGAATTGCCCAGGTGCCTAGAGGTGGTCTGTAAAGTTCATTTTTGAAGAAACAATGTGATGTTTATTGTTTTGAGTGCTGTGAATGCATAGACTGAAGAATCGTAGTGTAGACTGTGGCCAAGCGGAGCCATGGCTACTGTCAGAAAGTCCATCCCACTGTGGATGCTGAGTGAGACAAGTTCTGTCCAAGTCTTTTTTTGTCACGCGCTGTATAGTTGTGGCTGGATTCTGCTATTGGCTTGAAATGAATGTGAATTTGGGTGAAGCTCTGAAGTTAATATTCCCTGGGAACTGAGCAATTAAATAAAGATCATCTTTGAAACACAATCTCTAGACATGAATTCAGGAGAAGCAAGAGAGAAATGAGATGTGTTAGTCATAGTAGATCAGGACGCTGTGTCTCCTGCCACCCTTCACCAACACACAGGCCCATGCAATGCTTCAGACTTGAGTTCCTGATTGTCATTGAGGGGTAGTCACAAATATCTCTCTCTCTCTCTCTCTCTCTCTCTCTCTCTCTCTCTCTCTCTCTCTCTCTCTCTCTTTCGGTGCTGAGGATTGAACCCAGCAGGGACAAGGCAAATGCTCTATCATGAAGACACACACACACACACACACACACACACACACACACACACACACACACACACATTCATATTCTTTTTGGAGTATGACCCAGGCTGGCTTAAACTCATTATATAATCAGGAATGACTGTAAGTTTCTGACCTCCTGTCTCCACCTCCCATATGTTGGGATTATAGTTGCACACCAGCATCCCTGGTTTGAATGCTGCTGAGGATTGAACCTAGGGCTTTGCGCGTGTTAGGTAAGTACTCTACCAACTGAACTGCATCCCTGGCCCTCAAGAGAATTCTTTAACACCAGCTAACAGTATGTGATGAGCTCACTTTTGATCTCAGGCCTCTGGAGAGTCGGTAAGCGACCATTATATCAGAACTGGTGACAGTTCTATGTCAAGATCCAATGTGGATAGGTAGAAAATGACAATTACAACAGAAGAAATGGCTTGAGGTGTGATGGCATGTCCTGAGATAAATGCAGGGTTTTCAGACCTCCTTTGTCACTCACCATAAGGTGAGCTCTTTCAAACTGTCAAGGCTAAGAAAATAACCCCCCTCTCAGGTGGATGTTCAGTTGCTGCTTTTTCAGCTCAAGCAAGAGCCACTGACTAGCTCAGGTTCCAGAGTTTGGTATGAGTCTTTAATAACAGTAGTTATAAGGCCTAGTAGCATTTATCAAATTCCTGCATACTCTTAATCAAATTGTGCTAAAGAAAATGTTAAATTAGACCTACCACACTGAGTCCATGCCATGGGAAGTTTTTGAGCCAGTGTTTGAGTGATGCAGGTGTTAATACACTTGAAGGAACTCTAAAGCTGGGAAGGAGAGCTATTTATACAGTTGTTAATGGGGTGGTACAGTGTACCAAGGGCAAAGTGTAACATTTGGCCAAATCAGTTACCTGTGACAAAATGTCAAAAGTATTGTGGGGCTGCTTGAACTCCCCAGGCCTGTGACAGTCACCCTGCAAAGTGAATAATGGCTAAAATAACCAGTATAACACACCTGGGCTTAGAACCATTTTGTGATGGCTCCCATGCCAGGTGTATGGACAAGAATTCATAGAAATTCACCTTGAAGTAGGTTGTTTTCTTGACAGAAGCAGATGCATAATTTGCAATGCCCAGTACAAAAATAAAACACAGTTCTTGTTTAAAAAAACAAACGAGTAGGCCTTTAAAGTGACAAGTGCAGGAGATTAAAGCAACTGTGAAGCTGTTCTAAGCACGTGGCACGTGCGGTTGGACCGGCTGTATGCCTCTAGAGCTCTTGTTTCTAGGTGCAGAGAATGATATGTCTAGCTACAGGAGGGACGAATTGTCAGTGCAAAGGGAAGCTGCAGAAATGTGAGCTCCTGTGTGTGACAGTAGAAAGCAAAGGTGTGCAAGCACAATTTGGTGGAGAGGTTCTAAGTAGCTGACTGTACATGTGACAAACCTCCTTTTGGTGACAATGGAGAGTTACTGCCAATGCCCTTGCTGTCCTTAGTGGAGCTCGAGAACACTCAAGATTATCCATCTGAAGACTGGCAGAACGAGTCATGTTCTCTGATCATGTTTCACAAGAACAGATCAGAAATCTCACATGAAGGAAGAGCAAGGATGCTGGCAAGTTTTGTTAATAGTATTTCCTTCTTTCTAGAATGTGTATAGGGATCTCTTTCTCTGTATGCTTAGTGTGCGTAAAGACAATGTCCCAGCATGAGAAAGCAAAGCTCAAGTTACAATGTACCCCAAAGGCAAAGGTATGAGGTGTACTAAGGCAACTGGTATACCTCTTTACTGTATTCTGTACAGCTGATTGAGATTATTTTTATTATAGATTTGAGATATTCACACACACACACACACACAGACACACACACAGACACACACACACACACACTTCTTCCTGGGTACCATTTTACTACTCTCTCTGCTTTCTTTTCCCTCTTCCCTTCCTTCCTTCCTTCCTCCCTTCCTTCCTTCCTTCCTTCCTTCCTTCCTTCCTTCCTTCCTTCCTTCCTTCCTTTCTTCCTTCCTTCCTTCCTTCCTTCTTCCTTCCTTCCTCCTTTTTTGTTGTACAAGGACTCAGCTATGGAACTCAGGCTGGGCTAGAATTCCTTTTGCCTCAGTCTTCTGGGTTTGCAGGCACACAGCATTAAGATCTCTTCTTGACTTGTGAATTCTCATTTATTATTGAAGGTCCTGGGCCCTTTGAAGCTTTTATAGATATCAACACGGATCCAAGATGTAGACACGTCTTCCTGTTCCCTAGTCTTTGCCACACTGAGCACGGATCTGCCAGGTTTTTGTTGTTGCTGCAGGTTGCACTTGCGGGGAGGCAGTTTTCCTCTCCTAGGCTCAATCCATCAGAAGGGAAGGGACTGGGTCTTAGAAGTATATATCTGTTTCTTAGGGACAGAGAGTACTGTGCACATAGATGTTTCTTAAGGGAGTGCAAAATAAAGATGCAGCCCAAGAAAGGGGAACAGAAAGATTTGGGGGCAAAGGCTTTGTCAAATAGCTTCAGACTTAGTGAGGTTCAGCCTTCAGATGCATGGCTAACAGAACCAAGGGAACAAGAGGAATTAGCATGGATGAAAAGGAACAGCAAATTAACTCCCAAGGAGGAGCCAGGCATTCGTCTTTCTCATATTAAGGTTAAAATAAACTAATTTGAACGCTTCCCCCAAAGAAAAATAACAAGTGAATTATAGTAAGACAAATGATAAAAAAATTTTAAAGTCCACAGCAGGAAAGAGTCACTATAATGCAGGTCATTATTGTGTGTTTGGGACCTGTAGAGGTGGAAGCCAATATGATCCCCTTTTAAGCATGTCAGGAACCAGAAAAAAACAAGAACCATTGAGGTATAAATGTTACAATCCTATTTTGAGATGTCCCAGTGCTTCTGGAAAATTCTCAGTCTCTCTAGGACTGAGACCTAGCTACTCCTAGCTACTAGGAGAGATTAAAATATTTCATGTTCTCATATTTGTGTGCAGCACCTACATGCATGATTGTGTTGGGTTATTACCTTTCAAAAGGAAAAACAAAAATGAAAATGTGCCTTCTCTCTGAGATGATATCCACACCCATGGTTTTTAGCCCCATTACAAGCAGTCCTACCAGTGGTGAGACCAGTATTTGCCCAAGGATACGAACTGGGAGTTCCCATTGTTGAGCCTAAGACTTCGATGCCTGTAGTTTTTCCGTTTATATTTTCACACTTTCCAAATGACTCCTCTATGTGCGGTTCTCTTCATAACATCCTACCAATGGTCCTATTTTACTTTCAGATGTCCTGAACATCAGAATGATGGCATGCCAGCCACTGTGCAAAATGTCCTTTAAGTAGGGTCTATTAGAGTCTAGGAGACAAAGAGGTGCCGTGGTGGTTCTCGTTTGACAGAAAGGAATACAGGTTCAGCCTAAGGTTACCAGTGAGGGGCAAGCCTTCTTCTTGTTCAGTACATCTGAGGTCATACTGTTTCCAATGTTACCAAAAAATGGAAACCCATCTCCCCTCCCACAGTTCCAACCAATGCTTTCTGAGAGATGCAGCCCAAGTGCCTGGTGCATTTTGACTAGGCGCCAGTATCTCTGGAGAAGCATTCATATATAATAGAAGAAAATGGTAATTGCTATTTTAGACACTGGTCAAAATTTCTCTTACAATGGCTTTTATTTAGCAAACACTGTAACAGGCCATTTCGGGAGTGGAAGGTAACGCTACAGAAAGCCTGAATGGGAAATTTGGGGGATAGATAAAGGAAGAAAAAGTAGGGACAAGAACAGAATGTTGCAGTCCAATGGGGGTGATGACTATGATACCCATGAAAAGAAGAGAATGGCTGGGGGCTTGAAGAACAGCTGTCCTGGGAGTTGTTTACCTGGCTGAGCTACAGTGTAGTCATTGGCGAAACCTTTGCGATGGCTTCTGTGTGCTGGGCAGTTTCCTCTGAGGCAGATCACAGGGAGGCCAGAGGTGTAGTATCAATTGGCTGGAAGCTGGAAGTCAGAACTGGGGTCTTTCCATGGATTGTTGGTTTACCCTGGGCATATGGAGGAACAGGACAATGTCTCTCCCCCTCTGAGAAGAAGAGGAAGAGTCATGAGTGAACGGCGAGGTGGCTTTGGCATGGCTCCAGGGGCAGGGCCTGAGCAGGAGGCTAAGACACGGCATGAGGAACTCAGTGGGCAAGATGGAGCCAGAGTGGGATGCGTTGGCGTGTTATAAAGGCTGATGCAATGCTGTTAGCTGTTGTTCACAGATGTGGAGGCCGAAGTATGAATCATGTGTGCAGACTCACATACCATAGCCTGAAGTCCTGGCCAAGAGCTCTCTGATGGCCCAGAAGTTTTTTATTCTTAGGTTCCTAGCGGCCTTTTGGCAACTCTAGTATTTACTGATGAATTTATGGAGTATCTGGAGTTTAGGGGAATGCTTTCAGATTTTGGCTTTAGGGGGCAATGCGGTCTGTCTGGAAGCCACAGTTGAGAGGGCTCTGAGCGCATCTGTCTGAAGTCATTGGTCATCATATTGACTCAAATTGGTTGAGGAGAACAGAAAAACAAGTGGACGTATGGGGGCGTCCACCGACGAGGAGAGATGAAGAGCCAGGCTGAACTTTTTCTTCTTCATTTGCTCCACTTCTCTCACCCTTCTTCCTGGTTGTACCCACTCCTGTCTCCATCATTCCTTTATTTGTTTGCTCATTCTTTCCTTTTTCCTTCCTCTTTTTCTTCTTCCCATTCCCTCTTTCCTTTCGTTTATCTTCTTCCTTACCCTTTGCTTCAAACACTCAGAGGTCCCGAAGACAGAGTTGGCTTGGTTGAGGTTGGCTCAGATTTTTTTTTGTTTTTTGTTTTGTTTTGTTTTTGCACCTGAGCACCGCACCTTGTTTGATAGCCCCATCAGTCTGTGTGTCACGCAGGGGAAGTCATTTCTCACAGGAAGATAGGGCTGTAATAATTAAACACACGTGAAATGGATGCCAGGTGGTCTTAAACCCACAAAGTCTTTATGCTCATTTACACACTTTTGTTATTACTCTCTGTGCTGTGACTAATCAAGGGATACTTCCTTCAGAGTCTGATATGCATGAGATGTGTTCTGCATTGTGGGCAGAGGGGTGTGCCTCATTAGCTAATTGGGCAGCCAAGCTCATTGGATGTAAGACCATCATTTATTCAGTCCCAACCAAAGCAGATAAATGGCATGCCAGATGGAATTTGTCTGATAAAATTCCTGAAGGTACTATATCTCATGATAGGTTTTCCTTCAAGATTTTACAACCATTCCACCTTACACTTCGTAGTACTTTATTGTTTACCAAGGAAGCTGCCAGCCTCCCACCCACTGCACATTTTCTTTCTTACTCACAGAACCTTAATTTTGTTCAGGGAGGCAATATGCTTATCTAAAAATATTTCCCAATCTTCTTTGTAGTTTGAAATGATCACACAAGAGAAAAAGAAAACAGCAGTGGAAGTCTGCTAGGGACATCTGCGTTTTCCAAATATCACATTTTGTCCTTCTCCCTTCTCCCTCTCCTTTCCCTTTCTTTCCTCCTCCTCTTCTCCTCTCTCTCTCCCCCTTCCCTTCTCCCTTTCTGTATCTGGATGGTCCACATATTTGAGTGTGGAAGTTTTCAGAAAAATGGAGGAACCAGGGCTGTTAAGATTCTGAGGTCACTGCACCAGCCGTGGACCACTAGTTTCCAGAATAACAGCGGTGATGTGGAGAAACACACAGCTACTCACTGTTGCTATCAGCTCTCTGGTAGAGTCACCCACAATCTTAATGAACTCACCTGTTAGCTTCACTAAGGATATTTTATTTGATTGTTTGAGACTTGCAGTTACGAGGTGTTGCTATGAGTCTTCTTTAAGGGAACACCAAGACATGGGGATACTAAGGGGCTATTCAAGCTCAGAATGTAGAGCATGTTCAGTTCGGATGTCCAAAGTGGTTCTCTTTCTACTAGCGAGCAGTTCTCAAGTGGTTGTCGGACTGCACCTGAAGTCAATCTGGTTGAGGGAGCAGACTATTGAAGGGGAACCTCTGACATTTTTTCCCTGTGATTATAGAATATTCCTGGGTTTTAGTTGGGCTAGGAAAGCCATCCAAGTCTTTGTCCTGTTCCTGACAGTCTTTTGTAATGGTGGCTTGTTCTGTTCCAATGCCAATAGTGCTTTTCTTGAGCAATACTGAGATAAATTAAGCCAAATAAAATTGCACATTTATTGACTCAGAACCAGGAATAATGGTGCGTCATAGTCAGACTCAATTGGTACTAATAAACGGTATCACCAACAATGTCCTCATTGTCACCATCACTGCCTGGACATTTGTGGTTATAAGTAATTTTAAGGTTAGTCAATTATTCTCTAGTTATATTCTTCAGCTTTAGGCTGGGTACAGAGAAGACACAGAGTTGATGCTGCTCAGTGGAGGTGCAGGAGGGAGACAGGATTGGAAGCAGTATGAGATGATAGATTGGGAGTCTATGTTTTTGACAGAACAGATTATGGAAGTGGTGGTGCCAAGCATCCCTGAAACCTCCACTTGTAAGATGTGAAGGTGTTATTCGTCAAGGACTGTGTTGGAATGAAGACGGCCATCACACATGGAAAGGCCAGAATGTCAAATGACTAGGTGCCCAAACTGGACACTGCAGTTATGGATCATAGTACATGAGGCCATAGCAGAGGGGAAGTCAATATGATGGACAACAAAGGCTCGCAGCTGACCACATCTCTCTCTCTCTCTCTCTCTCTCTCTCTCTCTCTCTCTCTCTCTCACAAGATTTATTTATTTATTATATGTAAGTACACTGTAGCTGTCTTCAGACACTTTTTCTTCTTGCTCTGGCCCCTCTAGCTACAGCCCCTCTTGCTGTAGCTGTCTTCAGACACCCCAGAAGAGGGCATCATATCTCATTACGGATAGTTGTGAGCCCTCATGTGGTTGCTGGGATTTGAACTCATGACCTTCGGAAGAGCAGCCTATGCTCTTAACTGCTGATTCAACTCTCTAGTCCCCACATCTCTTTTGAAGATAACAATGTGCTGTCATACAATTCGTTCAGTTTCTCTGTAGCTCAATGCACTGGCCAGCTCATTACTGCATCTGCCTTGCCATGCCTTTGGACAATTCTATTCCAGGCAATGTCCCACGACTCTTTTCTCTGTGCCCCTGGCTGCACAGTCATTTGTAACTGCCTTCAAATCATTTGATGTGTGTTGATCTGGTCTATGTTCCGATGTGACTGTCACTGCCTTGGGAGCAATTAAATCACACTTTCCATTTCATATCTTCTACACACAAAATAGTGAGTGAAGCGTTTGTGGTGTGGCTAATTTTCTTGAGAGAATCCATGCCTTCTGCTGTCTTTGGTGGACACAGTTCTTCAGAACTCTAGGGTTTGCGGCTGGGAGTTTGATTATCACAAGACCACAGTGCTTGGTTAAGGGTTGAACACATGGCCCATGTAGAACTAGGAGAGACTTTCGTTCAGGTTTCTGGGAGAAGCAAGCTTACTTATTATGGGGAAAGATGTATGGGGTGGTATTCAGTGCAGAATGTCCTTACCGTGTGGTAAGGGGCCAAGCTCCTCACAGAAGACACAGTGCCTGGTACCTGGCCTGTCTCTAGACTATGCTTATTTCATTCTGAGTGGAGTGGCGTCAGGTTCAGCAATGCAACACTGAAGGTTCTCGCTCGATGGACTTCCATACCAGAATCTGCATTTGAATATGATTTTCAGATTTTCATCCCTTTGGGAAGGATGGCTCCAGGAGACTTATAGTCTACTTCATTTTGCAAGCATCTGGCCCGGAGAGGCTGTGCTGATGCATGCCAGTTCAGTAAAAGCTCCATCAGACAGTATCTGCTCACAGGGCTCTCTGAATACACATTGAAAGATGCTCTGGCTTCTAGGTATGACATCTGAAATTGGTCTCTCCCTATGGGATGAGGGAGGCAAAAGAAGCCCTGGCTATTGGGACCCCTCCCTGGCTCTGTGTCCTGGAAGTCAGTTGCAGGCAGAGAGCTTGCTTACTCATGAAGATGCCTCCAAGGGTCCTCTTGGTTTTGGGAGCCCGGAGAAGGCTAACTGTACCACAGCCTAGGGAATGCTGAGTGTTAAAGGAATTCTGGCCTCCATCTTGGGCCATGTTTGCCATGTGGCTGACTCTAGAGTTTGAGTTTTTAGGAAAATTTGTGCCTGTATTTTTAGGAGAACTAAAGGCAAACATACAATATATAAAGAACATAAAATAATGAATATATTTTATTTGTGTGTGTATATGTGCATGCATGTATAAGTGTGGAGGTCAGAAGACAACATTTTGCATTGTTTCTAACATAATACCCTCTTTTGATGCAGATCCACCAGGCTATCTGGTCTCAAGCTTCTGGGGATTGTTCTGTTCCTACCATATTGTTATAGTAACCTGAGGTTTCAGCCACATGCTACTGATCCTGGCTTTATGTGGGTTCTGGGGCTTTGAACTGAGGTCATCACATTTGTGTGACGAACAGTCTACCCACCATGACATGTCCCCAGACCATAATATGTTTGTTTCTAAGCTTGTTTTCAGATGGTCAGAGTTTCATTTGTCAGACTCTTCAAGATGAAACATCGGCCTCTATAAATGACAACGTGGGTCTTATTCTTTAAAATTGTCCCTGATTTCTGTTTATCCCGTCTATTGAGAATGTATTTCTACTCTAAGGAGCTTTGCACCCCAATATAACACATGAGGTTTGAATGCAAAGACAGGGTCTAATCTAAGGTCCACAAATGTACACTTTGTGCATATGTACTTGGCAGCAATGACTTGTACAAATTTAATGAATGCAAGTCCAATGAGTCACTTTGTTTCTGTGGCTTGGAAAGTGAGGGGTTAAGCAGGAGGCAGAAGAGGAGCACACTCATGGCTCCAAAGCTTGCCCAGAAGTGGGGCATAGCTGACTCAGCACTGTCCCTATGGGGGAGGAGTCCTGGCATTGCCAATGGCAGCCTTTCTTCTGGGCCTTTCAGGTCACCTGAAATAACTCCAGACCTCTAGGCTTGAGATCTTCCAGGCTCTAGCATGAGTCGGAGTCAGGTCTCTGGGTGTCAGAATCTTATAATGCCTTCCACTCTGATAGCAGAGGGTTTCCGCGAGTTCCCGATGCATAAATGTTGCTCCCTTGACATTCTGGTGAGGACATTCCAGTTGTGCCAACTTACATCTTAGCCTACAACAAGGTTCTCTTTCTTTGTTTCTTTGCTGAAGGTTAAGTGTTCTCTTTTATACATTTTTTTGACAACCACATGGTTTACAACTCCAATAAATTGCAGATTTAAGCTTTTACATACTAAAAAGAACACATTTTGGAAGATATTCAACATTGGAGAGCAAGAGTATTTACTTGACCACAGTGATTATCACCACTGAAAGCTAAAACCCCTCAGTGCGTGTGTGCATTTGTGTGTATGATTGTGTGTGCATGTCCATGCATGAGTGTATATGTGTGTGTGTATGTGGAAGTGTGTATGTGTGTGTGCATGTGCGATTCTGTGTAGATTCATTTATGTGTGCTTGTGCTTGTCCTTTGCATGGGTTCAGCCACTGGCTATGCATTATTTAATCCTTCCTCTGAGGCACAGCAGTTTTTGAGATTGCCACTACTTATAACCTTATCTACAGAAAAATTCTCAGAGAGGTGAAGTAACCTGCCAAGGTCACACAGCTAATAATTGGTAGAGACAGGCTGTCTCCTCTGAACTCTCTCTCTCAGATAAAGAGTGGATAGTTGCTTTCATTCGGATCAACACGGCTACAATAACTCCTGCCAAATAAAAGACTCGGTGTGGTCATTTGACGAGGAGATGAAAATATTGTATGACTCCTTCCTTTTGTGTGAGTAATTACTGAATGCTTCTTGGCTTTCTAATTTTAGGTTTTTTTTTTCAAAGAGCACTTCAAGTTATTCAATCCAATACACAATTAGGATGTAATTTCTAATTTGAATCATCATTATGTATCATCTGCAATTGGAATCAAATTATCAACTTTAATGGAAATGTCCTTTTTAGGGTGTGGGGAAAAAGACTCTTTCTGTTCAGTCTGACTTAGAATCAGCTGGTCTGGAATGACTGGAGAAGACTTAGTTGCCTGTTTTCTTAACTGGAAGTACAGCTGTGACCTGTAGTGTCCCATTGCCAGTAAAGACACATGTTTGAAACTTAGTTACACATGGGCAGTGTACTTTAGAGATCAGGTCCTCAAGGCATTGTGAAGACATCCTGTGGTTCAGGGTGGGAAATAAACACTCTAAGCCTGGCATCTTCCACAAGGTATGCTCTTAAAAATCAGGCTTAAGGGGCTGGGGAGATGCTTGGCACAAGAGCACTGGCTGCTCTCACCAGGACTTGATTTCCTGCACAAGACAGCTGATAGGTCTGTAACTCCAGTTCTAGGGTACCCAATGCCTTCTTCTGATCTTCATGGGGACAAAGGTTAGGACATTGCTTGTAGGTACATGTATGTATACACGAGTGTGAGATAACTCTCATGTCCTGTGGGTGCATGTATGTATGTGACATGTATGTATGTATGTATGTATGTATGTATGTATGTATGTATGTATGTATGTGACACAGTACTCACTGTCAGGGAGACAGCTAAGGAGCACAGATCTGCTTCTGGATTGTGCCCACCAAGCAACCAGAATGCAGCGAGAAGTCCAAGAATACATTGATTGATGGCGGCGTTGGCAGATGATGACATCACAGATTCACAGGTCAAGGGCCCAGAGTGATCTGCTGATTGATGGCTTCTTCATGAAAGAATTCTTGGCTACCTGTTAACTTTCCATGAGTACACACACACACACACACACACACACACACACACACAGAGAGAGAGAGAGAGAAAGAGAAAGAGAGAGAGAGAGAGAGAGAGAGAGAGAGAGAGAGAGAGGGTCTGGCTTCTCTTTCTAGGTGAGAAGATAAGTCTTATTCATCAGCTTGGTGCTACCCTAACCTGTTCTGAAATGGAATTTATGTAGTTTGAAGGTATCAAACAGGACAAAATAGCCAAGACAGCTGGACGTAGAATGCTTGCCGGCCTGATGCCACAAGAACTCTCTCCTGCAGAGAAACGGTGGGAACAAACTCTCAATGCACTAATGGGCTGCTTAAGATTCTGCTCTGGAGGTGAGAGGCGCAGCACTATGAAAGGAAAGAGAGTAGATGTCTCCCAGTATAGTAGTCGGCTTGGGGTTAGGCTTCCTGTAATCCAGTTTTTCTGTCAGGGCTCAGTGGTCTGCACATTCCCCTCTTTGAACTCTGGGCAAGAGAAAGGAGTCTAAAAAGCATCTTTCAGTCACTTTCTCTAAATAAATAAAACCCCAATTCACAAATGTGTATTTAAGATTTTGATTTGGAACTAAGGCAAGAGTCGGGTAGGAAGCCAAGGAAATTTAGTGTTTTGGGCGAAATGCCTCATTTCCTTGGCTCATGTAGTTTTGCCCACTACTCACAAGATACCAAAGGAGAAATTAATGTGGAAAAAAAAATCAAAGGCTTTTTAACATTAAACAGGCTTTTCATGTTCATAAGCCATCACTGCCGTGTTGTCAAGCAATCTTGCTGCCAAGTCTTCTTGCTCCGGAGACTGGTGTGTGCCACCCCAGGCTAGAGAAAGCTCCAGCTCTGGCTGATTTCCTTGAAGAGAGTACTGGGGGCATGCTGTCCTCCAGCTCATCTGGTGCAAAATAAGCCAAGAGCAGGGCATGCAGTCCCAGGGCCCTGTGGGGGGTACGTGACATCTGGATTCTTTTTCTCTCTCTTTTTTTCCCCCTAAACAATAGGTTTGACTTCACTACTGCTTTCTCTACCACCTGCCCAGATCTGGGGTGAGGTGGTTATATTTATGCTAAGAATATTCTTCCATTAGGCAAACAACATTAGCTTGCAAACACAAATGTGGACTTTTGGAAGCGCATACATCATATCCAGCAGAAATATAAAGTGCTACAATGTCCTAGGGACATGGTGTATTTTATTCTTGACCATCATGTAGTTTACATTTTGATAACACTAAGACACGGTTCGGGTACAGTGTGACAAATGCCACTACAGGACAAGTTCTGGTTGGAGGAAGCTGATCCCTGATGGGAGGGGGTCAGGGGCTTAAGGAGGCCCCGTGGTATAGAAAGGAGTAGCTATATTTTTGCGCACCAAAGGGTAAAAAGAGGGAGTGTATAATGTGCAAGGGTTAAGACCAGGTTAGGGAATCAAGCAGAAGGAGTTACATGTGTGGAGATCTGGAGCAGTGGCCAGTACTGCTGGCAGCTTCCAAAAACATTCTCCATTCATCCACAGTGAAAGGACCACCACATTCCAGTAAATCCCCTGCCATGACTGTGTCCCTAAGGGGTATGCCCTCCATCCTGACTTTTTTTTTTTGCCTCATGGTATGGCTAGAATATGGATGATGTGATGAGCCTTCTGGCGATAGTTCCAACCAAGACTAGAGCTGGGTCCTAATCCAGGAGGCATCTTAGAGTCATGGACACACATACTTAGGTGAGTACATGACAAAAATAACCTGCTTTGCTTAACTTGCTGGTAATTTGGGTCTCTCTTATAGCAAGTGGGACTGGGTTTTAAATAATTCAAGAGGTCAACCTTAGCTGGACTCTTCTTCCACTGACCAGTCTGGACGGAGTCACCACATCCAAGGAACGGGAGTCTGGTGAGGCAGTCGGTAGTGCTTCCTAAGTAAAAGGTTAATAACGTTGAAGAAGACAGGAACAGCGGGAGTAGTCAAGGTTTATCATGAGCTCTCTGTGCTGGCAAGCACTTGAAGCATTATGTTCTTGTACTCTTACCCGATCCAGGTGACCTGACTGCTATTATTGGCCCCATCTTATAAATGAATAATGAAGAATTTGTCTAAAGCCTCACTGAGAAGTTTTTTTCTCTATCTCATGACCTTTGATACCCTTGAAACTGGCCAGTTACATCACGTACAGTTCTTTAATCAGAGTTTGTCTAACGTCTCAAGATGATTAAATTCAGGCTCTTAATCTTTGACATGACGATTTCAGAAAGGAAGCACGTGAGATTGCTCCCTAACTGATGATGTTAACTGATAACCTGGTGGTACCTGAACGAATTCTCCACTGAAGTTACTCTCTTCCCCTGTGTAATTCATAGGCATTTTATGGGGGAGATACTGTGAAGCAACCTATTTGTACCCATTTAATTTTAGCACCCACTGACAATTCTTGCTGGAACAATTGTTACTGTTGCCTTTGTCAAACGATGATTGGTCCTATCTCCATCATTTCTTCCATATTTATTAGTTGAAATTTGAAATTCAACTGTAAAGACAGGTCCCTTTCTTCTCGTATTTATGTGCCAATTTAGTTTTTGTGTCGATATGGATGAATGGATTTTATTGTATCCTGTAGGAAGTTATGTATTTCTGTCGTTACTTATTTTACTGATGGCACTGTTCCGGACTTGGGCATTTGGTTTCTGTGTCATCTGAGTACATCCCCACTAGCGTCTGAAGGTTTCTTACCTCTTCACAGCTGGGAATAGTTCAGACGTATCTTCTCCTGACTCAGACTCAGTCCTTTCTCCCAGGAGCCCTACCTCCTTTTGTTGGTGAATGACATTTATAAATCAGGATCTGGGAGCTCGATCTTGTCATGTGGGCAGAACCAGTTTAAGTCTCAGTATCGGTGGGCTTACTGGGAGCTATCATTTTCATTCCTTCCCCTTCGGTCCCTTCTGCCTTAAGAATTTAGTTTTGTGGTCTGTAAGGTGCCTAGATATATGCTACTGTTCTAACATGCTCCTGCCTCCACACACTCTCCACACACGTTCCTTTTCTACCACGATAGATTGAGGTCTTCTGAAACTATGAGCCAGAATAAGTCTTTCCTCCCATAAGCTGTTTTTTTTCTCAATAATTTATTTTTTATTCACTTTACATCCTGATCACAGTCTCCCCTCTCCTCCCAGTCCTACCCTTACAAATCCCTCTCCATTGCCCCCTCCTCTTCTCCTCAGAGAAGGGTACCACACAATGCTGGGACATCTAGTCCCAGGAGGACTAGGCACACCCTCTCCCACTGAGGTCCAACTAGACAGGCCAGGTAGGGAGAAGGAGATCCAAAGGCAGGGAACAGAGACCAGGACGATCCCCTACTCTACTTGTTAGGAGATCCACTTGAAGACCAAGCTGCACTTCTGCTACAAATGTGTGTGTGTGTGTGTGTGTGTGTGTGTGTGTGTATGAGAGAGAGAGAGAGAGAGAGAGAGAGAGAGAGAGAGAAAGAGAGAGAGAGAGAGAGAGAGAGAGAGAGAGAGAGAAAGAGAGAGAGAGATATTTTGTCACTGATATTTTGAGATTCAAAAGCAACAGATCTAAGGTGCACGTTCTCAAGGTGACTATGTGACCCTGGCCTGCCCTCCATTTTCATTCTGGCTGAGGTGTGTGGTTTTTGTTTTTGCCACATGCTCCCTTGCCACAGGCCCAACGTAAGGAGGCCAAACCATCCACAGATTAAAACCTCTGAACCTGAATAGACATATTCTCTTTCTGGGTTGAATATCTTGGCTGGAGATCCAGCTGACCGGCAGAGCCCTCTCCTGACACACATGTGGTCTGAGGTTCTACCCTTTAGTACCTCAATGAGCTGATTGTGTTCAGGATTTGTTCTGTTGACAACAAACTGACCAATACAGCGGCTGCTCACTCATATCACTGCCCAATCAGGTGCAACAAAAACCAGACTGACCATCGTTGGTGCCGTCACAGCCTAAGGAATTATGCTTTTCATTGTTTAAAACAATAATGTTACCACATACGTACAGCTTCGGACAAAATTTTAATTTATGAGTTGATAATATATCTCTCAAGATCCTCTCTCCCAAGGAATATTGCAGTTATGTGCTTAGTCAGCAAGTAATTTATGGGCACCAAGGCCCAATCTGCCAGTGCAGGAACTGTTCTGTTCTGTTTTGGCACGGGATGTCTCCATTTCATTTTCTATGGCTTCTTCACTAAAAACCACTCACACAGTTTGGTGAGAAACTCTCAGAACACAATTCAATCATGTTGATTACTTGACAATTTCCCATGTGGGTAATGCAGCTAGAGCATTCGTATAAACCAGATCACCCAGTCCTAATCTGCAAAGACTTTCCTATGTTGAGTTTGGTTCCATTGGTGGTGAGTGACAGATGAAGAAGAAAAAACTCAAGATAGACAGATGATTGATAGATATGATCGATAGATAGATGATTGATAGATGATAGATAGATGGTATGTGATAGGTAGAATACATACATACATACATACATAGTACATACATACATACATACATACATACATACATAGTACATACATACATACGTGTGTGTGTGTGTGTGTGTGTGTGTGTGTGTGTGTGTGTAAGAATTCCATCTAATCTCTTAAGAGTCAATTTGGGTTTGCAGTTGCCTTAAATTAGTTCTACAAAAGATGACCAGTTCCTGAATGTCCCAACCTGGGCTGCTATTACAGAAATAGCATAAACCTCACTCTGATGATTTGGTCTCACTGCTTTTAGGTCTCTTTGCTCTTTAAGAGGGACAGCCTGCTAAAGCTTGTAGAGACATGAAGGGAAGGTTTGCAAAGACACCCAGCGTCTCTCAGGTTTCCTGTGTGCACCAAGTGACTGTTTGAGCAGAGGCATGCTTCCCTATGAGTGGTTCAACTTAATATTTTGTTCTGAAAAAATAAGATCTGGTCTAATTTTCTGCATTAAGCACTAAAGACCCAACAGGATGCCATAAGACCCCCCCCCCCCCAGGAGTGTTTCCTCAGTGAGAGCCTCTCATGTGGAGGAAGTCAACTGTTCTCATCTGGCTCAAGGAGACTTGTCTTCCTGTTGACTCTTGCTGTTGAGGCTGACAGTTCTTAGCTTAAATTATGTGTCCTATATGACTTGTAAAGGGAGCTCCTGTGGCCTTCATGAGAAGTTTGGAAAACTTATTATTAACCTTTGACCACTATAAGCACCTACACTTACTTCCTGGGCCAAGATCACCTGATATGGCCGCAACAACTTAAATCTGGCCAGACTGGAGGGGTCACAGCACAGCTGAGACTATGATAATTTTATTGAAAACAATCAGGCATTTTATATCTTTATCAGAAGCTGATTATAACGAAGTGCCAGGGACAACAGAGTTGCAGTTGCCAGGGTAGAATGGCGTTTGTAAGTTATACAGTGTAGACAAGATTCATGTCTAAGACCAAATGTCCTCCAAGGGTTCCAATGCTTCCTCAATACTAAGGGAACTCACGTAGAAACACAAAGTGGACTGAATGCTTCACTGCCTGAGGGAGAGCACTGGTGTCTCAGAAGCTGGAAGGCACATTGTGACTCAGGAGCCCTGAACTCTAACCTGAAAAACCCATGATGCATGACTCTCAAGGCAACTGAGCCAAGCCAACTCTATGGCGTCCTACAGACAACAAGGTGTGTAAGTAAATCCCCCGGTCTCTGTTAAAAGTCTAGCATGCAGCCTGGACTCTTCCAGACATCACAGATCTTGCCACCTGTACTTTTCTTCATGTGATGCTGCTAGTGGCTGGCCATGAAGAGCTCAGAATGGGGGTTCTGTAAACATTCTGTGCATCTGGAACACAGCAAGATATTTTCCTGTTCTCCTGGGAATCTGTACCCTTCCCATTTCCTGGTACTACATGTACACCCAGAAGTCAATAAGGCATGTGTGGGGCATACCCCAGGTTGCCCTGGAGACCTGACTGACTGCTCAGATATGTGGCACGGCTGTGGGTCTGTGTGGCATACAGGGAGGAGTCTTGGAGCTGACTGAACTTGGGGTGTCCTTTGCCTGGGCTGCTTTTCTTGCCACCTCAGGGTGTTCTCTCTGGCCATTCAGGGACCAGATGGCCATTCTTTCTCTGAGTGTTTTCCTTGATCCCTCAGGCACTTCCTGCTAATTCCCTCAAATTTCATTTCTTTCTTTTCCCTTCCCTGTCCTTCCCTCTCCTCCCTCCTTTTTCTTTCCCTCGCACACACTCCAATTGTTGAGGAAGAGTCTTGTTATGTAGCCCAGGTTTGCCTTGAGAATTTGTGACGCTCCTCCAGCTTCAGCCTACTGAGTGCTAGGATTATAATGAACACCACTGGACCATCTTCTAATTTTACTTTTCTTACGACTCACACTTTACCTGATATTTTGCTGCTCAATCTCCCTTCTTCTTCCCTCGGCTCTCTTTCCTTTCTGTTTTATTTTGTTGTTGTTTTGTTTTGTGTGTATGTGTTTGTGTGAGCGGGGTGAGGGCACATACACCATAGCACACAGGTCAACGTCAGATGGCGGTCCTCACTTTCCGTCTGTGAGACAAGCTCTCTGGGATGCTCTTCCACATCACATGTCAGGGTAGCTGGCCCACGAGTTCATTTCTCCTGTCTCTACTTCCCATCTTCATATGGGAGCACTGGAGTTACTGGCACTTTCGTAGGAGACTTGCTTCTAATTCAGTTCTGTGGATCTGAACTCAGGACCTTACACTTGCAGGACTATCATGTCTAATCATTGAGGCATCTCTCTAGTGTCCTAGCTTGTTTGTTCTCTCTCTCTCTCTCTCTCTCTCTCTCTCTCTCTCTCTTTCTGTCTGTCTTCCTTCCTTCCCTTTTTCTGTCCCTCCTCTCTCTCTCTCTCTCTCTTTCTGTCTGTCTTCCTTCCTTCCCTTTTTCTGTCCCTCCTCCCTCTTTCTTTCTTTCTTTCTTTCTTTCTTTCTTTCTTTCTTTCTTTCTTTCTTTCTTTCTTTCTTTCTTTCTTTCTTTCCTTCCTTCCTTCCTTCCTTCCTTCCTTCCTTCCTTCCTTCCTTCCTTCCTTCCTTCCTTTCTTTCTTTCTTTCTTTCTTTCTTTCTTTCTTTCTTTCTTTCTTTCTTTCTTTTTGAGAGAGAGTGAGAGAGAGACTCATGATGTAGTTCAGACTAACCTGAAATTCATTGTGCACTCTAATTGGCTTCAAACTTGGGCTCCTCTTGGTCTTCCAGATGCTGGCCTTACAGTGTGAGTGCTGACCTATTTCCCAGACACAAGGATCCCGCATGAGGACTCACAAAGCATGCAGGCCTTATCTATTTTGGTTACAAGTGTGTCCTCAGGATTTGGAACAGAAGTGGAGACTCTGTCTTAGAAGAATCTACGACACTCATAAGGATCTCAGCATAGACCCATCCACTCTCCCTGGCAGAACTGAACTTGCCTCCTCTGCTGGTATGCTGGAGTCTCAGGTACATCTCCTAATTGCCAACTCTCAGGCCCTTGTAGCTGTCTCTTATGGAATATTCCTATTTTGATCTCTGTAGTGGTTGAGAAGAGTCATGTGACTCCTGTTCTCAGGTCATCTCTACTAAAGACCCTACACATGCCTCAGCCGCAGAGACGGGCACACTGGCTGTGTTTGCATGTCATGCTCAAGTAACTTCATCATGTGTTGGGGTACCAATAGGGGTTCTCTTTCCTCTGAAATTTGGGGGCTGTCTGCTGCTTCCGAGGGAATTCTGTGCAACTCAGCTGCGGCACCGTGGGAGCCGAGTGGAGGCTTGCCATCTGACATCTCTTCCTACCCCAATTAATATCACAAAAGGGCAATGTTTATGCAAAGCCACATGCCGAGAGGCCTTTTGCTCCTAATTTAAACTATTAAAATGCCATTAAGAATTACAGAGCGCATTTCTGCTCTCCTTTCCTTCCTTATTTCTCGCTGAAGAACAGCCATGTGGAAGGGAAGGCATTTTGTTTCCATGCAATGGGGCTCATTTTTCAGGACAGTTTATGATGCCCTTTGGTGGAATTTATCATCCCCGAAGCCAACCCCCCCACACCCATACCCAGGGATGGGGTTAGCAGATGCGATTTCTGTCAGCAAAAAAATAAGTGCGATCGATATGAACATACCAAGGCATTTATTTCAAATATTGGCCAGATAAATTGTCACGGTCACCATGCTGGAGACAGTGTGGATTCCAGCTATGGAGGGCTGGGGAACTGGTGGTAATTCTGTCCTGATCACTCTCTCCTTTTCAGTCAGCATTTTCAGTTCCACAGAGGCCATCTCATCTGAGGTGACTTCTGCTGCTCAGACGCAAGGCATGCTATCCAAAGGTTGTTTGCATGTCACGGGACACTTTTCACGAACATGTAGTCTACCCACAAGGCTTACTATTTTTGACGTTTTGGCCTAATTTACATTAAAAATTTTTTTTTGAGATTAAAACACACACAGTTTGATCTCAGCTTTGACCTTTTAAATTGTTACAACTATATCTCTGGCTAAAAGCCTGGAGAGTGGGGTAATTACATTTTGTGAAAGAAGCAAGTTCTCTGCACAGAGGGTAGTCACAGCTATGGTAATGTGTCTCTCACAGGATGGTCCATGCTAGATGGTATAAACAAAGGAAAATGGTACTTTTGTGCATTTTGTATTAAAAAGTGTACTTAGCTTCCAGATGATGGCTGCTCTGCAAGGAGCTGTGCTCGGTCTTTTTCTTATCTTGATGTCCTGTCCCCTGCAGGGTAGATGGCTTTTCTGAAAGTATTGCTCTGGACTGCTGCTGCAGGCCTGAGGACATAGGCCTGCAACTCCAGTGATTCATTTCAGAGGGCAGGGACTTCCTGCAGAAGTCAGAGTCCCTTCAGGCCATGTCTTGCTGGTTTCTGAAAGAAGAACACACTTGCCTGCTTTGCCTAGCAAACTTCCCACAGTTGGGTGCAGGGTTCCCCTCTCCAGTCCCCCTGTTCCTTCTGGTGTTCCAGATACCTTCTGAGTCTCCAGGCCTCCCAGTCGCCCCTGAGGCCTGTGAAGTTGCCCCTATATACTTCCTGGTGAGGAAACAGGATTTTTCACATAGTCTCCTGGATTCATGAGCCCACTGCAGGCTCGACATTAGCTCAGGACACATCCTGAGCTGTCATGTAAGGGACTTGGAAAGATTTTTAGCCTAACCTTTTGCTTGACTGTTCAAAGGTATATGTTTGACATGGAAGGCGATGGGATATGGACCATCATGACACCCCACAGTGAAACCTTATGACTTGAGACCGTGAAATAATCAGCTACAGCTATCGCCAAAGTCACGCCTGAGCTAGGACACGTTACACCAATGCCATACTCTCCTGTTTAGCCTCTGTGCACTGTGCTAGGCTAGTTTCTCTTAGGAATAGGAAAAAAGACATGCATATGGCTTCCAAGACTTCATACCCAGGCTCCACAGACCACAAAGGTGACTGCAGGCAACTTACTGTAACCTTTGACCTATCCTTCTAGGGGATGGTCCAGCTCTTGCAGCCGTCCTTCACAGGAAGGAGTTGAGAGTTATGTAGAGCCTGTCTGTAGGGCGCTGGGCAGGAAGGATGTGATCATTGGACACACTTCTTTCTTTGAGTGATTTGTGAAGCAATTTGGTGGCAATTGTATAATCGTTGGAGGAGGGTAACTACTTCTCTTACCAGAATGAAAAAGCCTGGTGGTTACTCTGTGATGGCTCTGTGACCCTGTGATAATTTTGTTATTTTGTGACGTTTCTATTAGTGTGTGGCCTTTCCATTACTCCATGATGACTCTGTTACTATGTAATGTTCTGTTATTGTGTGATGGTTCTATGACTGGGATGCTTTTGTTACTGTGTTATGGTTCTGTTACTATGTAATGGTTCTGTTACTATGTGATGTTTCTGTGACTGTGATGCTTCTGTGACTCCCGAAAGGTTCTATTACTGTGTGATGGTTCTGTGACTCCGCGGTGCTTCTGTTACTGTCTTTGTGGTACAATTGCTGTGATGAAACATTATGACCAAAAGCAAGTTGTGGGGGAAAGGATTCTTTTCAGTAATGCTTCTTGATTACAGTCTGTCACTGAGGGAAGTCAGGGTAGGAACTCAAAACGGCAGGAGCTGATGCAGGAGGTCTTGGAGGAGTGCTGCTTACAGGCTTGCTACTCATGGCTTGCTCAGCCTGCTTTCTTATAGAACCTAAGGCTACTAGCCAGGGATGGCCCCACCCACAATGGGCTGGGCCCTCTCCTATCAATCACTAATTAAGAAAATGCCCTATTTTATAGGCTGCTTGCCTACAGCCCAATTTTATGGAAGCACTTTTAAATCGAGGTTACCCCCTCTCAGATGACTTTAGCTTATGTCAAGTTAACATAACGCACAGTTACCATGTGATGGCTCTGTTACCATGTGATGTTTTTAATTACATGTGTTGACTGTTGCTCTGGGGTGGCTCATACACTATAGTTTTATTTCCTTCCTGACCATTGCAGAATGATATTTCCTGATCTTCCAATTTTTTATATGAGAACCTTAGGACCCAACAGCTAATTCTTCTTTTTTTCTTTCTTTCACCATATGGTGCGCTCTGGTGGAGGAGAAGGCCAAGTACTCATTCCTAGTGGCAACACCTTAAAACTGAAATTTGCTGTAATTCTTTAAGTTGAAAAGTGGAAAATGTTACCTTCTCTACAAGGTTGTTGGAAGGTATAGAAAGGATGAATAAAACACACCCAGCACATACAGGTATAAAGGAGGCACTTAATAAACAGGAATGGCAGCTACCTTGGTCACTGTTGCAAATAGCTTGGCTGTTGCTTTTAGTGAGACTAGAAGTTAGATAAATATGAGACAATAGTCATCAGTGACCAGTCCTATGCAGAGAAGGAAGAAAATAAAACATACACTCCACTTGCTGCTATAGCCCTTACCCCACCAGACAACCCCATCTCTGCCAAGGAAACCTGAAGTGCAGACAAGACTGATTCATGTGTAAAGTTATTAGCATTGAACATCCAGGCACGGGCATAAGATGCTGGGCTCCTCCCACAGCCTCTGAGGTCAACAGCCTCGCCCCACATACTCAAACCAAATGGCAGATGCAGGGGATTTCTGGGACACTGCGTGCTTGTGTCACTGTGCTCAGCTCAGCTGCTCGGCAGCTCCTATTGGTCCATGATAGAGTCTCCTCATAGAAGATGGTGATCGGGGAGGTTGTGGATATGTTTAGATAAAAGTATATCAGATTCCTTGTAGTTAAGAGTGGCCACGCGGTCTCATCTTGGTCCCTGATGTGTAAATCTGTTTCTAAGGGACTTGGGGAAACATTTTTGCTTTCTAGATACAGATGCTACCCACTTAGGTTTCTTTCTTTTCTTCCTGCCTGGAATGTCAAGGTGACAACGGAAAGAGCTGCGCTGTCTTGGAACCTTGAAGCATGAAGACAGAGGCCTGAAGTGCAAGGCTTGTGGCACTAAGAGAAAATCTGTGCTCCTGATGCTGGCTTTGAGCCTCTGAGCTGTTCCCAGGATGCTGAACCAGAATGCTTCTGCATAAGACCAATACATCTTTATTCTTGAAGCCCTTGCCTGCCAGGCTTCTCTGATACGTAGCTTACTGCATTTCTAACTGGCATAAAAAGCTTCCGTATCAATGATCTGCACATATACAAACTTACCCTTTGAAATGGGCTCTAGGTTTAACAGGAAAAACAGAATACATATGAACAGATAATGAAAACAATACACAGTTTCTTTCTCAGTAAGGAACCAGCCTTTGTAGCTACCGCTTTGTCTTAAATTATGGCATCTGGCCTCCTATGTCTTTTGATTCCTCAAAAAATTTAATTGAAACAATTCATTGGAAGGAAGCAGATGGCTACTGTGGATCTGGCTAGGCTCTGTCCCGTTCTTTGGCCTGATTTCTTATCCTGGCTTTTTCTTTTGGTCATATCCTTTGGCTTCCTCCTGGCACTGTTTATCATATAAACCCATTCTCTCTGCAGCCATGATCTCACAGGCAGCGATTGTCCACCTTGATAGCTATGACTGACTTGACCAAAAGTGAAGGAAATGGCCAGAGAACCCAGGGACAGTTAGATTTGCTTTTCTTGGCTCTTTAGAAAGGGATGGTGAGCTCAAAGCATCTCTGGTTATTTGATTTTCTCCTTCCTTGCCACACATAGGCTCTGGTTTCTTGGAAGAGAAAAGACACAGTTTCAGAAGGAGGAATATGGCTCCCAAATGAGGTGCAAGGCTGTGGTTAAAGTGGGAGAGATATGCTCTCAGAGAGAGAGATGAGGTCCCACGGGGAGGCATGCAGTTTCTAGGAGAAGGATGTGGTCTTAAAGAGAGGGGCATGGTCTCATGAAGAGACTCAGGGAGAGGGACGAGGGCTCAGGGAGAGAATGGGGATTTCTCCCAGCTACCGGTGGAGCTGCATGCTCCTTGTCCACCAGGAGTGTGGCTTGGAAAGACTGTAAAAAATCGTCTTCAGCTTCTTCCAGCCACCACCAAATGGGGACGCTGACCTCTGTACTGTTTACACATCTGCCTGGAGGTTACACAGAAGAGAGTTCCAGAACACTCCTTCTAGATAAGGAGGTCATGTGGAGCAGTGTGTGGGAGGCGCGAGAGGGGCTGGTGACATTTGTGAACCACTCTTGCAGTGTGGAAACTGACCCCCTTCTGAGCCCCGCCTTTCCGAGTAAACATGATTAGATGCTAAGGGAACTGGGCCAGTACCACCTACCTGCAAACAGCCAAATGTGTGAAGAAACTAAGATGAACTAGGCCTCTCCAAGATGCCCCTACTGTCCCTGAGCTCCAGCGCATGGCCCATTGTAGGGACTAATCCTCCAGTGCGCTGAGGGAGAAGAAACTCTTTTCTGGTCTCCTGTCTCTTCTTCCTCACCTTTGGGTCCTCATGTTATTTATGGGTGTGCTGGTGCCAGTTGCTGAGGCACACGCTTCATAAGTTTTATGAACCTCTATTGAATTTGCTTTTTTTTGTCTCCTCCGTCCAGGCCTTTTAACTCATTTCTGCATTATAACCTCGGCCTGCTGAAGTGGCCACCTACATTCCCACCACCTGCTTGGGGTCCTCATGCCTCGATGTACCTGGGTCAAGGTCTCAGCTACACCTGAGCATCTGGGATGGGGCATGTCGCCTCCTCTGCTTCTCCACCGTGGAGTCCCTTTTGGCCGTGAGGCTGCCTCCTCTCTGGGAACCTCCTTCCCTCCGGTGCTTCTTACAGTTCAGAGCTGACTCAGGATACTCAAAAAAATCACAGCCAACAGGATTAAAGAGGATGGCTCAGTGGTTAAAAGTACTTCCTGCTTGTTCAGAGGACCTGGGTTCAGTTCTCAGCACCCACACATGTATCTACTCTCAACTTGCTGGTGTTGGTGGCCAGCTCCAGAGGAATTAAAACCTCTTCTGACCTCTGTGTGCTCCTGACACACATACATATAGTAAATAAATATATATATTTGAAAAGCCAGAGGCAAATGAATTTGCTAGACCTAGACAGATAGCCAGTGTGAGGCACCTGCTTAACAAACAAACAGACGCAGAATTGTCCACTGATAGCCTATTCAGCACCAGAGAATACTTATTATTGTGGTTTATTTATCTCTCAGTAGGGATGGGGTTATTCCTATAAAGAGGGGCAGGTGTCCCCATTATTCATTCTTTTTCTTGATATCTGAAGGGGTTTGGAATTATCAGGGAGTGTAGAGTCCACTGGAGATGGTCTGTGGTGGGTAGAGCTGGGTGGCATTGGTTCTGCTGAGAATGACCTGAGGTTGTCCTACCTGGGTAGGATTGATGTATCCCTGGATGCTCAGCCTCCCCCTCTTCCATGTTTTACAGACCTTCTATCCCCTATTTGTAAAAGTAACGTTTATTTTCCAGAAGTAATTGTTGTCTCAGAGGCTTACTGCTGAATAAGCTCACCCTGTTTAGTTCTTTCTGAACTCTGGCTGGCTGGTTTGACTCAGCTGTTCTGGCTCAAAACTCCTCTCCAAGCTGATTGATTCAAGTGGACTTCTCTTGGCTTCTCATTGAATTGCTCTGCTTGGCATCATACTTACTTTGGCAGTATGTTCTACCTTCTGGCTTCTTTTCTGTCATGTTCTGTCTTCACCTGGGTCTAGCTTGTTCTGTCACCTGTCTTTGTTAAATGGTTCTGCTAAAACACACACACTCTCTCTTTTCTACCCACGCTGCTTTTAAGTAGCCTTTCCTGCCGTTCTCCTGAGAGTTGGGCGTATCCTATCTCTGACTCATTCTGTCAATTCTTTCTCTGATTCATCACTTTTTCTGCCCCTCAATTAGACATCACTTTCAAACATGGCTGCTTCCTTTTACAAACAAACATAACCTGTATTGTTTGGGATTAAAGATGTGTACTAAGGGCATGTCTGTTTTCCAGGCAGAGGAATTAAATGTCATTCCAGCTGGATCACGCAGACTTAGAAGGTTTTTGGATGTGATCCCTTGCCAGAGCAGCTACATTGCTGATTTAAAATTCGCCTGTGTCTTTCCCCTTTCTGTTTAAGCTGAAAATTATTCACAGCTTAACTTACCACAGAAACAATTATCAATCCCACAAACAATCCTAATATCCTAGCGAAGATCTGTTGATCTTTCATAACTGCAGTCCTGATCATCTGCCCTTCAGCCCCTATTTATATATCAACCATCCACATTCTTTTGGTACGACCTCCCCTAGTAGCAGGCACACATACAGAAGGCAGTGAAATCCCTGCTTCCCATCGGCCCATTCCCTTGTTCACATCAACAAAACCACGAGAAACTGTCCTGGTTGGTCTCCACGCCAGTTCACAACCTTCCCTATGCAGCCCCCGCTCATTGCGAATGTTGGGATTATTTCTCTGCCTCCATCCCTATTGGGCTGGACTGAAGTGTGGGCTTGTTTTCTTTAGCTCATTTTAAGATGAACTTTGAAGGTGACCAATGGCAGACCTTAGTCCCCAAGTCAAGTGATGCAGAGATTTGCTTACAGAGAAAGAGGCAGTGCTTTCCTCAAGCAAAGCCTCCTTGATCCCTGCCCTGAGTGGAAGGCACCGTGGAAAGGGATTTTCATTTATTCAGTCCACATACCTCTAAAACACAGAGATGGGATGTGCTTTGGAGGTACGTTTTGTTTTTGTTTGTTCATTTTTCTCAGATAAGGTCCCCCTATGTAGTCTAGGCAGGCACCAAACTGTCTCAATCCTCTGACCCAGGCTCTGAAGTTCTGGGATTGCAGCATGTGTTACCATACCTGGCTCTGGATTTTTCTTATTTGACCCTCACCTCCCTCGCAGAGAGCAACTGGGAGGTCTTTCCACAAAGGTGCCATAATATTCTTTGTGTGTGAAGGCCAGTGGTCGATGTTGGGTGTCTTCCTTGATCACTTCTCTTCTTTATTTTTGAAGACAGGGTCTTTCACTTGAACATGGAGCTCAGCAGTTTGGTTGAAGCTCCAGGGCACATGGCTGCCACCCACAATGCTGGAATTACAGGCATGCCAGGGAACTCAATCTTTTTACTTAGGTGCTGTGGCTCTGAATACAAGATTCTCATGTCTGTGCAGCAAGCACTTTATTTACTGAGCCATCTCTCCAGCACCTTCCACATATTCATTCATTGATTCTGTAAAGTTTTATTTTGTACTTTATTTAACCTCTTATTTAAATATATATGTATATATATATATAATTTTCATTAGTAGATAATATTCCTTTGAAAAACCCTGCATATTCATTATTGTGTTCATAAGTTTTTTAAGACTATATTTTCTAGAATAGAATAGAATAGACTAGAATAGACTAGACTAGAATAGACTAGAATAGAATAGAGTCTTTTGCTCTAGACTGAAATTTCTAGGTTGAATGCACATATTTATAATTTTGATAGCTGCCATCCAGTGGCTTTGCCAGGAAGCTTCATCAGTTCTCAGTCTCCCTGATGCCTTGTTCCAACAGAACAGCCCATAGTTCAGTCCTCTGGCCCATTGGTGATTTTATAGGCATCTAAACATACTTTCCACTGAAAGCTGCCAATGTGATTGTGGTTTTCGGCACCAGAACTGAGCCTGAAGTACTGGGCTATGGTCCCATCATATGGCTTCTCTGTTTAAAACACTTCTGTGACTGGTAAATACAATTCACACTGGAACACAAGTCATCTCCCTGGGTCCCATGTTCATCCACAGACAGTCTCTTTTCTCCTGCCTTTGGGCTAAGCATGTCTCAGCCTGCCTGCCCTGCTCTACAGGATTCCGTCTCATATTCACCTGGTCAGGGTGTGTTCACAAGTGTTTCTTCCACTGGCCTCTCGTGTGACGTGAAGTGGCACCTACCAAGACATGACTGCCTTCAGCTGTCAGAGTCATCTTACCCCCATCCCTAGCTCTGTCTGTGCATAGTGAGCTTGGCCTGGGCTGGGTCTCCTGTACAGCTCATGCCCTCTCCCTCATGCCTTTTGCGTGCATGCTGCTCTGGGGCACACTGTTGCTTTGTGGTGAATTTAGCACCTGGTTAGACCAGAATGGAAGGTGTTCTTGGTTATCTATTTCAACACTTGCATTTTGTGCTGATAAGTTCTAGGATGAATGGTACCACGTCTTGCTCTCCTTTTGTGTCCCAAAATATTGCCAACAAGATAAAAGGAAGGGTATTTACTGAATACCTACCATGGATGAAGTGCTTTGTTAACCATGACATTGGTTAATATTCACAACCAGCCCTGAAAAGATAACTTCATGTTTCAGATGTGAAACAAATCCCCCTTGAGAAATTCCCTCAATAAAAACTCGAATAAGCCAAAGCACACTGCCTGATTCTTCCTAAATACACTGAAAGCCAAACTCTCTTCAGGAGCTTCAAACTTCAGAGGGAGGGGCATAGCGCTGAACATCTCCTAAGAGAACCAATTCGTGAAGAATGAAAGGGGGTCCATCTCTTTAAAGATCTTTCAAGACCCAACACGAGCACATTGAGCTATTTTCTATTTTTGCATACCCAAACAACATCTTTTTGGACTTTGACATTTTACTTATTTTATTTTCGACAGTTTCATACACATACTTAAGGACTTTTACTCACACCCACCTTTTACCCACTCTCACCCCCTTTGCTGTTGAAACTTCTCTTTCCAACATTCTCCTTTTATGTCTCATTTTTGTGTGTGACGCACTGAGTCTATTTAAAGATAGATTTGCACGCTCTTTGGTGAGTATGGCTGGAGTTATTACCTGGAGAATGGGCAGCTCATCAGTGGCCATGTCTCTGAAGAAAATGACACTCCTTCCCCACTGCCTATAGAGTCTCATAGGTCCATCACCTGCCCACGGTGCCATGTTATGGCCCAGTGTTGCAAAGGTCTGATCCAAGTAAGCACATATGCTCTGAGTTCCTGAGTGCAGTGGCTGGGCTGTGCCATGTTCCCAGGATGTATCTTGTACATTTCTTATCCTCTGTTTACATTCTTTCTATCCCCTCTTCTGTGATGCTTTCTGAGCCTTGGAGACATAGTTGGTGACCTCCATTTAGGGCTGGATATTTAAGCACCACTTGTTCTAGGTGCTTGGACCACTTGTGAATCTCATTTTAACTGCTGCTCAAGGCTCTGATCAAGGATGAGCACTGTTTTAATCTATAGATTATGAATGATTAGGTGGCGGTTTAACAACATGCCCATTTTGCAAATAATAGTATCAAGTTCCACCCCTAGGACATCTGACTTCCTCAGCCATGGCTATTGATCAGATTTCTAGTATGTACAGTACCAGATACGAGTTCCTTCCTATAGAGTAGACCTCAGATCTAACCAGAAAGCAGTTGATTGTTTCCATAATACATGCTAGCACTGTGACAGTGGGCATGGCTTGACTTGTAGGTTGCTATGATTGTTCACAATGGTCATAGCTGGATAAGACTGTTGATGTCTTTTCTCTCTCCCTCAGCAGCCCACATCTCCCTTTCCAGCACTAGAACGGTTTTCCCTATTACAGAGGAAGTTTCCAGATCAGTTACAGCTTGACTTCTCTATGTCTACTGATCAAAGTGTGTGGTGTCTTCAGCAAAGGGTCTTATGTTCAAGTTGGTGGGCAGCCAAGAACAATGGCAATAACATATATTATAAAAGCAACTTTTCAATTGGAAATCTTTGAAGGCTTTGCAGAGAGCTCCCTTGTACCTTTTAGCAGGCTTCTGCCTGTGTTCAATCTTACATAATTATAACAATACTAAGAAAACAATAGTATAGTGTTAACAAAATACATATTATTGTTAATAATTTTTATCCGTTTTTCTAAAGATATGTTTCCTATTTTAGAATCTCATCCACCACAGTGGTGGAAAAACTGAAAACATTTCCTTTGTGCTGAAGTATTTTTTTTCCTATTTATATAGTATTGGAAATTGGAGCCCAAGCAATTAGGCAAGAAAAAGAAATATAAAGTATTCAAGTTGGAGAGAAGTACCAAATTTTTCTATTCACAAATAACATGATTTAATATGTGGAAAACTCTGAATATTGAACAAAAGACCAAGACAATTGTTCTAGGTGCTTGTACCACTTATGAGTCTCTGTCTTAATCACTCTTCAAGATTCTGATTAAGGATGAGAGCTGCTCTAAGCTATGTCATGAGTTATGGATAAAAGTTCAGCATACAAAGCTAGCCATACTTCTACACTGAAAATGAATTTGAAAACAAATTCCATTTACAATAGTATCAGAAAGAATAAAAATTTGAAAGAATACATTTACCAATGAAGCAAAATACTAATTTATTTATTAGCATCTCTTAATGTGTTTTTGGGTTTTTTAAAAACTAAGTTTAATTTTACTGACATATGACAATATGACATATTAAGTCATAAATGTTAACAAGTTGAGTTAATCTGATATCTTGATACATTGCACAGTGTTTAAATCAGGTTAAACTTGTCTGTTCAATCATTGTGGTGGTTTGAATATGCTTGGCCCATGGGAAGTGGCACTATTAGAAGGTGTGGCTTTGTTGGAAGAAGTGAATCACTGCGGGGCTGGGCTTTGAGGTCCTATGCTTAAGTTCTGTCTAGAGCAGAAGAGAGAGCCTCTTTCTGGCTGCCTGTGGAAGCAAGTCTCCTTCTGGTTGCCTTCAGATCCAGATGTAGAACTCTCAGCTCCTTCAGCAACATGTCTGCCTGCATACTGCCATGCTTCCTGCCATGATGATAATGGACAGAATCTCTGAATCTGTAAGCCAGTCCCAATTAAATGTTGTCCTATATAAGAGTTGCCTTGGTCATGGTGTCTGTTCACAGCAATGAAACCCTAACTAAGGCAAATCATTGATCATAGTTTTATGATAAAACTTCCAAAATTGTTCCTTCTAGTGTCTCCAGAGACACACTAAAAACTATAAAATGCTGCTAGAAGACATTGATATAGGGAGACATTCTGTATTTATGATTGGTAGACTTAGTTCATATTAAGATGTCCATACTTGTCCAAAGTGATCCACAGGTTCAGTACAATTCCTGTCAAAACATCAAATGGTTTTATTTTATTTTATTTTATTTTTTTTAATTTTTTTTTCAAGATAGGGTTTCTCTGTGTAGCCCTGGCTGTCCTGGAACTTACTCTGTAGACCAAGCTGGCCTTGAACTCAGAAATTCGCCTGCCTCTGCCTCCCAAGTGCTGGGATTAAAGGCATGCATCGCCACTGCCCGGCTTTCAAATGGTATTTTTATGTTCAGAAATAGAAAGGGAGTTCAAAGTTCAAAACCAGAAGAAGGAAACTAACTGACTTAAAAACACATTACAAAGCTATAGTAACCAAAAAGTATGGCATTGGCATAAAGACAGACATAAAGACCATTGGAATAGAAGAGCAAGCTCAGAAAGAAACCTTCACATATGTAGTCAAATGATTTTTGACAAGGGTTTCTAGACTGTGCAGTGAAGTAAGAGTTTTTTTTAACAACACATAAGCTATCTAGTCATGGTTCTTGACCTCTCATATGGGTTCTATACTGGACAGCAGGCCTTAAGTCTACTAAAAAAGATTAAGGAGGGGCCTATTTAGGGGGATGGAGGGAAGAAAGGGAAAAGAGAAATGTAATTAAGTTGTAGGTTCAAAAATTAAAAAAGGAAAAAAGTGGTTGGCGGTTGCCATAACAGTTGTGCTACTATTGCACCGTGGGCACACCTTATCAGGCAGGTCATTGCTGTAGTGTGCAAAACTTACAGCTGAGTGAGACTGATCATTGCTTTCTCCTCTGATATAGTGTGTGCATAGCACCTTCCAGCTCTGTGAAGGCCAGGCAGTAGGGATGAAGCTTCAGGTTGAGACCTAGCTAGATTTCACTATGTTCTAAGATTCAAATATGTGATATTTTCAGCAATAGAGTCTTACTATCAAGTTCCAGAGGGTAGTCAACAGAATTGGCAATGCCTATAGTGTTTTTTGGGGGTCTATAGGATTTTATTTGGTAGGATATAATGTCTAGTTGGGGTATCTCCCCATTATATGGTAAATCCATTTATACTTTTTATGTATGTATACATAGTAGGGAACTGCCACAGGAGTAGGTTTCCACATACCTTTTTGAGGTCTTTAGTATTAATTAGTCCTCTTTATAAGGAATAAAATTTTTATACCTACTATAACATGGATGAACCCTGAAAACATGTAAGGTGAAATAAGACAGACAGACATATAGGATGCATGTTATATAACTCTCTTATTAAAGGTACCTATAGAAAATACAAAAGCAGCTAGCCTGGGCTTGGGGGAGGGGATAGCAGGAGCTATTGTTCAATGATGTAAGAGTTTTCAGTTGGAAAGAACAGAATTTTGCAAGTGGTTGGTAATGACTATTACACAACAGTTTGAGGTGTATGGTGTGAACGCTTTGAGTCACACCTTCAAAAGGGCTTTGATAGTGTGGTTTGTGTATGTATATTTTTATCACAACATCAAAAAATAGCCACAGATTCACATTGCTACCTTTGGCTTTAACCCGGCACCAATCACCATCCTTTCTTTAATTGTCATTCACAGTGTCTTTCTCTAATAGAGAGTTCTTGGTTCTCATGAACAGTGGGTCTGTTTATCTTCAACAGCACACACACACACACACACACACACACACACACACACACACACACACACACACAAAGTTGTTTCAGAAACTGCCAAGTCAAAATCCCTTCAAGAAAAAAGCTTGCCAATAACAGCCTGAGTATCATGTACATTATTTGGTCTTACCTGATTGGGTTGGAATTCTGTTTCTAAAATGACTTAGCCCTGTTCCTTTCTTCCACATGGTATTCTGTGTGGCTATGTCATTTACCTCAATACAGTCAGATCAATTTGTCACAAGTGCCACTTGACAGCAACAAGATAATGCATATGATGTATCTGGTGTACTACCTGGTGTGGAGCAGAGCCTTACACTATGCCCTGGACCTGAGTTTGTGGCCTGGATTAGCATTTTTCCAAAATTACTCCATACCCAGGGAATGTCAAGAGAGCTGCAATCTGGTTTGGAGTGCCCCACACCTGTGATTCTCAGCTACACTAACGATCTATGAGGATTGCATTGGAAGGGCTTGCTTTCATTGGCATCATGTTCCTGACAGCAGAACTATTTATTGGAGGATGATAAATCTATATGTTTAAATGAAGAGTAATTATGAAAGATGTAGCCGTGCCAGGGACAGAGGACCCAGGGTGTAAAACTAGATATCCAGAAATTGTGAGGGTACAGCCTTTCCTTAGCAACTCTTCCTGCTCCTCCATGTCAGCCACTGTGGTCTCTTCAGTGTTACCCCCATTGGAGAGAGATATGCTGGAAGGGATGAGGCAGCCAGCTCACAGAAGTGAAGGAGACCTGCCAGACTTCACTTTGCAATGCTGGAACAGAGCAGCTCTGAGAATTCAGAGCCAGGAGTAAGCAACTCTGTGTCCGTGCCATGGCTGTTGGCTCGAGGCCTTGGCTTTTCCTGATGTCAAATTGTATGATACTCTCAAATAAAATCCCAATATCAATTAGACTATTAGAGTTGACTAATACAATATCAAGCTGAAGGCATGGAATTTGGGAGTGGGAAGAGTGAATCTTCCACTGACCAGTCATGTGTTCCTTGACATTATTTAACTTCTACAAGGCCCAATTTTCTCATTAATATAAGGAGGTTCTGGCAGGGTTAAAGCACAGCAGTGGTACCAGAAACTTGTGCTAATTTTGTGGTTCACACTAGCTGCATAACTGTGGTGAAGTTATTCGGGGCCCTTATATTCTCCCCTTATCTACAAAATGTGTGCTAACTCTCAAAGGCTTGATCTGAGAGGTTCATGAGATAGTCTGTGTATCTTGCCAATATTATTATTACCATAATCTTCCAGAGAATTAAATTAACTTCTGTATGTAAAGTACTTGGCAGAGGGCCTTCACTGTGGTGAGTCCTTAATAAATGACGGGCAGTGATTTAAATGACTTCTTGGATGTTGATGAGTTACCTGTGCTCCCTTATATTTGTGTGGGTAATTGAGTTCTTGTTAATTGCTCCCCATTGCTCTTATTTTCTTCACATGGTTCTGAAAATTGCAATGACCTAAGGAGACTTTGAAAAGAATGCTTATGAACGGATCTGATTCAACCACATAAATTCCTCGCAGAGCCTGACATGGTGAGACCCATCCCTGATTACAAAGGTCTTTCTGCTTTTAAAAGTTGAAGCTGAGAATGTATTCCAGTAATTTAGGTAAAGACAAATGTAGACCATTCTTTTTCATGAGTGTGAATTCATTGGCCTCAGTTTCTCCAGGTTTGGGACACCAGGATTTGCTTGTAGACACAGGGCTATCTTGACTGTCCTCATACAGCACTGGAGTCTCATGAGCAAAAACTGAACATTCCCCTTTGCCTTGGGTACTGCATCTGAAGTGACTTTCTTTTTGGGACCTACCCTTTCTTTCTGCATTCTGTACCTTCCAGCTGTTCCCTGTCCTTAGGACCCATCACCTTGTGTTTCTCTGGAAGCAGTCTTACTTCTTGCTCTGGGGCCTCTGGTGTCCACTGCAGCTACCTACCTCATGATTACCTGCTGACATTGTCCTTGTGGTAGGTGGAAATTGTTCTGTAGGCTCTTCTGAAAAACAGGGAAATTTGAAGAATTAATTTGGATTCTCTTGTTACTGTGTCATGTCATCTCGCAGTGGGCCCCAGGCCCGGGGCTTTCCAAACTTCCAAACACCACCGTCTCCCAATGTAGCTGTTTCTTAGATGTATTTTTTGGTGTGCTTTGAGCCTCCAGTGTAGGCTTCCCTGCAGGCGATACCACTCAATAATTCCTTATCTTCTGGCCAGATCAGTCTTTTCAGTTCCTTAAAATGACTTGGTGGGATGCCCCAGGAAGCTCCTGACCTAAATGCTTCCTGCTCTAGTCTACAAGCCTCTTGTAATACCTTTGTGTCTAAAAACTCTATATTTCTTGTTTGTGGGAACTGTTGTTTCTGGTGACTTTCTGTTTAAAAAGCAGCTTCCCCACACTGTCTCTACTGATCTTCATGAGGGGATAAGAAGAGTTACAGGGATTCCCAGGGTTCAGATTCTAGATACAGCCTTATGGGTGAAAGCTGTGCACGCCTAGCATTATCCTGAAAGAATCTTTAATCTCCTCTGAGACGTACCTTATGTGGCTGGCAGGCACAACTTTGCATGGTGACACGGATGTGTAGTTTTGTACTGTAGGACATGGCAGGCAGTAGAGGCACATATGTAAAACATAAGCCTGCAGAATTTTGCTTCATGATCACTGATATCATTGTCCTGCAGAGCTGCAGTTGTCTAAAGAGTCTTCGGTGTCCGTGTCCCTCAGAGCACAAAGCCAGGTAGAGGTTCCTGGTCCATGGATATATTAAGATACTGACACACGGCTCTGAAGCACAGAACTGGGCCTTGAACTCACGTCTTGTTTTTGTCTCCTTTTGCTGTGTTACAGGGGATATAAGAGATTAACTAGTTCACCCCAAAACCCCAATTTCCTCTTTCCTTTAATACTTCATTGCCCTTTTCCCTAATTTCTAAGTTGAATGCAGGGGATTCTCCCCATAAAATCCTTCAAATATTGCATAGTCAGCACAGTGTTAGATTTCTGCCCTGAGTCTCTCTAAATAGTAAACTGTCTATGGGCTTTTGGAAAGGCTGTATTGTAGGTGAAAAATGACTGCATTCATCAGAATATGGCTAACTTTAGTTTGCTCATTTGGCAGTTTATAATCTTGTTGAACTAATTCCCTTTCTGCTTCTAAACTGACCACTCTTCTGTCAGTGGAATAACACTTTGGGGGGTGCAGATTGAGGCAGTGAAGGTTCTGCCCCATGTCCTCAGAGGCTGTCTGTGTGAGAGGACAGTGAACAGTCACTATCAAGGTGAGTGAGGCAGGATCTGGTGGGAACTAACGTGAGTCAGGGTGCTTTGAGCAAGGTGTGAGGCACAGGACGCACGGTGTAAGTGAACGCGCACTCCCCACCCAGAGAAGGTCTGTAGTGAGTACCTGTCCCTGTGTTGGGTGATACAGAAGACAATCACACTCAGAGTGGCTTCTGATACATCAAAACAGGATTGTCAGAAGCTGTAAACGCAAGGAACCTGTAGGACAATAATACAAAATGATATAAGCCCTGTCACTGTGATTAAGTGCAGTTGGTATTTAGGAAAGTGAGGTGGTGGAGGACTGCATGTGTTGGAGAAAGCTTCCTGGAGAAGAAGGGCTTGGTTTGGTCTTTGAAGGAAGGCATTTATCTAGCATGATTTCTAAAAGCACACCTTTATAGATAGCGAGGCTGGTTCTGAATCACATGCCTCATCTAAGGGACAGCCTGTCTACCGAGCACCAGTTTCCTAGAATATAAAGCAGGTGGCAAAACACATCAGAGGATTGTTACAAAGATTAAGATGAACAGGTATTTTAAATAGGGACCAAGTTTTCTCAGTCTTTTTAATAAATAGCATGGAGACAACTGGACTCAAGTAAGCCTCTACTCTCGAATCAGCCTGCATACAAATATGGATCCATAAAAAAGGTGGAATGGATTATAGACAAAATATATAAAATCAGAACTGGAAACTTTCTGAGAGAAAACAAGGGAAATGTCTTAGTAATCTCAGAGCAGCAAAACCTGTCAGGCCATACAAAACACTAAACATGAAAAGGAAAGTGGAGAAATCATGTCAAAATCAATGATCTTTGGTCATCAAAAGAAATAACAACTGTTCCAAATGAAATTGAGAGGAAAAAATCCCAAGATGGAAGTGTAGCTCAGTTTCAGAGTGCTGGTATAGCATGCTCCAGGCCCTGGGTTCTATCACAGAACCAGAAAACAAAATGAAACAGAACCAAAACCTACCACCACCACCACCACCACCAAAACCACTTAAGAATAAAATTAACCAAGGAGATGAAAGTATATGATAGGACCAAAAACACTCATAAATGAATTTGGCATGCTATGTCTGTAAACTGGGAGGCTTGGTGCCATTAAATGTTCACACTACCCAAGTTCCCATTTTCAACGCAGTTGTCATGAGAGTTCTAATGACATTCCTTTTCATAGAAATGAAGGGAACAATCAGAGTTTGTATTGAAGCATAAAAGATTCAATATAGCCAAAGCTGAGCAAAATGAGCAAAACAAGAGGCATTGCACTCTTGACTTCAAAATATACCACGAAGCTACAGTGATCCAAACAATATGCTCCTAGCACAAGAGCAGAGATACAGACCAATAGGACAGAACAGAGCTCAAGATACATCCATGTATTTACAGTCTATCTTCAAAACGGTGTCATGAAAGTAAGGATGGTATTTTCCATAAACTAAATGCAAATATATATATATATTTATATACATATATATATATTAGACTCTTATCTCACACCATGTATGAAAATCAACTCAAAGGGGATTAAAGATTTCAACATAAAAAACTGAAACTGTGAAATTCCTAGAAAAACACATGGGGGAAGTCTCCATGAGCCTAGTGTGTGGCAGTGATTTCTTTGGGTGTGAAGTGAAAGGCACAAACAAGACAGAAATAGACAAGTGGGATTACATCAAATTCGAGAGTTCTGGACAGATAGGGAGACAGTGAACAGGATGAAAAGATAACCCATGGAATGAAAAAGAAATATTTACAAGTTATGTATCTGCTAGGGTTCATACCCAAATGTGATCCAAACAGTTCGATAGTAAGAGAGCAACTAACCCAGTGGAAGAAACATTAGAATCACGTGAGATGACATCTTATGGCTGACAGAGTGGGTACTGTTGAAAAGATGGAGGTGAGGAGAGGACTCACAGGAAAGGGGGTGTCATGGGCTGACACACATTGATTGCCTTCACTGTACGAGCCACATGAATGGAAGATGGTCAAAACCCACCGAGCTGAATGCTTTATACAGTTCTCTGAATGGAATCAACTCCAATAATAATAATAATAATAATAATAATAATAAGCATGGAAGAGTTCACATTGCAGGCCAACTTCTTAGCAACGGTAGCTGTGGGCATTGCAGGCACCACTGCCAAGAGCTTCAGGTCTTGATGCTCTACCTTGTTAAGCTGGTGGTTCTGTCAGTCATCTCCAGTGGGACTCAGATGGGATGCTGGCCAGAGTTGGGATGCTTTTGTTCTCTTCCTCCCCACGGTGTATTTTACCTAGGACAGATTTTAGGATGGACTGTTCAGCAACACCTCCACCCCCACGCCATGCACCCGATCAAGGATGGACTCCCTCCTTACTTTTCTCATTTTTTTTTCATTTTTCCCTTTCTCTTTATCAGTTATATTTATTTATTTATGAGATAAGGTCTTTTATGTAACTCCAGCTGGCTTGGAAGTCCTGGTTCTGCCTCAGGCTCCTAAGTGTTGAGGATACAGGCATCTACCATCACACCTGGCTTTCATCTGTCATCTTTATTCCACTATTTCAAAGACAATGTAATATAGCTTCTAAAAACACACACGGTTACTTGTGTAAAACATGTGAAGCCTTTGGAACAGTGGAATCAGAGAAACAGACAACATCTGGTCTTGAACCATTCCTATGGGCAGGCTACAGGAAGGCTTGGATCTCCTCAACTACAGCAGCAAAAAGGGAAATGTGGTTAGTTAGTCCGAAGACCACAGAGCAGACTTACCCTATTCCAGTTGGTTTCCTTAATAGTGAGTTAATGACAAGCAGGGGAGGAACTGGATCTTTTGGTTCTTGGCTAATTATGCATCAGCAAGGCACTGATGGTCTGGAAGTGAATGGCTCTGGGCCACTTTGCATTCCCAGTCTTGCTGGTCTTCTGCTGTGAGGCTCTGCTGTTCGCTGTGTGCTCACCTCCTATGGCTTTTCTGCAGGCTCACTTTGATGTGATACCTCTCTTGAGTTCTGGCCAGATACACTTGTCACTGGATGGTCAATCCCAGCAGAGGTCTTTTTGGTTCTTCTTGGCCATTTTTCTTTGATTATGATAGACTTGTTTTTTTCCCTACTCCCAGGGTTATTTTAGACTTTAAACTTTAAGGTTTTAGTTGCCTCCGTGGTACACGTGGGTGCAAGCAGAGCGTAGATCAAGGGCTCTCTCCTGCTGATCCTTTTAAGAATGAACTTCTTAAGTGGAGACAGTTGATGGTTCTGCTGTATAGTATGGGCCCATCTTCTCCTTCTCAATAGGGGTTACTTCCTCTCAGACCTGCCATTTGGTAGCCGGGGATGAGATTTTGAGAGAGCTCACCAAAATTAAATCCCAATTTTCAGGAATGGGCATCTTGCTGTGACTTCAAGTATAGTGGCCCATGGAGCAGGGATCTCAGGTTTGCTTTTAAGATGGTGGCAGGTACCTTAATCATTCAGGGCTTGCCTGCCATGTAGTAAGAGAAGGACATTTGGGAACGCCACGAAAACTCTTGTTTTATTTTTTCCCCACTGTAAGTTCTTGAGGAGAAAACAGAGGAAATATATTTACAAATTTGGTCATAGGTGTAGCATTGGTGGTATAGTAGTGAGCATCATTGCCTTCCATAAATTTGATTCTACAGATTTGATTCGCATGGTTCCATTTAGATCTGTAGTAGAGGACAGAAAATCCAGGAGACATTCCCTGTCATGAAGACAGGGTTACACAATGCAAAAACATAATTACAATTCATTTACTGTTGTTGTCTGAAGATTCTTGGGTTCCAAATTGTTAATTACTCTTTGTCTAAATACTTAACCTCTTCCTCCTGATATTTATTTATAAGTAGGCATTACAAAAGGTATCTCCTCTCTTACTTCCCCTAGAGGAATGTTCATAAGTCAAGTTTAGCAGCTCGTTACATGTGTTTATTTGTTTGGATTGCCAGCAACACAGAACTATATCTATTGTCAAAATGTCCCAGTCTCCCAAGGTGCTTGAAGTACCTTTTTCTTTACCTTCTTATCCCACCTGGTATTTCTTCCCAGGCCCTTCAGATGGACTTACTGGATGCTTTTCTTTTGGTACAGATCTTTTTCAGAAGTGTAAGTATATATGTTGAAGCTATAAATAATGTGATTACATCATGACACACTACAAATGCTGGCCCATAAGAGGGTGAGATCCTGTTCAGCGTTGTTCTGGCTGCCTTGCTAGATAGTAAGAGGCTCTCTGGAAATTTAAAGCAGCTGTTCAAACATTGTTTCCTACAGAAGGAAATGGGTGCCAAGTGGAGGCACAGTCCTTCGGTCCTTTAGGTTTTTATATCCTTCGAGATGTTAGAGCTCTCTGTGTAGAATGCTTACCCAAGTGGATTTCTTGTTTTCACTGTGTTCTTGTGTGTGTGTGTGTGTGTGTGTGTGTGTGTGTGTGAGATTCATTTGAAGACATCTTTTTGTAATATGAACACAGCTCTTGCAACAGGTCCAAGAGTCAGCCTCTACAGCAAGCTTCTAGTCAGGCAATGCTGATGCCATTTGTCTATGGGCTATACTTCGGGTAGCAAAGATTAGAAGATGCATGATACAATCTGTCAAGTAGGAAAACCTGACTGGTCTGTGAGTCATACTTTCTAATCTCAGAACTGTATTACTAGATCTGTCTTCTCTTTAAAATTTAATTTTTTCTTTTTCTAAATAAAATTTAGAGTTTATTTTTATTTTTTCCAACAATATATTTTGGTCATATTCTTTCTCTGCTCCCCCTGAATCCTCCCAGAAGCCCCTTCTCCATAGAACCTGAGTTCTGTCTCCCAAGTGTCTTCTGCTAGAGATGTCTACTCTTTTCTTCCTCTTAATGAGTTTTCATTTTCTTTTTTCCCTTTCACAGCAATTGTTGAAGTTCATTCTCTAGGCAAATATGCTTGCAAATATTTTTGCAGTGGTATCAGATTAATCCAGTATCCCTAGTCTTAGAGATTGGTTGGTACATGTGTTAGGTTCCACAAGATCTTGAGTCTAGTAGGTGCTCATGCATATTTGCTAGCTGAGCAACAGGCTTGTGATTCTAAATGTTTTGTATAATTAAGAACCATGTGAGAAATTGACAAAACCTAGTGACTTTCCGTGACTCTTTTTCTTGCAGAGACAGAGACCAATGCTCTCTGTAGTCACTGGCTTTTAATAACTTGCTGTGTGTACTAAGGCCCTGACTACAACAGAATATTGACTGAATGTGGGTATTTGTTCCCAAGCACTGATGAATTTGGAGCAATATCCCTAAGACTGACCAGCACATAGGTTACAGAGACCAAAGGTACTCATAACCCAAGGGTTTGAATGGGGACATCAAGTATACTCAGATAGGATTTCTTACCTGCCCACATGATGTGAGACAGAGTCATAGTATGGCATTGTAGAGCTTATGTAGCTAAATAATTGGACTTTTCTCTGTTGAATTATTTGGTAGATCATAATTCCCCAAGCAAAGGAAAGGCTACACTTACACATCAAAGCATCAGTTATTGGTTATTAATTATTAGTTATTAGGGCATCAAGTTGACTAACAATATATTAAAAATTATAACAATATATTAAAATCATAGTAGATTGAAGATTTCCTGTGCAATATTTCCACCACCACTGCCTTTCATTCGTTGTGGTTTCATGAGTGAGTGGGAGAGAATGGCTTTGTCACAATCAGGAAGTGGCAACTTGAGTATGCATCAGATATACACTGGCACTTCTGTTGAAGTGCCAAAGCCAGTAACGATTAGATTGTAAGTTCATCTGAAGTTTGGCTGAACACATGCTGGGTTTAAGAGTTATATTTATATAAGAGTTTATATTTAAGAGTTGACCAAAACCTTGCGGTTGAGTGCAA
>CM052706.1:26539304-26541721 GCA_028551405.1 Uromys caudimaculatus
TTTCTCTCTCTATCTCTCGTGTGTGTGTGTGTGTGTGTCTGTGCAGGAAGCATAGATGTGGACTTGGGAGTGGGGGAATGGTAACGTTGGCCACATTTCCAATATATAATGAAGTTTTGGATTTTCAGTGGATCCAAGTACATCTACACACCAAACCCATGGCACTGCTCCTCAGTGGGTAACAAAAATGTGGCACAAATATTATCTCCATAACAAAAAAATAAAGACATGCACTAGTGTTTTAGAGTAAGTTCTTCCTCTATGGAACCTTCTGAATTTGCACAATTTGTGAGAATCACTCCTTTATAGATGATCCTACAGTACTTAATGCCTGATGCTGCCCAGTTTAGCTCTTGCTTATAGCATCTTGATATTTTTGGTTGTCTCCTTAAAATATAACTTCTTCCTCCCATTGCCTTCCTATTTCATTCCTTCTATTTTTTTTTTTTTCATGGAACAGAATTGACGATATGGGGGGTGCTGAGTAATTATGGATGATTTCAGTCTAGTTAGATCTCTGGTGGAGCGCTTCAGTAGTATGCCGATTTTTAAGGGTGTAATAAAGTATTTTGGTGGAGTCATCTCTAAAGACAAAAAGAGAGAAAAAATTGTAACTAAGTTTGCTTCTCTGGAAAGTAGATCAATAGACTTTTTAAGAAATAAGCTACGAGTGACCAAAACCCACAAGAATTCAAATCACATCCGGTGTAACCCTGGGAGAGAATTTCTGCTGCAGAAGGAAGTCGGCTGTTCATGACCTAAACTACAGTATTCGGCAAGAATGTGAGGGCAGCCAAACTCCTGCTCTCACTGATGACGGTAGAGTCTTGCTCACAAGTCATATCTGATAGGAGGGGAACTGACTGCCTCAGCGGGAACTGATCTCTCCAGTTGACATGTACAGACAGAGAGCATGATATATATATATATGTATATGTATATGTATATGTATATGTGTATGTGTATGTGTATGTGTATGTGTATGTGTATGTGTATGTGTATGTATATGTATGTATGTATATGTATGTATATATATGTATATATATGTATGTATATATGTATATATATGTATGTGTATATATGTATATATAAAATCAAAGTAAGTGATTGATATTATGAAACCCTCATTTTAAGTATTGTTTCTTTTTATGTGCCGTGCATTATTTTTAAAACACCTCACAGACACCTCCTTTCAACTCTCCCCTCCGGTGCCGGCATTATTCATTCTGAAACTTTCAACCGGCAGACTTGGAAGTGCTTTTTAACTACAGCTCACATCATTAGTGTTCTTGCTATCTAAGCAGAAAAACAATGGCATTCAGCTTAGCGAAAGGCTTCAGGAAAACATAAACTCCGTAGGGTAATAGATCTGCGTCTCAAATGCTTTTTCCGTCTAATGAACGTCCTAATGAATTTTTTCTTCCAATTAGAATATTTTCACAGATCTCAGAATGGTTAACCCAAGACTGTTTTAGTGGGATAATCTTCATTTACTGACATGTGTTGACTTCAGGGTCACCAGTCTTTACTCAGTTATTATCCCACCAACCTTCTCTAGGCTGTCCCTCCCCCCTGGTGCCCTCGCAGCTTCAGATCAGCTGATACAATGCCAGAACTCCAGGCTCTTCTTTCCAGTTCTATGACAGACATTCTGAAAGGTTCCACAGACAGTTCTAACTCCACAGGTCTTGTGATGTTGTTTCTAAGCAACCCACACACTAACAGCACTGTGACATCCTCTGCACATTCAAGTCAACACTGTCTTATGTTTTTGTTCCCTACAGTCAATAGCTGCTGAGTCCTGTTGCTGCTGATCTTGAAATAATATCAAGAAAACACTCTCTCGTGTTCCACTTTTTATTTCTGCTGCCTCAGTTCAGGCCACAGCATCTCTTGATTGTCTGGAGTAGAACATAAGATGGCTGTTGTTTGAGGTAGGGTTTTGTTGCTGTGAAAATACACCATGACCAAGGCAATTCTTTCTTTATGTTTTTTATTTTTTATTTTTTGATACTTTATTTACATTTCCAATGTTTCCCCCTTTCTAGGTCTCCTCTTTGGAAACCACCTATACCCTTCCCCTCCCCCACCTCTATGAGGGAATTCCACCTCCCACCCACGCGCCCACCCACTCCCATATTCCCACCTTGACATTCCCGTTTACTAGGGCCTCTCCTCCCCATGATGGCCAACAAGGCCCTCCTCTGCCACATATGTGGTCCGAACCATGGGTCCCTCCATGTGTATTCTTTGGTTGGTGGTCCAGCCTCCACGAGGACCTGGGGGGTCAGGCCAGTTGACACTGTTGCTCCCTCCATGGGGCTGCAGACTCCCTCAGCTCCTTCAGTCTCTTCTCCAACTCCTCCATCTGGGACCTCACTCTCAGTTCAGCAGTTACTGTAAAGTGAAACTTGGGT
>CM052706.1:26542221-26566063 GCA_028551405.1 Uromys caudimaculatus
CTTCACTCTCTTTCATACCTATTATCCTTAGGTTCTGTCTTCTCATTGTGTCCTGGATTTCATGGATGTTTTGGGTTAGAAGCTTTTTGCATTTTGCATTTCCTTTACTGTTGTGTTGATGTTATCTATGGTATCTTCTGCTCCTGAGATTCTCTCTTCTATCTCTTGTATTCTGTTGGTGATGCTTACATCAATGACTCCTGATCTCTTTCCTAGGTTTTCTAACTCCAGGGTTGTCTCCCTTTGTGATTTCTTTATTGTTTCTATTTCTATTTTTAGCTCCTGGATACTTTTGTACATTTCCTTGCCTGTTTGATTTTTTTTCTTGTAATTCTGCCTGTTTGATTGTGTTTTCCTGTAATTCTTTAATGGATTTTTGTGTTTCCTCTTTAAAGGCTTCTAGTTGTTTATCTCTGTTCTCTTGAATTTCTTTAAGGGTCTTATTCATTTCTTTCTTAAAGTCTTCTATTATCATCATGAGAAATGATTTTAAATCTAAACCTTGCCTTTCTAGTGTTTTGGGGTATCCAGGGCTTGCTGTGGTGGGAGAGCTGGGTTCTGATGATGCCAAGTAGCCTTGGTTTCTGTTCCTTATGTTCTTACCCTTGTCTTTTGCAATCTTGTTTACTCTGATGTTAGCTGGTCTTACTCTGTCTGGTTGTGGCTTGCCCCTCCTGCAAGCCTCTGTGTCAATACTCCTTGAAGACCAGCTCTCTCTGAGAGGTGTTTGGGTTTGGAGAGCTGTGGCCCAGGGCCAGCTCTGGGGTGCAGACAGAAATCAGAAGGATCTTGTCCCCAGCTGTCCCTTGGTTCCTATGTCCTGATGGCTCTGCAAGGGTCCCTCTTGATCCAGTGAGTTTGAACAGAATTGGTGGTTTTGCCTGTTCTCAGAGGTGTGCCAGCACCCCTGGGATACCCGTTCTCTCCTGGAGCCTTGTGGCCCAGACTGAGGTCCCCAGGCATAGGCCCCTGGTTGCCCAGGCAGAGGTCTCCACCCACAGATGGAAACTGGAAGGTTCAGAGGTTTCCTGCCCCCGAGTTCTCCTCAGCCCCTGTATCCTGCTGGTTCAGTCCATCATCATTATGGCAGGAAGCATGGTGTCAGTCAGATATGGTGCTGGAGAAGTTCTACATCTTGATTCGCATGCAGCAGAAGGAGACCATGTCACTGGATGTAGCTTGAGCATAGGAGAACTTAAAGCCTGCCCCATGTGACATGCTTCCTCCAACAAGGCCATGCCTACTCCCATAAGGCCACACCTCCTAATAGTGCCACTCCCCATGGGCCAAGCATTCAAATACAAGAGTCTATGGGGGCCATGACTGTTCAAACCACCACAGCTCTCTAGTTGGCCTATTGGGCAGAAACCAATTTCTCCTCATGAGCACATTTCATTTGTCATGGAGCTGTTCCATAGAATGTCTTGAGTTAAGTAAGAGCTTTTCTTGGTAAAAATTCCTAGTGGTGGGCCTCAATTTCCTGTCAACTCTGTTTGCAGCTGTTTGGTTCTATTTTCTGATAGCTCTCTGGACTGAATCCCAAGAAACAACTCACTGGTTGATGAGATGTCTGGTGTCACCCCTCTATGTCTTTCCTGGGCTTCTACTTCTGTTTGTCTCACAATACCACACACACACACAAGTGCTCTATGGATTCTGTGCTCCTCTCTCTGTCTGCCCCAAGTATCACTCTGCTTTTGATGTCTTAAAAAAGCTCTCTTGCAGGCTTTATGAAGACGGTGTTTATACTTCTGTCTCTGTTCACATTAGGTCTGAGCAGCTAGATGAAGGGATGATGTCTTCTTTCTTTAACCTTTGATTTTTGGTAAGGCTCAACTTCATGATAAATTAAAAACACTCACGTGTCTTCTTGAGTAAATGAACTGTGGATCTCTGATCTTCCGAAGTTCAGTGTTCTTCTCCTGTTTGTACATCTTCCTGAGGCTTTCTTGTTCTCAGTGTCTAGCAGTTTTATTTTGCTGTCTTTTCTTGCTGGGAATTGAACCCAGGGCTTCACGCATCCTAGGCAAGGGCTCTGCCATTGAGCTCTATTTCCCAGCCCCGCCCGGCCAGCAGTGTTTTCGAGGTGCTTTGGTTTTTCCTTTGTGTTTATCTTTGTAGGGCTTGAGGTGCTTCTAGAAGCTGCGGCTTGATGTCTTTTGTCAACTTTAAAATATTTTTGGTCAATATTGCTTTATGCTGCCTTTCTTCTCCTTTTGAGACTTTAATTCCATATATGTTAGATTTTTTTCCTTGGAGTTTCCCTGTATGTTTTGCAGTTTTTCCTAGAGTAGCTTCTACTTTTCTATCCACATTGCTAGCCCCCTTCCCAGTTAAATCTTCCTGAATTAATTTTAATACCCACTTATTTGGTTTGTTTGTTTATTTTTAGTAGTGTTGATCAAACCCGTGGCTTTGTGCATATTAGGTAAGCTGATATCAACTCAGAATTTCTATCTACTTCTTATAGATTTAATTCTCTGGCACAATTTTTAGTTTTATAGATTTTCATTAACTTTAGGTGTTCAAAAGTATTTAAATAACTCACTGGGTCTCTAGAGGGTCTGTTTCTAATTTTATTTATATTTATTCTTTACGCAATGCATAGCCATTTGCATGTCAGGCAAGGACTTTTATCTATCATTACATTTCCACCCCTAAGCTTGCTCCTGTTGGCTTTAAACATCTCATGTTAATGTCTCTTGATGTATAAAATTTTACTGGTAGTCAATAGTGTTTATAAAAGCTACAGGTTCTGAGTGGTACTTTCTCCAGGGGGAACGTAGAAAATCTTCTGCTGTGTAACACAGTCTGCTGACATGCAAAAGGCCCTGCTGAGCTTCTTTCTGTCTGAGAAGCCTCTGTCTGCCTGAATATAGGTGCTTCTGATGAGCGGTAAATGTGTCTCGGGAACAGTGTTGTTCAGATCGTTGGCTCACCTACCATGGTGCCCCCTCTTTCTGGGAGCTCTGGTCTTTTCCATCTGAAAAGTCCTGCTGGGCCTGAACTTCATTTTTTGTCTTCCTAGACCCAAAGGTTGCTAAAAAATCCAAACAATCATTTATTTATTATCTGTCTATCTGCCTATCTATCTATCTATCTATCTATCTATCTATCTATCTATCATCTATCTACCTATCTATCATCTATATTCTCTCTCTTTATCATTTTGCATCTTAGGGACTGATTATTGATCAGCCTGTCAGCCTTGCCACACGTAGTTGTATGAAGGGGGAAAAGGTGAGTGCTGATTTTGCCTCAGTGGGATGTCCTCACCAGAGGCTCCTGATCCTCTTAGCTTCTTGAGAATTTCCAGTGTCTTCAGATTTTTACATTTTACAAATCTTTTCACACCTCTGTAGTGTGTTCAGTGGGCTGATTGTTCTATTATAAGAGGGCTCACCATAGCTGGAAGTGGGAGTAGATGTCTTGTCAGAGCACTTTCTCCTGTGACACACTTCCTAGGCATATTTGTTTCTCCAATTCCTTAATTTCTTGGGTGTGGGAATAGTGACTGAATGGTAGTTTCAGTTAAAATATGAAATGCTAATTCACTCTTCAATTTTTATGACAATCTTTTTTTTTTTTTTTTGAATGCATGCTATGGGGCCTTGTGCTGAGGTAACAGCCATGAGGAAGAGAGTCTCAGGCTCTTTGGCGCTGTGGCCAGGAAGGAGGAAGAAAAGCAGCCACATCCAGGACCTCACGGGATGCTACATGGGAGACCAGCTGCCTGATGCCCTCTCTAAGTGGAGCCATTGGAATTTTCAAGACAGAAACAATTTAGCAATAAAGAGATTTAGGGCCCTACAAAGGAAGGAGAAAGGCAAGGGACCCAAGAGTGTTGCTAAAGTGGATTAATGTTGTGGGATCTTAAATTAAAAGTTCTAGCATAAGCATTTTTTCCTTTTAAGAGAACATTATTTTATACACTTCAAAACATTTCTAATCTTGGCTAAGCAATTATCTCTGGCTCGTAAGTGGGTGCTACGTATGCATTACTCTTGACTCATTTAAGAATCAGGGTATTACTTACAGTTCTTGAAGAACTTAAGGTATTTGCGGTAAGCCTGACTTCCTTCAGCAGGGCTACTCACCTGTGGTAGAGCTGAGATTGTGTGTATGTGTAAATATGCCGCTTTTCTTTAAAGGTAACATTGAGAAATGATTTACATGTTTTTGAAACTAAGTTTCTTCTGTCTGCCACTATCTCAGCCAATCAATCTAATTTACACGAAGTGACTGCAAACAAGATGCTTGAAGGGACGTGGACGAGATCAAGGAAATGTGCACATCTCAGGCCTGTCGGGATGAGAAGCAGTGCACAGGGCAGTGGGAGGGCTCAGCCAGCAGCTGAGAAGAACTCCACCCATCCAGGGACTGAGCAGGCAGGAAAGGTGCTGATTTTCCCTTCCTGCATCTCCTTCCTTCCTTCAGGGGCCAAAGCCAACCTCAGTGTGCTGCCAGTGGGGCTAAGGCTGATACTTTTCTTGGAGCATGTCTCAGCACTGCAAGGAGAAGGGTAAAGAATGGATCTGGGGACAGGGAGCAAAGTATCGGCGATACACAGAGGCCCAGATTTGACTAAGTGACCAGGGCAGGAAGAGAAGTTATTGGCTTCTTCCAAAGTCCCAGTCTTGTAAGGGTGACAGAGTGGCTTTCTCACACCGAAGACTGACAATCCAGAAGGGTTCTAATCATTCCTCAAATCTTTAAGACAAAAGTCACTTAGAGGAAACTTGGAGATGTTGTATACTTTGGTAGAATGCCCGGGGAGGATGGGCTGTCAGCTCTACTTGTGTTTTAAGCAAAGCATAGGAAAGGAAGGGGTAGACTAGGAGAGGAAATGGGGACAAAGACATCAGTGACAGAGAGATCAGAGAACAGACTTTTGGAGGACATGGGATTCGTAATTACTGTTATTCAAGAGACTCCTTTAAATCTGTTCATCAAGAAAATCTTCTCCCGACAAAAGTTCACTATGTTGCTACGACTATAGCGTTATAATACAGAAGTAGCTATCTCTTTTCCAATTCAGCAATTTAAATAGCAAAATCTGGGAACTTTACTGCTCAGCACACACAAATGTGCCTATATGTATTGGTTTGCATATGGGGCTGCATGAAATGTCAGTGTCCCCAGACCTTGGGACTGTGTAATTAGGCTAAATTGCATTTAGTCCCTAGCTGGTATTTTTCAATAGAGCCATCCTACTCTTTCTACATCTGCACATTATATAATGTTCCAGTCATTTTTTGTAGTTATTCTTAATTCTTAACCGAAGCACTTATTGTTTCTTTTCCAGACAGATTGAAAATAGGCCAGTTCTTAGAAAGGGGAAAGTACTGGAACACGCTTTTTTTAAGGGAAAATATTCGCTTTGAAAATAATTTAGTTTAATTTTATCTTGTATATGAGTATTTTGCTGGCATGTATGTCTGTGCACTATGTGTGTGCAGTGCTCTCACAGTCCAGAAGAGGGCGTTGGATCCCCTGGAACTGGAGTTCCAGGTGTTTGTGAGCCGCCATGTGGGTGCTGGGGATTGAACCCAATCACTGTTCTTAATCACTAAGCCATATCTTCAGCCCCTGGAATAAATCTTACTCATCAAAGAATGGGTGCACCATTTTGCTCCTGAGAGCCTGAAATGATTCATGTTCATACCTGTTTTCTTGTTCAAAAAGCATTGTTAGTGTCTACTTGTGTAAATACTTTATTCATTTTAAGTTTATTAAATCTCATGGGAACAATATGAACAGGTACCAGTATTGCTGTTTTCCTAATACATGCAGAGAGGCTGAGAGGTGTGGTAAGAAGCAGTCATGACAAGCACAAGGCCATCAGCTAATAAAGGGAAGAGCTGGGATTCCAACCCAGAGTGTCTGGGCTAAACCACTGTGCCGAGCTGTTGTCACCCACTGAGGATGTTTGTCTAAGATAATCTTACAGCAGTGTGGCTCAGATGCTCATATTATGAATGAATGTGTTTACATAATGCTTAACTAACATTTCAAGAGTTACCTGGAAACTCTTATAAGTCCTCGACTTAAAAAAATATTGGTTGAATTGTGCCACAAGAGAATCTGTGATTTTTTTTCCTTTGGGTCAATACAAGAGAAGGGTCTAGATGTGTTCACTACATGATTGGCCTTGCAGAATACTCTCTGTAAAAGGTTTCCATTGTCAAATAAGCATGGAGAACACCACACACCGTGGTTGTGAGGCACACACACAATTCAATATCAAATACTGTGGGTGAGAGGCACACAGACACACAGACACACACACACACTGAACATTACATACTATGGGCAAGAGGTCCACAGACATATTAAACGTCACATACTGTGGGAGAGAGGCACACAGACACACACACACAGACACACACACACAGACACACACAGACACAGACAAACACACACACAGACACACAGACACAGACACACAGACAGACACAGACACACACACACACACACAGACACACACACACACACACACACACACACACACACACACACACACACACACACTGAACATTACATACTATGGGGAAGAGGTCCACAGACATATTAAACGTCACATACTGTGGGAAAGAGGCTCACAGGCATATTGAGCATCACGTACCGAGGGTGAGAGATGCACACACATATTAAAAGCACAGAAAAGTCACTTAAGTATTGACTTCTGTTTTACTCTTTTAACCTGGGATTTACCAAGTTAGTTTGGCCAAATAATCTTTTATTGTTTTTCTTAAAAAGAAAAGAAAAGAAAAGAAAAGAAAAGAAAAGAAAAGAAAAGAAAAGAAAAAAACCCAGATAACACCCTGTAGACCAGGGTTACCGAACTTTGAACTGGCTCCTTAAAATCAAATCTCAGGCTGTGATATTTCTGGCAGGCAAGTGAAAAGTATGGAGTGGCTGAAAGAGGTAACTAAAGCAGACAGGAACATGGACTTTGTGTCTGGTCTCTTTCTCTCACCTTTAAAGCATGTCTGAAACCCGCTCCACGGATAGTTCACACCATTGTATAGTGCTGTCCTTGTTGGTCTCCTTCTGATCTTAGGCAGCCTGGAAACTGAGCTTGGAAGTGCAGTGGTGAATCTCACTTCCTGTGGTGGTGGTAGGGCGCTATGATGTCTCTATGCAGGGAGGCTTTGTGTGACATTTTGGAGTGAAGTCTGAATTCTGAATGCTCCAAAAGGGCAGATTCTAAATGCAGATTGGGTGAGAAACACTGAGAGGTATCTGGGAAAATCAACCCTGGGGAGGGCACACATATCCAAAGAGAAGATAATTGAGCGAGAAATAGAGATAGAGGGGGGGAGAGAAGAAGAGGAAGGGAGGGAGGGAGAGAGGGAGGGAGGACGGGAGGAAAGGAAGGAGAGAGAGAGAGAGACCCCATGCTATAACTTGTCTGTAATTCCTAGCAACATTTTGAGGACAAAGGACAGTGCACTCACATATCTCTACTAGAGTGCACGCTCTCCCCGACATAGCTTCACAGACCGTCCTCACTCCTGCTTCTGTCTGTGGCCTCAGCCCCTGCCCAGTCTTCCTTCTCTTTTACAACTCCTCCACTCCCCCCTCACCTGTTCACTCTCCAGTCTGTTGGTCCCTTCATAGGAAAGGGCAGTCCTAAGGATGACAATGGAGAGCCACTCGGGTCTTTCCTAGACAGTTGCTGCTCACATCTCTGTCCCTCAGCCAGGCTCCTAAGGATCAGGACTAATGGGAACCATTGTTGGTACTGGGCTTCAATTTCCCATTAGACCTGGCTCTGTTCTGGCAGAGAGGAAACTACTCTCTGGAAGTAAACTCGTGACCTGTGCAAAATGAATTCACTCTTCCATAGCACTAGAGGACCATTTGGTAAATTACTTTCATTGCACAGAATACCGCCCTTGTGTCCTGGATGATGGAATCATTGTCACACAGGTGAGCTATTTTTTCTCTTAGAAAAAGTGTACTTACACAAAAGGCTGCTGATGGAACCTCACTCTGGTGGGTGGAGTGGGGGATGCCTCAACAACAGTCTACTAGGGCAGGGCATGGCTGCCTGATATATACTGTACATGTTGAATATTGTCCCTGAAGATTTTAGAAGGAGGGTTACCTGTGGGATCAAAGCTATATTCCTGACTATGGTTTGCAACATTAGTATCAATGGATGGTAATACCACCACCACCACCACCACCACCACCACCACCACCACCACCACCACCACCACCACCACCACCACCACCACCACCACCACCTATCTGTGCTATCAGGTTCTGGCACAATAGAAGGCACATCATACATATGGTGTCATTTAAGTTAGCAAGAAAATAGAATGATACAGGCTTTTAAGTCTATTTTATGGGTGAAGAGATTACAGCATGATTAAGCCTCACGCTTGAGATTCTGTGCATAATAACCCACTGCTCCACTCCTAACCCACAGTGAGATGGCATTAGGAGGTGAAGCCATGGTATAATGCTTATGTCGTGAGAGTGGAGCCCTCATGAATGAGATGAGCTCTCTTTTAAGGGGAGATATGAAAGTTTGTTCTTTGTCTTTGCTATGCACCACGGTCGGGCACAGCATTTGTAAAGTAGGGGCATGATCTCGCCGGCCATTAGATCTGCTGGAGTTTTGACCTTAGACTTACAGTCTTTAGAATGTTGAAAAGTCACAGATTCTTGTATATTTCTTTTACATCCTGTTACTTGATGAAAATGTTTATTAGCTTTCAGACTTTTTTGGTAGAGTCTTTAAGGATCTTTTACATATAGGTTAATATTATTGCAAGTAGGGGAATTTGACTTTTTCCTTTCCTATTTATGTTTGGTTTTTCTCTCTCTGCTAAAGACTTCTTCATTTACATTTCACTAAAGTCCATTAAAAATGAGCAATTTTTCAATGTACCAATAGCAATCAATGTTATTAACTTACACTTTCTCTCTTTCTTTCTTTTTTAGGCTAGTTTGGCTAAGGAGTTGTCAACTCTTTGTTTCATTGATTCTCTGAGTCTCCATTTCATTAGCTGTCTCTGGTCTTTATTATCTCTCTACATCTTCTGTTTGGGGATAGACTTGCTATTGTGTTTCTAAGACTTTTGATGTATATCAACGTTATTTTCTTTTAATTTTAGAGTTCTCTGGTTTTCTGATGCAGGCTCTCATAGCTGTGAACCGTGCTCTCAGAATTCCCTGGGAGGTGTCCAAGAGAGTCTAGGAAGCTGTGTTTTCATTTTCAAGAGGGTAATGCTCCAACCCTGTTTTTACATATAATTTCTATAGTTTTTTATGCTACTGACTTGTGGTTTGAGTCAATTATATTCAGATGAGATACATAAGAACTTCAAATCCCTGAAAAAAGAAGGTCTTATTCTCTGCCTGCTGACCAGTTAAAGGTCTCTGTGTTAACTACTGTAAGATGCTTCTCTGAATAGGGTTGAGAAATGCTCTGACCTATGGGTATAGCAACAAGTCAGCAGGAGTCATTTAAATATGATGTCTATTTTCCAAAATAATAGTATTGGGTTTTCCCCTAGGACTCATGAGATGTCTATACATAGGTTCTTTTTCTTTTTTCTTTCTTTTTTTTTCTGACAGTGTTAGGAATAGGTTTCATCTCATGGAGCAGGTCTTAGATTCAATCAGAAAGTGGTTGGTTACTCTCCTAACATTTATGGCACTATTTCACCAGTGGGCATATCTCATGAGGGCAGCTATTATTATAACTTTCACAGTTCAAATCCTGCTGAGATTGAAGAAGCTGTGAGGATCATTTCACATAAAACCATAACAGTAGGTCGAAGGTATGAGAAATAATAGAGAGAACACAATAGACTTAGTACAGAGAAAAGCAGAACAACCGAACAGTCCAATCAAGCAAGATTAAAAAAGAAAACATTTAAAATAAAAATACAAAAGGAAAAATAAAAAGAATAAAAGCCAAATTAAAACAAACCAGAAAATAATATGATACCACTCAGTATTTTCACTTTTATGTGATGACTATGGGTTTCCATTCCTGGGGTATCTTTGCACTCTGAACTCTGCCAGGGGGCAAACATCTGCCACTCTATCTCCCTGGTGTTCAAACAAGTTAGGCTAGAATGACTCTGTTTTCCTTCTGAGTTGACTTCCTGAGTATAACTGGTTCTCTACCTGTCTCTCCTATTGAGAACAAGACTCTCCAGCCTTAAACACAAATATCCCAAAGCTTTATGCCTGCCCCGCCAATACCCTCTCCTTCAGTGGTGGGTAGTATTTGTTTTTTAACCCATGTATGTACATATTTCAGTGACTGAGGCTCTAAAGGGGCCATGCATTTTCTATTTACCTTTGTGGTGGTGTATTCTCTTACCATTGCTCTGCACAGCATCCTACAGTGTTCGTCTGAATCTATTTGTGTATAGGTTAGCGTCAGTTGCATGTGCCCATTGTTCTTGGGATAGTCCCTGGTGTGTGTGTGCGTGTTGTGTGTGTAGAGGGAACAGTGCTTTTTTGGTTTAATTTTATTTTATTTTTAGCTCTCTTCATCAGCTGAATGGTTTGAGTCAGTGTTTCTCTAAGGACTGGCTCCATCCCTCACACCAGCCTACAAGTTCTACATCTTGATCCAGAGGTAGCCTGGAGGGGACTGAAATTCCACATTGGGCAGAGCTTGAGCACAGGAGGCCTCAAGGCCCACCTACGCCTACACACCTACTCCAATAAGGCTACACCTCCTAATAGTGCCACTCCCTATGGCTAAGAATTGTAACACACGAATCTATGTAAACCAAACCTGTTTAAACCACCATAATAGGAAAGGGAGTTTTGATAAGGTCCCTGTGCACCCCCCTATACACTGCTACAAATGCTAAAACTACACAGCTGGTCTCAGATCTTAGACTTCCTGGACTAATCCCATAAGGTTCATGAATAATTAAGCTTTACCCCTTAATCCTCATCAGAGAACCTGTCACCGACCAGCCCTTATCATCACATGGCTCTATATGTTCTGAAATGGACCCTTCTGTTCCTCTTCATCTGTCCAAACCCTCTGGAGTTCATGGTTTGCTATCAACAGACATAAATCCCGATCGGCCCCAAGTTGTGTCACTAGCTTTCTCCTCTGATGGACCCGACTGTCCCCAAGGACACTGTTCTCTCTGCAGTGCTCTCACACAGGCACTTTTGATTTTGTACCTTAAAGGGGAAGTATCTTCCTTACTCCCCCTTTCAGCTTTTAATTAATCATTGCACTTGCTTTCAACTTCAAAGACCACAGCCCTTTGAAGCACATCATCAGATGCTGCCACCTGCTACCCCACCTTGTTGCTGTCTTTCACTGACCTTCATCCTTGGTTCCTCCAGCACCTGCTCTGCTGCCTGCCTTTATCTCTAGAGCCAGTGACAATAAGAGCTATCATTTATTGGAGCACTCCTCTTGTCCTGGAGCCTTCTAAGCACTTTAAAACTCCATTTTATCCAATTCTTACAAGACTCTATAGTAGGTGCTAATATCACCCTCATTTTGTAGCTTTGTAGGGTGAGGTGCGTTACTACGCTCTGCCTGGGAATATGCACAGTGGTCCAAGCAGGATTAGATAGATAATCTGGTCCCAAGAACATGCCCTCAACCGGTATGATGTTTCCTTATTAATATTGCTGGCAGCATCACCTTTGCAGATGTCCCTTGACTTTGCTGGTTCCCCTAACGCACCACCTAATCCTGAGACCATATTCAACATCTTTGCATCTGTTGCGAAGGCATTATCTTAAAATATTGCTTTTAATTTTTCTATCTTTTGTATAATCTCTAGTCTTAGCAACTCCTTATCAGATGGCTTCTACTTTAGAAGATTCTCAGGCTCAGGGAACCTCATTCATAATCTGTGTTGGCCCTACCGAAGTTCTTCACATCTCAATATACCTGAGTTCTTCATCTCCTTCCTGCATCTGATGACAAGGTTGGGGAGTATTTTCTAACTAGCACCAGTTTGCCTATAATTCTGTGGGTCAAAATTTGAAAGGGATTGCTGGATAGATCTTCATCTCTACATCTGCTGGAGTCTCTCATGGGGCTGTAGTCAGACATTGATTGAACTTAGAAAAGATTGCTTCATTTACTGGAGCCTTGGAGGTGACTATGGGATCTCTGTCTCTTTCTCTCTCCTTCCCATGCCTTTCAGGGTGGCCTCCACATGACTCCTGAAGGCTTCCTTGCTTGTAACTGGATTTTAAGAGTAAGCATTTTATTTAGCAAAGGTAGAGGCTGCAGGTCTTTTAATGTTTTTCTCCAGAAGTCTAACTGTACAACTTTTATATTCTGTGACTCAAAATGACACTCATGGTGAACCTAGAACTGAAGTGAGAGAAAAGAGCTATGTCTAGGTCATACTGGAAAAGAGGTGCAGAATGATGGTGGAGGTCAGGTTGTAGCAGCTTTGGAAACACAATTTTATTGGGACACCACCCTATAATGTTTTCCCTTGTGGCACTGTGTCCCATGTCCTCTTCCCCTTTCTTTCCTGCCTGTCACCTTTCCGGTCCCAATGGTCAATTCTCAGTCGACTCCATGTCTGCAGCTGAACAGATTAATGCATCTAGAGAAAACCCACACAGCTGTCCTGACCTACTTCACTTCTATATTATCATACAGAATCTCAAGCAATCTCTCAAGATCTCTGACCAGTTTTAACAGTTTCCTGGGTGTTTACTTTGCACTCTCCTGTAGGCTCACTTCACACCAGTCTTCCCTTCTTAAGCCCCAACAATTCTCTACTCTGCTAGACAACAGTAGCTAAGTAGTTAACTAGCTCGTCTTCTCGTTAACTCTACCCCAAAGTTGGATGTATCACACAGTTTATGAAGAAGCGATGCAGTTCCTTGAGAAGTGCTTCATTTCCACTCCCTGTCAACTGGCGCAGAGCTGGAGCGCTTTGCCTTCCATCTGTTGGTGTGGGTTAAAGGTCCCTGATCCACCCCATGCAGTGGCAAGATGTGGGTGCATATGAGGCTCCCACTATATCCAGTCTTCTCAACAACTCCATTACTGCAAGAATGTTTTCCTCTCCAATATCAAGTTGTCTGTTTAATTAATCACCCTAATTAGCACACAAACAGATTTCGATATTGCCACCTTAAACAAAACAAAGCAAAAACCCCTGTTTTGACTTCATATCTTGTTTAGTTACCAAGATTTTCTTTGGTCTCTTGACAAAATGTCTCTGAAAGCCAATCTGAAGTTCTGAGTTCAGATCCTTCATTCTCTCATTCCCCGTCATCGCCCCCTCCCCCCTCCCATGCACTGTCATGCTGGTAGGGCTTGTCTCTGGTACTCCAGGGAAACTGCTCTTACCTTAGGCAATGCCAGCTGTCTCTTATGCCGCTGCTTTCATCAGCACTAACATAGCAGACGCCTCCCCTCTTCATTTCAGTGACACCACACATTGACTGACACCCCACTCCTTCATACCCTGTGGCTTTCCTGCTGGGTTGCCAGGAGGAGGAGTCCTGCTGGCTACTCTGGGGATGCCTTCTGACTTCTGGTTTCAGTCTCTCTGTGGTGATCATATGGAGTCCCATGGTCTTAAAATGCAGCCCATCTCTGTGACCCTTAGTTGCATCTCTGGGTAGAACTTCTCTCTCCCATCAGTATTACATACATTGCTGCCACCTGAATATCTAATGGATGCTTCAAATTTAACAGGGCTAAAACACAGGGACAGAATTAAGCTGCTACTCCTGCTCTAAACTGCTGCTCCTCAAATTCCTACTTACGCACAGGCCACTCCCTTTCACCCAGTTTCGGCATTTCCTCCTGACAAAAATCCGGCAGCTACAGTAGAGTCTTTGCTTTTTTTCATAGCATCCACCCATCATATACCCATCTACTCACCATCCATTTGTTCATCCATCATTAATCCACCTACCATCCATCCATCCATCCATCCATTCACCATCCATCCATCCACCCACCTACCATCCATCCATCCATCCACCCACCTACCATCCATCCACCCACCTACCATCCATCACACATCCATCCATCAATCCATCCATCCATCCATCCACCCACCATCCATCCATCCACCCACCTACTATCCATCACACATCCATCCATCCATCCATCCATCCATCCATCCACCCATCCATCCACCTACTGTAAGGGTCCAAAAATTGCTGAAGGAAGAAAGACTCCAGACTCAGATAGTATGCAAAAACAAACAGCATTTATTCTGAAACAAACAAACAAACAAACAAACAAACAAAAACAACCAGCATATGGGGGTCAGCCATGCATGCAAGCATTTTTTCCTGTAGTCCTTTCATTCTTCCTTCAACTACATTCTGAATTTGGCTGTTCCACCATATCCACTATCACTTGTTTAGAAACTGCCACATCACCTAGCCTCCCATCCTCCACTTCCTGTCTTGGATGACAGCGTATTCTGTTCCTAGTTGGAAAGTGATTAAAATCATGCCTGTGTAATCATATTGCCTGATTCAAATGACAAATTTATTAAGCAAGAGTCAATCCAGACATCACTCCTTTACTTAAAACTCTTTAATAACTTTGCATTTCAATTAGACAAAATCAAATTACTAATTGTGACCCAAAAGAGCCAATCAAATCTTGCCTTTATGAACTGAGATTATTATTTCCTCCTTGGGCATTCTATTTTGACCAACTGGCTTGCCTCCAGCCTGTGAGCATGACACACTTAGTTTTAGGTAACACTTTTCCATAGCCTGGGATGGCCACCTTCTCTTTGTTCAGGTCTCTGCTCCAGTGTCACCCCATCTCAGACGCCTCTCTGGATTTCCCTAGATAGAGTGTGTATTCCCATCTATAACACATACCGGTAGAACTAATTACTTGAAATCAGCTTATTGATCAAATAACTTCCATGTTACTGTCAGTCTCACTGATAAGCATGCTAGATTTTATATGAATGCAAGGATTGTATTTATTAATTCCCAGAACGTGGACAGGCTTGGAGCAGAATAACACTCTATAAATATGTATTGACTAGAAGAATGAGAGATTTTTGATTCATTAAAATATAAGTAATAGAAGAAATTCAAGCATGTAAGAAAAATTTCAGATAGCATTTGGCCATAAAATAACAGTGACATTATTTTCTTGCCTGCATGTAGGACATCTATGCCAGGTGCTAATCCTGAGAGACAAAGCAAGAGGCTTTGGAAGTCACAGAATCCACCACATTAATTAACATCACTCATCTCAGGCACCATTTTGAAAGTTACATGGCTTCAAATGTCTTCTTTGGGTTACTGTTAAAGCCATAGCAGCAGAAGTGGCTACAGTCTCTTGGATAGTCATTATCTCTGGAGAGAAAATGAGGACTACACACTTTTTCCTCACTTTTATTTGGGCCCTCTAGGTCCATCATTTGTTTTACATGATCAAAGTTTATTACATGGATACTTTGATCTGTGGCTATAATTAAATCTTCTGTGCTCTGAGGAAAGGTTAGTTTCTTAAAACCAAATAGCATTAAAAGACTGTTGGAAATTGTGATTATGTAAATATTATTCAGGAGAGAACCAAGTAGTTTGATTAGACTTATGGAGAATGAAAATAATCTTAACTCTTCAAACCTATGGCACTCCAAGGCAAAACCCCCATCTTAGATCAAATGAATTCTGATTTCAACTTCATATTCCTTCAGTCACTCAAAATCACACTGTATTTTTATTTGATTTGATATATGACATTTTTGACAGCTTCACTTTATCTTTCTCCAACTCTCTAATTGACTTTTCTTTTTCTTGGTACAGAATGTATAATAAAAACAAGCTTTCTCAGGGAAAATACTGAGTGTAATGTTCTAGGTATTTTATATACATTATTTCATTTACTATTGAATATGACACGAAGTGGGAATTATTTAATTTCCTCTTCCTCTTCCTCTTCTTCTTCTTCTTCTTCTTCTTCTTCTTCTTCTTCTTCTTCTTCTTCTTCTTCTTCTTCTTCTTCTTCTTCTTCTTCTCCTCCTCCTCCTCCTCCTCCTCCTCCTCCTCCTCCTCCTCCTCCTCCTCTTCCTCCTTCTTCTATTGGTGGTGGTGGTGATGGTGGTGGTGGTGGTGTGTGTGTGTGTGTGTGTGTGTGTGCACACATGTACACCTGTGGGTACATTTATGTCACAGCATGCATGTGGAGGTCAGAGGAATCTGGTAGGAGTCTGTTCTCTACTTTCACTATGTAGGCCCTGGTTCTGAGGATGGAATGTATGTCTTCAGTCTTCACAGGAAACACCTTTTCCTGTTGAACTATCTCACTAGCCCAGGAACTATTTTATATTCAGATTCTTTTTTTTTTTTTTTAAGGATTTATTTATTTATTTAATGTATGTAAGTACACTGTAGCTGTCTTCAGACACACCAGAAGAGGGCATCGGATCCCATTACAGATGGTTGTGAGTCACCATGTGGTTGCTGGGAATTGAACTCAGGACCTCTGGAAGAGCAGTCAGTGCTCTTAACCGCTGAGCCATCTCTCCAGCCCCAGATTCTTTTTGAGACAGGGTCTCAGTCTGTATCTCAATATGTACCTCATGATGCTCCTGTCTCTTGACTTGGCTCAGGCACCCTGGAGATTGGGATTTCCTTATGAATTTCAGAAACTTCCCAGGTTTCTTTATTATACTGTGTCTTAGTCAGGGTTTCTATTCCTGCACAAACATCATGACCAAGATGCAAGTTGGGGAGGAAAGGGTTTATTCGCCTTACACTTCCATGCTGCTGTTCATCACAAAAGGAAGTCATGACTGGAACTCAAGCAGGTCAGGGATCAGGAGCTGATGCAGAGGCCATGGAGGGATGTTCCTTACTGGCTTACTTGCTTCTCCTGGCTTGCTCAGCTGACTTTCTTATAGAGCCCAAGACTACCAGCCCACAGATGGTACCACCCAAAAGGGTCCCGCCCCCCTTGATCACTAATTGAGAAAATGCCTTACCACAGGATCTCATGGAGGCATTTTCTCAACTGAAACTCCTTTCTGTGATAACTTCAGCTTGTGTCAAGTTGACACACAAAACTAGCCAGTACACACTGTCACTGAAGTAAATATGCTGTCTTAACTGAAGATATATTAAAGTTCCTATTTGATTCTGTGTTTCTAGTTTTGATAATACTGCATGGGTATCATCTTGAGATTTTGTTTACATTTCTGGTTTAATCTGTGTAGGTTGTTCCCTTCTATTTTATATTTTTTCCTGGCACATCGTAACAGACAAATTTCCTAGGAAGGGTAACTGGGACCTATCATTTCTGAATGCTTAAGTGAAAAGTTATCATGATGTCCTTACACTTCGACTGATAGTTTGGCTAGGTATCAAGTTTAGGAAGAAAGCAATCAATCAGAATTTTGCCAGCTTTGCTCTTTGCTTTGCTGCCTTTGAAAATCCAGTATGATTAATTAGAAATTTGATACAATAATTGGTAGATTTTTTTTCTTCTTCTGGAAGTTTTACATTTACTCCTTATCTTTGATGTTTTAGATTTTAAGAGAGTATATTTAGGTATGAGCTACCGTGCTCAGTTAATGCAGTGTTGAATCTTGTGTTTGCCTTTGATCCAGGAGACTTCCTTCTATGATTGGTTTAATTATTTCCTTTCAAGCCCCCCTCCTCTCTCGCTGGGACTCCTGTTGGATTGGTATAGATTTGTTAGATTCAAGTCTGATGCTTTTCTGTCGTTCTTCTCCTCCTCCTCCTCTGTCTCCTTGGAGTACTGAGGAGCAAACCCAGGACTTCACTCAAGTTGGGGAATTTCTCTATCAACGAGCAACATCCATGATCCTTCATTTAAATTAAAACAATTCTTTCTGAGACAAGGTCTCACTAAGTTGCTCATTCTACCTGTGACCTTCTGATCCTCCTGCCTCAGCTTTCTGAGTATCTGGGATTATAGGTCTGTGCCACTGGGCCTGGCTCTTTCTCCCCCATCTTTTGGTTTCTTTCATCTTCCTTTTTCCTTTTTATTTTCATTCTCTTGTCTTTATTTGACTTTATCATATGTTGATTTTATTTTTAAATTATATTTAAGAATTTCTGAGTGTGTTTGTTCTTTGTGCTATGTTTGACTACCCTATTCTGTTCCGATGTTCACAGCCTCTTAAAATCCACCTGAGGTATCATGTTTTATGTTCTTTGTACATTCTAGGCAGTAGTCAGAGGTGTAGCAGGCAGGCGCTCCTATTCTGTGGGCTGCCTCTTCATTTGAGTGCTGGTTTCTTTTGCTGAGAACCTAAAAAACTAAAACCCAAACAACCTAAATAAAATATAAGTAATGGAAATGATAAAAAGTTCTTAAAACAAGTACAAATGATCCTAAGCACTTTAAAATGAGTTTAACATCCTTAGCTGCCAGAGGAGCTCACATTAAACTACATGAAGATTTTATCTCACCCCAGTCAGAATGGCCATGATCGGGATAGAAATAAGAACAAATGCTAGCTGGACATGGGAAAAGGGAGCCTTAATATATTGTTTGTGGGAGTGCTAACTAGTGGGACCGTTATAGAAGTCATTCTGGAGGCAAAGAACTAGAACTAGAATTGCTGGGTGACTCATTATGTCACTTCTGGGAAGATACTCAAAGGACTTTATATTCTACCACAGCGTTATGTACACATTCTTGTTTATTAAAGCTCCATTCACAAAAGCCAGGAAATAGAATCAACCACGATGTCCATTGAGAGATGCATAGATAAGAGAAATGAGGTATGTACACAACATAATATTACTCAGTTGTAAAGAAAAAGGAAATCATGAAATCTCCAGGTAAATGGATGAAACAGGAAAAATTATACTGATGAGGAAGGTCACCCAGGCCCAGAAAAACAAATGTCACATGTTCTTTATCATATGTAGACCAAAGCTTCATTTTTTGTTTTATGTGTTTAAGCTAGAGTACATGACAAGCCAGAAAACTAGAAACAAGCCACTCAGGGTGGAAGCCTTGAGGGAAGGGGGGGGGAGGCAGGTATTCTACTGTAGGAAATAGATTGGAGGACCTATGGAGGACAAAGGGTTCGGGCATGGCTGGGCACGGGGAATGGGGACAGCAGGTGCTAACATAGGCTTAACCAAAATGAGGCTGCATTTACATGAAAACTTTTGATCTTTCAACCCAAGAAAAATATTCAATTAGAGGGGATACTTGAATACAGGTGATATGAAAGGAGGGGGTGATATACTTGGGGTTAAAGGTTAGGTGGGGATAAAAGGATTGGGTAAGAGTATTATAGAAACCCAAGAGTTTATTAGCTAATTTAAAAAAATACCAGGCATATACATACATACACACACACACACATACACACAGACACACACACACACAGACACACACACACGGACACACACACATAGACAGACACACATAGACTCACAGACAAACACACACACACATGGACACACATGAACAGACACACAGACACACACACACACACACACACACACACACACACACACACACACACACGTACTTTGCAGAAGGCTGCAGCATCCAGAATAATATAGGCCATTTCTTTTGGTTGCTCACCATAACTAGATGGTAGGATCCTATTGATGAATAGCTACACTTAGGGTGTGGGACATAGAGAAACCGACATCAAATTGACCAGCAAACACTGTGCCTGATGGCTAGCTTACAGAGTAGCAGGTGTTAAGCAGGCTGCTGAGGGAGAAAAGTTACCAGAGGTCTACTCTGAAACCTGTGCGTTATAATATGACATTCTGGTGAGATGTGACCACGGGCACAATATTGGCATGGCGGTTATTGAGGTTAACACTTTCTGACTGGACATGAAGCCTGCACCACAGGAGAGATTTTATGTCTGGTACTGTAAACTTGATCAAAAGTTCATGGCTGGGGGATCATAGATTGTAAAAAGGGGGCCACTTACTGTTTTTTTTTACTAGATGGTCATGCTGTCTACCTTCATTCTAAATATTTAGGTTTATAGTTAAACATGCTTGCCAGCCTCAACTTTGATAAGAGAAGGCTCCTTTGAAGTGGATAATGGTGAGCACAGAGACTCATAACTGTTTCCAGTGCTGATTATAAATAACTACACATGGCTGTTGTACACATCAACTCTTAATAGCTGCATACGGCCAGCACAAGATCAACCCACTCAAAATTCCAGCAAAGATAGGGGAGTGGCCCCAAACCATCTACCTCTGAAGGAGCTATGGCAGCCAATGACTGCTGAGGGAGGAGAATCACTCCTTTGGAGGATGTAGCTGCTGGCAGATTGCTTATGCCCCTATGGATGGGCATGCATCTTTGTGCAGAAGGGCAGCATTATGTGGATTTGTGGATTATTAATAAGAAAAGTAAATAGATAAACTGAAGACATGAAGTTGAGAGAGGTAGGGTGGTAGAAAGTAGTTGGAGTGGGGTATTTGTGAATGAATACAACCAATATACATCGTGTAAACGTATGAAACATCCAAGAATAAAAATCCACTTTGAGGCTGGGTGTGGTGGTGCATGCCAGAAATCCTAGCAACTTGGTAGGTAGATACAGGATGGACCCCTGAGTTTGGGGCTAGGTTGGGAGTACTGTGTGATGGTGGTCCTGCCTCTTTGAAAAAAATCTACTTGAACTGTGTTGGGTGGGAGTATCATAAAGGGAGATCAGAGGGAACAGGGGGTGCAGGCGATGTGGGGAGCAGGAAAATAACCTAAAGCACACTTTGTTTAAGAATGGCATAATTATATCTGCTACTTTGTATGCTAATTTATGAAATAAAACCAATCCATCCATGCATTCTTGGTAGCCTGTTTTTCTGACTTCTACAGTGGTTCTCTTTCATGATGCTGGTTTCCCTTAGATGTTCTAGAGATTTACTGCTTGCTCCTATTTTTAGCAAAAGGATTAGACTGATCCCTGTGGCCCATTAAAGTAGGTGATAAAGTGGGTCCATTCCTCCAGCATTATCACCTTCTTTAAAAAAGAAAAAAAAAAGCCAAAATTGTAGAGTAATTTTAATCCAGCAACATGATACTCTGCAAGGGATCAAATCCAAAGACACACCCTGGGTTAAGGTATGATCTGGTTGGAATATAGACACGCCCTTAGTACACACCTTTAATCCCTAACAATGGAAGAAAGGTTAGCTTGCAGAAGGAAGCAGTCATGTTTGAAAGTGACGTCTAATTGAGAGGCAGACAAAGTGACCAATCAGAGGAAGAATAGATGGAATGAGTCAGAGATAGGATATGTCCAACTTTCATAAGAACAGACAAGAAAGAGAGGTGGCTTAAAAGAGCAGTGGGGAGAGAGAGAGAGAGAGAGAGAGAGAGAGAGAGAGAGAGAGAGAGAGAGAGAGGTAGGTTTCACCAGGACAGTTTTACATAGACAGGTTGCAGGTGAAGACACAACAAGCCAGATAATGAGAAGGAGCCAGCAGATTAGAAAAGATTGCTAGAGTTAGTCTGAGGCCAAGCCAAGCATTTAAGTCAGAAGTTGAGAAGCCAGTTTGAATCAGTCAGCTTGGAGAGGAGTTTTGAGCCAGAACAGCAGAGGTGAACCACCCAGCCAGAGTTCGGAATGAACTAGAAAGGGTGAGTTTATTCAGCAGTAAGCCTTTGAGATGATGACAATTCCATCTGGCAAATACAAGTTACATTTACACAAAATAGAGACGGATTGCTGAGTGTCACATCCTCATGAAAACGATCAACATTCCCAAGGTGCTGTCATCTAAACACATGTCCCCTTCCACTTTCCAGGGCACTTTCCTCCAACTTCCAAAATCATGTCTCCTAAGCAACAGTTGGAAGGAGGGACCTTTAAGATGTGACTGGGGTATGTGGGCTTTATGGTGAGCGGAAGGAGTTTGTACCCTTGCCTTTCTGCCCTCTAACTAGTGACTCAATGTGTGTGACAGATGCATATTATCTAAATGAACCATGCCCCACCCTTGAGGTCACAGATTTCTGCCTTGAACTGTAAGACCCATTTCTTCCACCCTGTTCCTGGGGTATGTGCCTCATGATAAGCACATAATATGAACTCTCATGGTGGCATGTGACCTCCCCGCTTCCAAAACATGTACTAAGGCTCCATTGCTTTGTTGCACGGGTATGAACTCTATTCAGACCCCCTGCCAGATATCTGTCTGCCTGTGGTGTTAACAACTGTCCTATTAAATATCTTGCCCCAAAGTACAGTGTCCCCCTTTGTCCCCCAGCCTGGAACGGTTCATAATAGTTCTGTACCTCTGTACCTTTGCTTTCTCCATGCTCGATACTGGCTTCCACTTTCCACTGGGGAGTTCTGGGTCTTCTGAGAGCTCTTTCCGTCTGTTGAACTTTTTCTGACAACCCAGGTACTGCATCAGAGTCTTCCACCAGGACTGGGTTAGATCCCATTGCCCTCAATCAGCTGAATCTAAGGACACTTATTCCCACTAAGTTTACCGTTTGTGACATTTGTTACTCCTTCGGAAGGGAGTTAGAGTTTTGAGGATGCTTGTGTCTTTGAGCCCTCTCCACCAACCAACTAACTGCTCAGCCCACAATGTACACCTTTGACCTCAGAACTCTTAAAGACATAGGGAACTTCATGCTGTGAAATGGCAGATGGCTGAGGACTTCCGGTATCGGCATTTTTCTACCATGCCAAATATTAGTACTAAAATCCTACTCCTCAAACCTTCTTTCTCTGGCTGGCCAGAAATGGAAACTTTTCTGTGGGAGATAATAGACTGCCTCTCCACTAGCCAGTCTCCTTGCTTTGATCACCTATGAGTCTAGTTTCTTCTAAATGGAGTCACCCAGAGTCTCGTTCTTCGACTTCTTCCCTGCTCTGACACTCCTTTCTCCCTGGTCTGGCATGGACATACAACATGCAGCTTTTCTCCTTCATGTGGTGCCCCATTTGGACTTGTCTCAGGGCCGCATGCGTTAACCAACCTCTTCCTCTCCCATCAGAAAGGTCACCTTGTTGCCACCTACAAATTCTCAGACGCCTACCCCCATCCCAGGAAGATGAGTCTGCCCTCTCCTGCACTGTTGACTTACTGCTAAAGTGAAACCAGGTTTCACCGCAAATCAGACAGGAAGGGGATCTCTCTCTCTCTCTCTCTCTCTCTCTCTCTCTCTCTCTCTCTCTCTCTCTCTCTCTCCTTGTTTACCTTACATCCCGCTCAACGCCCACCTCCTGGTCACCCCCACCCACAATCCTTCCCCCTTCCTCCTTCCCTTTCTCCTCTGAGTGGGTGTGGCCCCTTGACTATCACCTCACCCTGGCACTTCAAGTCTCTGGGAGGCTAGGTGCTTCCACTCCCACTGAGGCCAGACAAGGCAGCCCAGCTAGAAGAACATATCCCACCTACAGGCAACAGCTTTTGGGATAGCCCCCGCTCCAGTTGTTCGGGGTCCCTCATTCTTTAGAGCCCATCCTAACTCATGCCTGAGCCTAACCCTTAAAATATAGAAAGCAAAACTCAAGCCCCAATCTGCCAATTGAGGCAACTTATTGGTCCCGATTTTCGCTGATCAGGAGGCTCAGTCCTTAACAACAAACATCTCTAGAACAGGATTGAGTACGCACCTCCACTGCCTGCAAGCTTTCAGGGACTTGGCTCCCACCAGTCAAAGAAACTTCAGAATTGAGCAGGGGTTGCTACTGCTCACTTGCAGACAACTAACCTGATATTCCGTATTTAATTAAGAGGGCCCAAAAAATGATTCTGTAGCTTCTCAAATCCCCTCAGCCAAGCCTCTTCCCTTATCTCTTTCCATCCTCTGGAAATACATCCAGGACACGGAGGTCTGATCCCTCCTACATCCCTCCTGTGTCCCGGCCCCCCCCCCCCCCCC
>CM052706.1:26566563-26593710 GCA_028551405.1 Uromys caudimaculatus
AAGAGTATTGGTATTAGGTCTTCTTTGAAGGTCCAATAGAATTCTGCAGTGAACCCATCTGGTCCTGGGCTTTTTTTGGTTGGGAGACTTTTAATGAGTGCTTCTATTTCTTTAGGGGTTATGGGACTGTTTAGATGGTTTATCTGATCCTGACTTAACTTTGGTATTTGGTATTTGTTTAGAAAATTGTTCATTTCATCCAGATTTTCCATTTTTGTTGAGTATAGGCTTTTGTAGTAGGATCTGATGATTTTTTGAATTTCCTCAGATTCTGTTGCTATATCTCCCTTTTCATTTCTAATTTTGTTAATTTGAATACTGCCTCTGTGCCCTCTGGTTAGTCTGGCTAAGCGTTTATCTATCTTGTTGATTTTCTCAAAGAACAAGCTTCTAGTTTTGTTGATTCTTTGTATAGTTCTTTATGTTTTTACTTGGTTGATTTCAGCCCTGAGTTTGATTATTTCTTGCCTTCTCCTCCTCTTGGGTGTATTACCTTCTTTTTGTTCTAGAGCATTCAGGTGTGCTGTTAAGCTGCTACTGTATGCTCTTTCCAGTTTCTTTTTGGAGGCACTCAGAGCTATGAGTTTTCCTCTTAACACTGCTTTCATTGTGTCCCTTAAGTTTGAGTATGTTGTACTTTCATTTTCATTAAATTCTAGGAAGTCTTGAATTTCTTTCTTTATTTCTTCCTTGACCAAGTTATCATAGAGTAGAGCATTGTTCAGCTTCCATGTGTATGTGGGCTTTCTGTTGTTATTGTTGCCATTGAAGACCAGCCTTAATCCATAGTGATCTGATAGGAGGCATGGGATTATTTCAATCTTCTTATATCTGTTGAGATTTGTTTTGTGTCCAATTATATGGTCAGTTTTGGAGAAGGTACCATGAGTTGCTGAGAAGAAGGTATACTCTTTTGATTTAGGATGAAATGTTCTATAGATATCTGTTAAATTCATTTGGTCCATAACATCTGTTAGTTTCACTGTGTCTCTGTTTGGTTTGTGTTTCCAAGATCTGTCCATTGATGAGAGTGGGGTGTTGAAGTCTCCCCCTATTATTGTGTGAAGTGCCATGTGTGCTTTGAGATTTAGTAGTTTCTTTTATGATGTGAGTGCACTTGCATTTGGAGCATAGATGTTCAGAATTGAGAGTTCTTCTTGGTTGATTTTTCCTTTGATGAGGATCTGTTTGATCTGTTATCTTTTTTTGATGACTTCTGTTTGAAAGTTGATTTTATCCAATATTAGAATGTCTACTTCTGCCTGTTTCTTGGGACCATTTGCCTGGAAAATTGTTTTCCAGCCCTTTACTCTGAGGTAGTGTTTGTCTTTAACATGGAGGTGTGTTTCCTGTATTCAGCAAAATGCTGGGTCCTGTTTATGTATCCAGTCTGTCAGTCTATATCTTTTTATTGGGGAATTGAGTCCATTGATGTTAAGAGATATTAAGGAATAGTGATTGTTGGTTCCTGTTATTTTCGATGTTATTTTTATGTTTGTGTGGCTATCTTCTTTTGGGTTTGTTGAAAAATTACTTTCTTTCTTTTTCTAGGGTGTAGTTTCCCTCCTTGTGTTGGTGTTTTCCATCTATTATCCTTTGTAGGGCTGGGTTTGTGGAAACATATTGTGTAAATTTGGTTTTGTCATGGAATTTCTTGGTTTCACCATCTGTGGTAATTGAGAGATTTCCTGAGTATAGCAACCTAGGCTGGCACTTGTGTTCTCTTAGGGTCTGTATGAGATCTATCCAGGATCTTCTATCTTTCATAGTCTCTGGTAAGAAGTCTGGTGTAATTCTTATAGGTCTGCCTTTATATGTTACTTAACCTTTTTCCCTTACTGCTTTTAATATTCTTTCCTTGTTTTGTGCATTTGGTGTTTTGACTATTATATGATGAGAAGATTTTCTTTTCTGGTCCAATCTCTTTGGGGTTCTGTAGGCTTCTTGAATGTTTATGTTCATCTCTTTCTTTAGGTTAGGGAAGTTTTATTCTATGATTTTGTTGAAGGTATTTACTGGCCCTTTACGTTGGGAATTTTCACTCTCTTCTATACTTATTATCCTTAAGTTTGGTCTTCTCATTGTGTCCTGGATATCCTGGATGTTTTGGGTTAGGAGCTTTTTTCATTTTTCATTTTCTTTGACTGTTGTGTCTATGTTTTCTATGGTATCTTTTGCACCTGAAATTCTCTCTTCTATCTCTTGTATTCTGTTGGTGATGCTTACATCAATGGTTCCTGATCTCTTTCCTAGGGTTTCTATCCCCAGGGTTGTCTCCCTTTGTGATTTCTTTATTGTTTATATTTCCAGTTTTAGATCCTGGATGGTTTTGTTCATTTCCTTTGCCTGTTTGATTGTGTTTTCCTGTATTTCCTCTTTAAGGGCTTCTAGCTGTTTACCTGTGTTCTCTTGTATTTCTTTAAGGGAGTTATTTATTTCCTTCTTAAAATCTTCTATCATCATCATGAGAAGTGATTTTAAATCTAAGTCTTCCTTTTCTGGTGTGTTGGGGTATCCAGAGCTTGCTGTGGTGGGAGAACTGGGTTCTGATGATGCCACGTTGCCTTGGTTTCTGTTCCTTATATTCTTGCCCTTGCCTTTCGCCATCTGGTTATCTCTGGTGTTAGCTGGTCTTGCTCTCTCTGACTGTGGTTTGTCCCTCCTGCAAGCCTTTTTGTCAGTACTCCTTGGAGACCACCTGTCTCTGAGAGGAATTTGGGTTTGGAGAGCTGTGGTACAGGTCCAGTTCTGGGGTGCGGACCGAAACCAGAAGAATCCTGCCCCTAGCTGTTCCTTGGTTCCTGTGTCCTGATGGCTCCTCGAGGGTCCCTCTTGATTGAGGAATTTGAACAGAAGTGATAGTCTTCCTGTGCTCTAAGGTATGTCGGCACTCCTGGGAGACCAGCTCTCTTCTGGCACTGAGTATGGAGCCCTGTGTCACAGGATCAGCTCCCCAGCCTCAGAAGGAAACAGAAGACCACTCCTCAGTCCCTGCGTCCTGAGGGTTCTAGACAGTTCTCTCTGAGCAGAAGTGCTGAGTTTACCCCTGATCATAGGCTTGTCCACACTCGTGGGAGGGTAGCTCTTTCCCTGTGCTATTTGGGTATGGAGCATGGCACAGACCTCAGGCGTAAACTGGAAGGCTCCTGTCCCAGGCTGTTCCTCTGTCCCAGTGTTCTGCAGATTCTGGGAGGGTCCCGATGAGCAGTAGTGTCCGTCTTACCTCCACTCACGGGCTTGTCCACACTCCCTGGATGCTAGCCTTCTCCCTGTGCTATTTGGTTATGGAGCTCTGTGACACAGACTGGGGTCCCTGGCCGCAGAAGGAGCCATAAAGTATATTTCTGATAAAGAAGGCTAAAGAAGGGAAATGTTTTGGGATGAAAAAAAGATTTTCGTATGAAAATGTATGAGGGATGGTTAGATACATTGTATACCATACATGTCATAGATCATATATGACACATAATAATTCCTGAGGTCCAAATTCCATTATGCTGAGATGAAATTGATGCCAATTCTGTTTGCAAAAATACGATTTTCTTAAGTATTGATTCAATCACAGAAATGTTCACAAAAACTGGCTTAGCAAACCAAGGATTCTGCTTTAGCCTTTTACTGAGATAGTTAAAACTTGTGCGTATTTCTTGAAATCCTGAACATGTTTCCCTATTGGGTAAAGCTTTCACTTACTACATAAACACTTCCTTCACAGCACAGAAAAATGCCTCAAAGAATTATTAATTCCCACTTGAGTCAATCCTGTTAAAACTCCATAATGATCATGAACTTACTTTGCTGGACAAAAAAACATAAATCTCTATAAATATGGCCTATTATTCAAAATCTTATCACATCTCTAATCTTTGGCCATCTCTATTGATAATTAAATGAACAATTTCATTAATGAGCTGGAAGTTTACCACTGTAAGTGCCTGAAAGTAAGGAAAACCAAATTGTTTTACTAACTATAAGAAGGCCCTTTCTTGCCTGAAGGGAAAGGGCTGTGTTCTTGCACTTTTAAAATCTTGTTATATTTTAAAAACATATTCAAAACTTTCTGCATTATTCCTCAATGATAAAAAGATGCTCATTTTGATTCTGATGTGAGTGCAGGTGACAATGACATTGGGATATTCTGGTGTAACTATTTGTTACTTGGATCGCACTGCCACCTTACTTAAAAATGGTTACTTAAAATGATTCAAGTGTTTTCACTGTCATTGTAAAAACAATTTTCTTATTATTCAGTATAGTTTGAATGTTTTAAAATCTCATTTAAAATTGATAAAATCTTAATTTAAATCTTCCTAAAGAAACTCCATGGGGTGTGTGGGGGGAGGAAATTTTAAATCCAAACTTTTAGAGCCCCAAACAACCTTTTTCTCTATTAAGAAAAAAGAAAAAAATATTAACTGGCTCCAATCAATTAGATTACTATTCTTCTAACTTTAACTCCACTTGCTGTAGGCAGAGATGTGTAAAGATTTGCATGGACTCTTCTTGTCTGAACTAGAGCCCTGCATTATTCTTATCCACTGGCTTTCCTTCTTCGAGACATGGTGGTTTTGATTATTTTAGTATTAGATATAATACAGGTTATTTAGTATTAGATATAATACATGTTACATGTTAAATCAGATTCAGAAAACAGAACAAAAACCACTCCAGATCACAATGGCTCATAGATTAATAGGATCTAGATGTTTCTTCCTTAAGGACTTTAGCAACCATTTCTCTCTCCTGAAGATCTGTTGTCCAGCCAACTCCGCCTCATGTTCCTCAGATCCTAGGACAGAACATCTTAGCGATGTGACACATGGACCCGTATTTGTCACACTTGGTCAATGGGAAACTAAAGTTCCTAGGAAAAGCTAAGTCCGTGTCTTTACAACTTCCGTGAGTTATATCTGTGTCATCAGAACTTCAACAGTGAGCATGGAGAGTCAGAGTGTTATGGGTCCAAAGCCAAAAATTAGAGCTTGGGTGCTTAGCCTGTCTGCTTGCTTGCCTTCCTTTCATCCTTTCTTCCTTCCCACCCTCTGTCCCTCCCTCCCTCCCTCCCTCTCTCCCTCCCTCCCTCCCTTTGTTCCTTCCTTCCTTCCTTTTCTTTCAATAGCCAATCAGTTACCTCCCTCTGTGACTTAACATTCTTGTGGCCCAAACTCCAGTGTATTTAGTGATTAACTCTGTGGGAATCTCTAACTTCCCCTTTGAGACCTATATTTTACTCTCTTGATGCCTTCTGCCCCAGCCTCCTCTAGAATAAAGATCTTGGATCTTATGTCCAGTCCCCTCTGATGGTGCCTGTTGTATTATCAATGCGTCTATTTCCCCTCTACTCCTTTTCAATAACTGCAATTGAAATTGTTTTTAAAACTCTTCATGGATTTCCTACCTACCAGATTATTTCTTTGGTAACTCTTTTGGGTGGCTCTATTCATAGGCCCCTCTCTGGTCAGTCTGCTAATTCGATTCACCCTGCATACTCACCATGCATACCCATGTGGACTCTGCCCTCTGATGCTTGAATTCCATTACCAGTCTCTGACCCAGACAGGGATGGGAGGCCTTCTAAGCCTATGGCTCCCCAACAGTCAGTAGGAAGCTGAATATGATGTCTAGAACCCTGAAAGACACATCTTTCCCCTTAACGCTTGTCCCAGAATCCTCCCCTGTTATACACAACACAACCACCACCACCACCACCAAGTTGGAGCTGTTATATCCTGGAGGCTGCTCAGGCCTCCCATCTGCAGCTGTGACAGCTGATTTTGCAAGAAGTTCCAGGCTAACAGACTCCAAGTTATCCAGGGCTTCTGGTAACACACCCCACAAAGATGAATATACTTCAACTAAATGCCTCACCCCCATAACCAAGGTAACATTTTCCTTCCTCCTTCCTCAAAACGCACAACCCCCAGCATCTTCCCTCCATCCCCGGGGAATCAGAAACTGTTTGTTGACAAGCACAGACTACTATAAGCACCCATCAACCACTTGGCATGGAACATCTGCCACCCTCTGATCCTTGTAAGAAGGCGCTTCTAGTGTGCCACACGAGCTTGAACGCTCCTCAGGACCCACGACACACAGTCCATTTGTCTGTCTGTGTTGTTAATAACTTCTAATAAATCTCTTATCTCCCTGAGTGCTCCCCTTGAACCTGACACCTGGGACCTTTTACCTCCTAACGGTCTATCTTTTCACTAGCTGTCTGATTTTTTTTACATAAATGATTAAATCCCTGGGTTGCAATATTTTGAAGAAATTTGTACAAGCACACAGGAATCTATTTTGATCCAAGCAGTTCTGAAGCAGGAAATCTGGATCTTGCTTCAGCTCTTTATGGCTGGCTATAGGGACCTGGGCAGTGAGCATCTCTGGGTCTCAGTATTCAGCAGTGAAGAGAGGAAGACAGGCTAGGTTTGCTTAGACTTCTTTAGGCAGCAATAGTCTCAAGTCTGTTATTTATGGCATAACATATGTGTAACAAGAGACCTCAGAATAGCGTGCTATTGCTAAAGCCCACATGGTCAAAGGCACTCACGGAGCCCTGGACATGGCCACACACTGATCTTAGCTGACATTCACGGGGAAACAGCAGAACCGAGTACATGGTGGAGTCAGTTCAATTTCATATATTTTCCAGCTTTCAACTCTGTGATAAAAACAAATCGAAGACCACCCTGCGCTGGCATTGTTCCAGTTCCAAAGCAGGGTGAGAGGGGACTTTTGAGGGAAGGGGGGCCTCTGATGATGGATGGGGGTCCTGGGTCCTGTTACCATTTTGCAAAGCTCCAGGGAATCTGAACAAAAGAAACAAGGGCTTTGAAGGTCCCTGCCAGGCTCTTCTTAAGAGCCATGGGATTAGGAGGAAAATGAAACTCTGGAGAGCATGACCAAGCATTCACTGTCCCCAGCAGCCTACCCAACAAAAACCCGGGCACCTTCATCTCACGACTTAAAAAGAAAACTCGGAGGACAGTGGCTTTACTTGATCTCTTTGATAGGATCGTTAGCTTAGACCCTACGTAGCCAAAGCTTCATAGCCAAGCAAAGAAACTCAGGGAAGAACACATGTCCACCAAAGACTTCATTTCCAGAATAGGACTTAATTTCTGTATTATAAAGGCTCTAATCTGCACAGTGTTTCTCATTGAAACCATTCAATTTCATAATGGAAGTGTGAGCTCACTGTGGTGGTAGCCATTAATAGCTTTCATTTGGATGAATATGAAAGCCTTCCCCATCACTGCCGATCATGCACACACACACACACACACACACACACACACACACACACACACACACACACACACACACACACACTTAACCCATGCCTTAGCAAGTACTGAAAGAAGAGTTTAATATATTGGTTAAAACCACAGCACACACTGAAGGAATGGATTATGGACATAAGCCATAAAAATGTTTTCAATTTCTTTTGCTGTTAAGATACATCATAAGAAACTAGTCCATTTCTGGAGAGTCACTCCAGGCGATTTGCATATAGAATGTTTATTGCAGGATAGCAGATGTGACTTGGATAGAGTGAGCGGGGCTGGCTCTTGTGCATTTTTCTGCCTTTCTCTGTGTAGGCTAACAGGGTCAGAGGATGCCGCTGAGCTGCATCCCAGAAAGCAGTTCAGGATGGAGAGTTACTAGGAGGCCTTTCCCACAGAGCTGGTTAATTCCAGCTGACTTGTTTGTTTGTTTTTTCTTTTTCTTTTTTCTTTTTTTCCCGAGACAGGGTTTCTCTGTGTAGCCCTGGCTGTCCTGGAACTCACTCTCTAGACCAGGCTAGACTTGAACTCAGAAATCCACCTGCCTCTGCCTCCCAAGTGCTGGGATTAAAGGCGCGTGCCACCCACTGCCTGGCTTCCAGCTGACTTTTACAGCTAGTTGATATGATACTGCTTGAGTTTATCTTGTGAGATGAGACTTCTTTCAACAGCAAGAGAAATATTTGGTTTACTCCCAGCCGCAGAAAGCCTTTAATTTTGTAAAGAAAAGCTGGAATAACATAACTTTGCCCTATGTACACACGGACATCCTTTCCTATTTGGCTTGCCGAAAAGCCGTATTGGCTGCAGGGTTCTCTGAGACGTTGAATGGTATATGGAGGGTCAAAGCAGGTCGTGAGGGAGAGGGATGAGCCTCAAGGTTGGAAGGAGAACAATGCACCCAATGAGAAAAATCTACCGGCGAAATTTTCTTTGACTTCATTCCAGATAGAAGAGGTCTTCAGATCCAATAGTCTTGCAGACAGAGTGGCAGTCCCTTGAGGGTTCCTGGGAAGAGGAGGACGGCTTAGAGTCCACCTGGTTACATATGCTCAGTTTCTCCTTCCCAAGGCAGTGGTGGCAGCAGGGGAGACCTGCTTTCTCTCCTTTCACCTTTAGCATAAGGCTCTACTGTTGAGCACACACACGAAATGCCTCTGCTATGGGGGGGTTGTTGCTGACCACCATCCACAGGCTCCGGGTGTCTCTGTAGAGCAATGTCACCTCCTCAGGCTGGTCTTCTGTGGCCTGCCTGTTTCAATTACATGTCCTTATGCACACAGTGGCCTGGGTTTCTTTTGCGGCTCCCATAGTGATCTGGTTGCCTAACTTTTTTTTTTTTTTTTTCTGGTTTCTCTGGAGGATCTGTGTTGTGCAGCCCCAAGCTCTCTGCTGCTTCCAGACCCCAAGGCACAGGGAAGATTCTCAGTAAGTCTTTGTGACACCTGAGTGGACTAGGTGACTTTTGAAGGAACGCTGGTCTCCATTTCCCTAGCTAGTGCAGGAAGAACTCTCTGGCTGCTTGGTGTTCGCCTGTCTTCTCCCAGCTCTGCCTCTCCCTTTCTCCGTCTCCCCTCCTCCCCTCCTCCTTCGTTTGTAGCAACTCTGTTGGTTTCCTTGTTGCTTCTCCCATGCTGCTGTAGAAGGAAACAGATGGGGAGAGAGCATTTCTGTTGAATACTGAATATCACTCCCCATTGATGAGATCATTTTGGAATTTGCTAAAATTATTCTTCACACTTACATGGCCAGGGAGAAAAATATCCTTTGGTTTTTTGAGAGCTAACACTGCCTGCCTTAAATCATTGTTAAGGAGACAAAAGCTTACCAGGATGAAGTTGTCGACAGAAGACTATGTTCAGTAAACTGTCCTCACTGGAAGCAAAGCAGGACTAGAGTTGTGTGTGTGTGTGTGTGTGTGTGTGTGTGTGTGTGTGTGTGTGTGTGTGTGTTCACTTGTCACTGTATCTAAATGTCATATCTGGGATGCTTACCGTCCTTTAGCCTGTGGCAGTGGCATCTATGGTAAGAAATGATGTGTCTCTGGAAGAAAGAGTTTTCACAGTACAATCTCAGCAGCTTGAGCTTTCTCCCCACTCTCTTAGTATTGTGGCAAACACGAAGGAAGGGTGCCTTGGCATGTCTTGAGCATGGCATGCCTTGAGCACGTGAAAAGAGTTCCAGGTGTTACTGCCTGCTTGCCAGGTTTGATTACCTCCCTCTCTCTCTGTGGACAATGAAGTGCTTATAGGTTTAGCCTCTTCAGAGACGAATCTAAACTTTCTCAGGGTTAGGCCATTCAGTTGGTTAGTACTAATGGCGTTGAGCTGTTGGATACTAAGAGCAAGCAAACCTAGCCACGGTACCTGGAGGCTAAATACCTCCTCCCCTGGTAATAGCCACAGCAATTGACTCTAGGCCAACTCTCTCCCTCACCTTCGTCTCAGCCCAGGAAAGGCTGCCCTGGCATGAAGCTGCAGCAAGTCTCAACATCTCAGAGCAGGCAGGGAGGTCTGCCAGTAACCTAGCAACGGGGTAACAGAAGCATCCTCCCGGTGTTTAGGTTTTCCAATAATGAAATGATAGTCATAACATTTTGCATTTAAACAGCCCAGTCTCTGGGGCTTGTAAAGTCTGTTGTGAATACAGAAAGGGAATCCTAAGAACCTTCTCTTTCAGGGCTGGCTACGTCCATTTTACAGATGGGTAAACTGGAGCAAACAGGTTACAAGGGTCCCTACCATTTTAAGAGACAGAACTAGTGGGAAAACATGCAGGCAGAACTTCTAACCAATAGAGAAGGAGCCATGGAGAGGCTTATTTTTTTTCTCATTAAACTTTACAGCTCCTAGAGAGCAGAGCCTTCTCTTCACATATTTTGAAAAGCACTAACCTTCCTGATTGTTAAATTATAGATGAAATCAATGGGTAGGTGGTCCGGGTTACAGCCTCGCTGCTGAACAGGGATTTGGCTATTGGAAAAGTTTGCAAGACATTTTCTAGAAGTATGATTATTCTGTGATTGTTTTCTGAAACTGTAGCTTATTTCTGATCCCAAGGCACACACGCCGCTGTTTGCCTGATTCTGCTTCCCTGCTAACAGCAGAAAAGTGGTCTTAAGAGATGATTGCAAATTTCTTGATTTTCTTTCTATTGGGGAGTAGTCGCTGTACTTTCCCTTTGAATCTTGGGAATCTAAGGATGGATGTGAGGAAGAAAGAACGGTGGGAAGTTATGCTAAGTGACTTCCCAGGCTGAGTCCCCACATCATTCCAACTGCCTCATTGTTCACAGCGATACTCACATTTGAAGCCAGGTGAGGAATCTGATTTCTTGCAGCTCCTGCAGCATGCAGGAAGCCCGAGCCCCCTGGGAGACTATGTAGAGGCATGTAATCACCCATCAAGCTCAGCTCTTGAGTGTTTTCTGCCCAAGCATCAGGAGTGTGCCAAGAGGTCTTCACATAACTAATTTGGTTTCCCGACCATTTTCATCTTTCCATCTAAAACTTTAGATGTCCTAGGACCGATAGCAGTCACTCCTCTCAGGCTCTTTAGAAACTGCGAACATTGTTAAATCATTATTGTTGTCTTAAGCTAGCAAGTTTAAGAACAATTTCTAAGCACTACAAATAAGGACAATAAGAGAACCCCAAGTCTCTGTGATCTGAGTGTTTACACCTTAGAGAATAGGTTGGACTCTTTCTTAACTCTCTAGGGTAAACGTTTGGTCTAAGGTACGCTAGTCACCTGGTTCACTTTATTTAGGCTTTGATTTTATATGCAGGACAGGATGTGTGGGGAAGTTTGCTGGGACAGATTTGGAGGAAGTTTATTGTCAATATGATTGACGGGACAGAATAGAACTCAGTGCTACTTTGGGATGTTATTCTTTGCACACGATGCTTTACCTGGGTGTCCACTCTAGACGCATCAGAGAAACCACAGGTGGTGCACCTCACGCTAAGGCAAATGACAGAGAAGCTATTTCCTTGATGATACTGAGCACAGATAATGTCTAATTCCTGCCCTACTGCTACAGGCCAAGGCTTCCTAACAGTTCACCGATGTCACAGAGCATAGAGACTAAGGTCAAAATAATTAAATTATGGGTTACTTCCTCCATTAGAACCATCATCAAATGTCAGTTCTGGCTACAGTGTTTGCTCACCTCTTATGACTAAGCAGGTTTTCTTTATAAAGACACGAGGAGACTTGTGTGTCTTGTAGCACTTGGAATGGGCAGCTCTATTTGTAAAAAACACTGTCTTGAGTTCCAAAGAATACTTCAGTGACTAGAAGGGATCTCACACAGATACAAGGGCTGTAGACACAGCTTTGGAGGTAAGTCACACCAGGGTTTGGGTGGTCATGGCCTGTCACTCACGATGCAACTGCTGAACCTTTGCAGTTCTCAAACTCTCAGAAGAGAGGCCGGGGGAGTAATAATGTGTTTGCTTCTATGGGCTTGACAACAATTGCATGAAGATCTCAGCCAGGTCTAAAGCTGTCCATCAAGCCGGTCAGGTAGAATTCCAGCCCAGGAAAAAGAGCTGACAAGGAAGAGGTAGCTATTGCTCAGCACGACCAATGCAAGGTAGCATACGGCACCAGATGTATTTCTAAATACACAGGCCAAGAAACCCTTCACTGGAATTGCACAGCTGGCAGCACAGGGGGCATCAGGATTGCCCGTAAGCAGTAGTTATTGGTAAGCTGTGTCATGGAAAGAATAAAGTAGGGAAGTGTAACCAGACCCTTCAATAAGAGGGAAGGGTGTGAGATGATGCCCCAGCTGTCAGCATGGGCATTAGATGCAGGGCTCCCTGCAGGCGAAATTCCTGGGCCACGTGAAGCTGAGTCAGGATATTTCAGACATTGACTTCCCTGAGTGTTTAAAGATGCCTCACAGTCCTGCTCATGCTTGCCTAAGATCTTCACACAGTTATTTTGTCATCGCTCCTACCTTCTAGGGATCTGGAATGTCTAGAACTACAACTGCTACTGTAAAGGCTACACTGGTCCCCTAACAAGCCCTGCTCAGGATGGTGGTGACTTGCTCCCTACTTGGCTTGGCCCATCCCTTGACGGCCACAAGCCATTCCCCATCTTGTTTAGTGTCTGTAGTGTTTCAGTGTTCTCTGCACCACAGAGCCTCGGCCACCTCCTTCTAAGGATGGGAGAGTAGAGGTGGGCATTGTCCTTTTTTACAGCCCAGAGACCCCAATGTGACCTCATCAGAGTCTTTTTGATTACCCGCCTTCCCAATGTTGATCTGAATACGGATAACTTTAGTTTAAAAAATATCAGTTATCATTTTATTTTGGTCCCCAGCCCTGGGTATCCAGGGTCACAGGCCTCCTTCCTCATGACAGGACAGTTACAGACAAGACCATCATCTGATAAACCTAGAGGGTGGGTCATGGAGCCAAGCAAGATTATGGAGCCCCGGGGTCTACTACTGTTACCTCTGCTAGGTTTTGGACTTATATGGGGGTGATACCCTTTTCTCTGATGAATTTTCTTTTGAAATGAAAATGTCGAACCTATGCTTATCCCATTATTGAGTTCAGGAAGTATATTACAGGCTCACAGCTGGAGAGAGTTTTGCTTTTTCATGAATCACACCTTGGGTCTCATCCACATCTAATTTAGATGCTATTTAGATGAGACTTTGGCCTTTAGAGTTTAGAGTTGATGCTGGAATAAATTAAGGCTCTTGGAACTATTAAGATGGAATGAATGTACTTTACAGTAAAGAAAGACATGGGGGGTCAGGAGCAGAAGGCTTTAGTCTGAATGTTTGAGTTCATTGATTTCATATGTTGAAATCCTAATCTCCGTGTGGCGCAGTAGGAGATGGAGGTTTTGGGTGGTGATTAGGCTATGAGGGCGGGGCCCTTGTGAGCAGAATTAGCATCCTTATAAAAGGAACTCCCAGAGCCCTCTTTGGAAAGAGGATAGCAGAGTTGGCCACCTTAGAACCAGCAAGAGGTCCCTCACCAGAAATACAACCTGCCAGTGCCTTGACATGGATTCCCAGTCTCCAAGGAGAATTGAGACATGGATGTTGGCTGAGCCTTCTGGCCAATGGCATTTGTTAGCAAAGCCCATGTTATGTCACGGTGTGGTGCGACCCCCTCCTTGTGCCAAGTTCAGGGCTGAGGGGTTTACATGTCCTGTCTCCTTTAATTATTGTTGTTGCTTATTGGTTTTTGATACAGGGTCTCACTATGTAGCCCTTGAGGGCCTCAAACTCACAGAAATCCCCCCTGTCCCTGCCTCCTGAGTGCTGGGATTAAAAGTGTGTTCTATCATATCAGGTTTTCACTAATTTTTGACACTGACCAATCCTTGGGGATGGCTTTGTTAGTTTACTTGTTTACTGCCAGTATTCCTGAGAGCTGGAAGTTTGTCTAACTTATAGCAATCCCCCAGTGTCAGAATGGAGGCCGGCACAATGAATGGAAGCAGCAGATACTTTTAAACGTGAATAATCTTATCCATTCGTTATAAAAACATTCTCATCTTTATTTTCCATGTGAACAAATATGTCAGAGCAACTCAGAGTTCCCCAAGCTGCAGAATTAAGATTTGAACTTGGCTCTTTGAGATTACTAAGATGAGGAATTGGTAGGCAGTTCCCTTCTGGGACATTAGCTATAACCCAATTGTTTATCTCCTCCTTTTGATGATCAAAGCCAGGGCTCAGAATCAGGCAGACGTGGGCTCAGAATGTTGAGTATGTCATTTCTATACTGTTTGACCTAGAACAGCTTGCTTACCCCCTCGGAGTCTGGTTTGTTGTTGTTGTCTGTCTATGGTAATAAAATGATGATTCATCAGAGGGCCACTGAGGGCTAGGAGAATACACTGCATCACAGTGATCAGTAAATGCCTCATTTTAGATGTCCATTTTGGGAGTTCTAGGATTCCTGTGATACAGTGAGTGCTATCAACTCACACTTCCGGTCTAGACTTCTTTACTGCTGCTATAATCAAATGCCATACACCCTGTGGATAAAAACCACAGAAATTTATTCTGGAGACAGGATGTGTGACGTCAGGGTACCTGTGCAGGTGGGTTCTGCTGGGAACCTCTTCCCAGATGCCACCTGCTGATTTCTTGCCTTGTCTCCATGGGGAAGCAAGAGCTCCTTGGTGCTTTTTGAGAAGGGCAATGATTTCACTCCAAGCTCTGCTGCTCTTGGCCTCCTTGTCTCCTTGAGGACCTGTCCTAATGCCACCACCTGGGGCTCTTATTTCAGCCTATGAATGGGGCGGGGCATAGATGGTCAGTCCATACAGTGCTCCATCATCTAAATTAAATGCAGGAATGTCTGAGCTTAAGGAGGGAGGGTGGGAGAGGAGGAGAAGGGTGGATACTAACACCAGAGACATTGAGTTTTGACCTTATAGTTTTCTTGGGGTCCGGGCTCATAGGGGAAACTACTATGTATGTATTCAAAAGAGTTCCAAGGTCCCAGGCCTGGAGGCTGGAATCTATGGCACTGCTGATTACTTTTAGATTCTAATCCTCCCCCACCCCCCACCCCTGCAGGGTTTCTCTGTGCAACAGCCCTGGCTATCCTCAAACTCATTTTGTAGATCAGGCTGGCCTCCAACTCATAGAGATCTGCCTACCTCTGCCTCCTGAACAGAGGCTTGTGCCACCACACCTGGCTACTTTTAAGATTTTTACTGAGTAAGAATTCAGCTACTAATGGATGTCATCTCTATTTCTGACTATCATGAAGCTCTCGTAGACAACACAGGTTTTAGAACCTGATGCTTTCCTCAGGAGCTTCTGGTGCAAACCTTGACTGGTAGACCATGACTGGCATGTGTTTTGAACCCTTGAAGTGAGGTTGGTTCAGGCTGTGATGGGCTTGGCTGCAAATACTCACCAAGTTCTGGATATTTGGCCTGGGAAACAAAAACACTCAATGGTTATCTAAAGGTGGCTGAGTGTAGAAATGAAAACTTCTTGAACATATTGGGCTAAACAAACTATATTGTTGGAATTCGTCTTCTGTTGCCTTTTAAACTTTCTTTTGTCATTTTGTAAGACAGGATCTCACTTTACTGGTCTGGAACTTGCTCTGTAGACCAGCCTGGTCTCAAACTCATAGAGATCCTCCTACCTCTGCCTCCTGGGTGGGGGAGATTAAAGGTGTACACTACCATGTCTGGCTGCTTTTGACTTTCAAATTATGACCTCTAGAAAATGTGGGTTTCCATGACATCATGTCATACTGCTTAAATGCCACTCCTAGGTGGTACAGCCCTGGGATACAGATACCTGAGGTCATCCACTATGACTGGAAAGTCCCATTGCCTCAAAATTGGTTCAGAATTTGAGGTGGATTATCACACACACACACACACACACACACACACACACACACACACACACACACACATACACACACACACCTTAGTAGGAAATGCAGAGCTTTGTTCGTGGGACTTTTTGGAGAAAACATAGTGGATCCAAGGAGGTAAAAAATGGCATAAGAGTGTGATCAGGAAGCTAGAGATGCTCGGTGTATATGGTATGACATCATGTGAAGGTTTCTGCACACTTGAGGGTTTGTATGACTAGAAACACCACAGAGGTGAGAGCCAGGACTTTCTTACTGACTTTCTCAGATGTGAGCAGAGGGGAAGAGGGAAGAGTGAGGCTTCAAAGTCTCAGTTCCAAGTGCTGATAACAACTGAGTCAGATGTATTACATCACTTAATCTTGTGCCTTCATTTGACCCACGAGGGAGGGACTCAGAGACACAGAGGGGGTGGGGCTTAAGCAAGAACATAGAGGTAGTTAGAGGTGGTCGAGGTGCAGTGCTGCCATCAGAGTCCAGGCCTTCAAAGCCAGACACTTCCTTCTCTCTCTTCCACTAGCCTTACAAAAAGCCACTTAGAGGGCCAGAAGATTCTTTGTCCAACTGATGAGTTTGTTTTGTGGATCTGCCAAGCAGGAAGTGCTAAAGAGTACCAGGCACACAGGGTTACGTCTCTTCACTGTGAAAGGGCCAGGTCAGCTCTGGTGAGGTTTGGTGACAAGATGGCTCAGGACTCCAACTTTTTAAAAAAGGCCTCAACATAAAATGAAAAGAAAGCCAGTAGTCTGAAAAAAGTAAAATGAAACAAACAAAATAACTTTTGAGAACAGAGTGGGCCTCACTGCCTTCTCCTTTGTGGACTTGGAAGTGGAGCAGGAGTTGAGACCCGGATGCCACTGGAGGGTGAACCCTGGTGGGAGAGGCTGTGAGCCCAGGGAGGTCATCTCTTTCTAGGAGCAGGGGCATAAATACTTTAAAAAGAAAAGGCAGGACACTCATTGAAGAAGTTTGTTTGAATACTCTTTTGCATTGCATTTCAGAAGCCCTGGGTTCTGAAAACACACCTGGGAAGAAGTTGGTTCTAATCCCCGGATCTTTGCCTGACTCTTCCCTTTTTAGGAGCATAAATAAGGAGAATATTTTCCATCCACTGTACTAAAGGCACAAAAAATTTAAATTTGTTTTGGTTCTTCTGTCCTTTCCTTCCTCCACTTCTTCCTCCTCCACCTCCTTCTCTTCCTCTTCCTTCTCCTCCCCCTCCTCCCCCCTCCTCTTTCAACCCTGGAAGTAGAGCTGACTTCTCAGTGGAAATGACCTTGGGTTAAGTCTCAAGTAATTATTAGTTGCTAGTTCCAGCTGGCAGCCATTGGGATCCTGGCATTCTATCTGCAGCTTTCCAGGAAGAGAGAAAGATGGAAGAATTGGTTAAAGAGCGGATTTGGGTGCTGTAGAGATGGCTAGGTGGTTAAGAGCACTCACTGCTCTTCCAGAGGACATAGTTACATTCCCTCAGCCACACTGGGCAGTTCAGAGCTGCCTGTAACTCCAGCTCCAAGGGGTCTGATGTCCTTTTCTGGTCCCTGAGGATACCTGTACACACAGGGTAGGTGACCATCCTTCCCTCACCCTCCCAAGAAGATAGGGCTCTTCCATACCACTAGCAAACAAGAGAATTTCACGTGTCTGCTCCAGAGTTGGCCCACAGTTACTTGGTGAATGCCACACAGTGGGCTTGGGAAAGTACACACAAAGTAAAGACAGCTGGCCAGGTGTGCCATCACCTTCTCCATGTCTCCAAAAGTAAGGTTTAGTCATGCCCCCCGCACCCCACCCCCACCCCAGATCCTCCATCCTGAAAGAACATTTTCATATCAGTTAACTCTCTTTTATTCTAAATCCCTTTCCTCTGCCTCAGTGGACCTTATGTTCCATTCATACACTTCCAGCTGTGGCAGCCACACATTGACAAGAAGATAGAATGACTTGGTCTGGTGTCATCAATCACGTCAATGCTGGCACAAAAAATTAAGTTGCCATGGTGACTGAGATTGAAGCTACTCATGGAGCCATTTACTGTGATTGGTGGAGTTGCTGCCATCACCACGTGGTCAACTTGACAGTGATAGAGACCAACAATAAATTTAAATATAGGCTTTACCCCTTAGTGTCAAGGTGACCATGCCAGGCCAGTTCCTTACTTGGGTCTGTAGAACAATTCATTTTGTGTAGAGTCAACACATTTAACAGGCATGCCTTTCCTGTGGGGTCTATCAGTCCCATCTTTCAAGAACTTGTTGGTTTTTTTTTTAAACTTATTTATTTTTATGTTTATGTGTTTTTTACCTTCGTGTATGTCTGTGTAGCACAGAAATGCCTGGAGGCCAGAAGAGGGTATCAGGTCCCCTTGGACTAGAGTTACAGATAGTTGTGAGCTTCCATGTAGATGCTTAGAATCAAACCCATGTCCTCTGGAAGATTAGCCAGTGCTCTTAACCACTGAGCTATCTCTGCAGCCCCCACTTCCCGAGTGCCTCGTCCACTGATATGGGACTTGATGGAACATTTCATTTCAGTGAACATTCCCTTTGCTGCAGGAATGTGACAGAGCTCACATGACTATGGGACCTACTAGTTTTACAGAAGCTTCTGATCTGATAGAGAAAATGCATCTCTTGAAAGCACAACTGAGGTGCCATTTTAGAGCTGATACTTCAAAAAGAAAGGGTACCATCCTCCTTAATAGAACATATGTCCTAAGCCAATAGTTAGATGGCACAGGGTCCCCATTAGGGAGTGTCTTAGTCAGGGTTTCTATCCCTGCACAAACATCATGACCAAGAAGCAAGTTGGGAAAGAAAGGATTTACTCAGCTTACACTTCCACGTTGCTGTTCATCACCAAAGGAAGTCAGGACTGGAACTCAAGCAGGTCCGGAAGTAGGAGCCGATGCAGAGACCATGGAGGGATGTTACTTACTGGCTTGCTTCCCCTGGCTTGCTCATCTTGCTTTCTTATGGAATCTGGACTACCAGCCCAGGGATGGCACCACCCACAATGCGCTGGGCCCTCCCCCTTAATTACTAATTGAGAAAATGCCTTACAGCTGGATCTCATGGAGGCATTTCCTCAAGGGAGGTTCTTTTCTCTGTGATAACTCCAGCTTGTGTCAAGTTGACACACAAAACCAGCCAGTACAGGGAGGGCTTGTGAATCCTGGAAGGAGAGGGCACAAGTAGGAATGGTTTGACTTACTAATGGCCCATCTAGAGAGTTTTTACTTCCTTTTCTACAACTCTAGATCTACAAGTTCAAGATACTTCCACCAGGGAACACTGGGAACCATCAAATTTCAAGCTGTGGTACCAGTTAGTCTCTTTGGAGTCTGCGTACCAAGAGAACAGGATGAAGAATGTGCCATCAGTTTTGCATAGTCAATTGGCCATGATAATCAGGAGACGGAGTGATGAGGCAGGAGAGACCAGCCCTGCTTATCAAGTCAGGTGACTCTGCTCTGATGATTCTGAGGGAAAAAGCCAGGCACCACACGATGGCCTAACCACTGTAGGATCGGTGAGAAATTAGCTCTGTCAAGAGTGGAGAAATTTTCTTCAGCAGAGTTGCTAACTGAGGTATGTAGAATAAGTAGTTGCAGAAAAGCTGGTGCCTATCAGATGCTGTTAAGATAACTGGCTGGTTTAGCTTGCCCTGATAATTAACCACTGAAAATCTCACATCCTGGCTGAAGCAGGGCAGCTGTGCTGTGAGCCCTTGCTGTAGTACTGTGGCTGAAATGTGCTCCACTAACCAGTCTCTTGCAAATTTCTTCAGAAAAAGAAACTGTCAGGTTTCTGAAGGTGTTATTTCTAGGCGGGATGACTCACTTGCATGAAACAGATACACTGAGGAGAGCAGAGGGGACTTCAGGGAAATCCACAGCAGCCCAGACACCTGTCTCAGGATGAAGGAATTGCACCTAGGCAGGCTTCCTGCTCATGGTTTCCACTGAGTTGCTCCCTAGGAGTTGCCTTCAGCCACAGAGAAGATAATTTGCCTGAGGTCATAGACCAGACAAGGCTGCTCTAGTGTCTGGCCGATGCTGGGGAGGAAAGTCTGACTAGTTACCCAAGCTGCTCTTTCTGAAAGACCATTCTTCAGGACTCACCCTGGGGTTGGCTAAAACCTCCCCCAAAATGTAGTGTATTTCAACTCCACTTCCTATGTCTGATTCTTTTCACTCCTTTTGGTAATTCTTCCTCCAAATACGATACACACGTGCACACAAGAGCATTCCTTTGGAGCATCCTGGCCCTGAGTTTCTCTTGGCTTCTCTGGTTGGACTCTTTGGAATGGGTCCTGAGTTCAACACTCCCACTGCCTGTGGCCATGGGTGCTTCTCCATCCCACCGATCCTGACTTACCTTCTAATTTTCTCATGATGCTTTGGCTTAAGCAAAACTTTTCATGTTTCCATTCTCTGCCTATGCAATGCATGAGTATGTGTGTATGTAAATATTTGAGTTATAAGCCCAGTTCATATAACTTAAAAAAAATCCCAAACAGTAATAATTACATTCCATACGCAGCGAGCATGATTTATCAAGTTTACATTCTGTTTTCAGGCACATTTTGAATACTTTATAGTACTAATTCTGTTTTGAGTGTTATTGAGAAGTCATGGGTTTCATATATAAGAAAATATTTCAATCAATCGTGAAGTACACCAGCAAGCCGTTCTCAAATGACCATATCTTTATCAGCTGTGGGAATCTTCATTTCCCTTCACACTTAGAGCTGGCCCTGTCTTTTAAAAGAATCTTTACTTGACAGGAAATTTCTTTCCCAGAAAGAGCAGAAACTTCCATACTTCAAGGATCTCGGTTCTTCTTGCAGAACTAGATTTGAGTGCCAGAATAACATCTCAGTTAGTTATTGGTGAGATGCAGGTATTGTAGCTCCTGGGCCACTTTTAGGAACAACAGAGTTGGAGGTGACAAAGTTTTGATCTCAGTCCAATATTTCCAATTAGACATTTCATATTGGACTTTAGTCATAGTTCTACTGGCCTCCTAAAATTCCACCACAGTGATGGTCTTACATACTTTCATGCTGACTATCTGAGGTAGGGATCACTATTCTGTTTAAAGTGATCAAACTGAAGACTCACAGGTTGGTAGTCTTGCATAAAAGTCCAGAGAAGCAAATGATTGTTGCACAGAACCGGATGCTAGCTTCTGTGTCTGGGGAGTCCCATTGGTCCCACTGGTTGCTAGCACACTCAGGAGCAGGTGTTGGGATTCATATCACATGACACTTAGTCACTTTCAAAAATGTACTGGATGGATGTTAGGGTACATTTAACTTCTTTCTTCCACGTAGTCTTCCTCTTTACTGGATGTCAGAAGTATCAAACCTAAATTCAGCTCCCTTCTTTCTTCTTAAGCTGGTGTTTGTCCCTGCCTTATACACTCCTGGGGTGCAGGAAGGCCGTTACATGTGTTGCAGAAATGGCTGTCTTGACAATTGAGTATGAGAAGGTTGGAAACCCCCAAACCTTCCTTCCCATTGGCTGAGATAGTGTTTGGTGATGAAAAACAATACTTGACTTTCCCTGATTTACAGGTTTAAAAGCCGGGGTTTGCTAATGCTTTTAACCCGAGCTGCTGAACCTGTTAGAAGGCCCTGTGACCTGAATCTCGAATCCAGGTGACATTTCTAAAAACGGTCAGTAGCATCTAGAAATCCATATGATTTGAAGGGTAGTATCTTTTATTGAGAGACTCAAGGTGTCCGAGACTCAGCTCTCAGCAGCTTCCTTTCTGTGTTTTTACCATCAGGGATGGAGTCATAGAAGCCAATTTTAGACTCAGCCTCTTTTGCCACAGTTCACTGACCCGTGATGGATGGACTAGCATATTTTTTTTCTCAGTGAGATGTAAATTAAGACTATAACCCATTCAGTGAGGCTGGTCTTCTAAAAGAAGAGGACAGAGTCTTGGAGTGTGAGGAGTCACCTCCTGAGAAGCCTCCTAGTTTTAAACAAATGAACTCTTATCTGTTACTCAGAACCAAAGAGACTTAACTAAAAACACAGCTTCAGTTCCTTGAAAACTCCCCATGCCTAAATGTTACAGATTTGCCTCTCTCCTTCCCTCCTTCCTTCCCTTCCCTTTTCCCCTCCCCTTCTTCCACTTCTTTCTGCCCATCTCTATGATTTTTTTCCCCCCAAGACTACATTATGATCGGGCATTCAGGTTACAGAGATTCTTCCTTTTAACATAAAGCCCTTTTCTTGTCAGGAATCCCATAGCTACAAACTCTCAGCTTTGAAGGAGCAATTAAGCTAAAGGGCATACCTGCCAGAGTGGAGCTCACAACCTGTTGTCTGAAGAAAATCTGCAGAGTTACGCGGTTTCCCAAGGCAGCCTCCTCTTTGTTAAGCACATAAGTCTATTTCGGTGAGCTCCAACCACTCCTTTCACCAAGAAAGGAGCAAGCACCCAGAAGATGCAGGAAAGGAGTGGCCCTTCACATGAATTTCTTCAGTCAGCTTCACGATTCTTTAATATAGAAGAACAAAGACTTAATAGTCGCCTCTCTACCTGTCAGTCAGGGAGAGTTAAAACACAGTGGGTTTGTTTGAAAAAAAAAAAAAACAAAAAACAAAACCATTCAAATTCAATATTCTTGCTTGCTGTGGCAAAAGGAAAACAATGAAAGCCTGGAAATAACCCCAGAGCTCAGTATAGGAAAATGATTGAGTAAACTCAGAGATAGCTGCACTTTAGAAAGGTGAGCAGTTATTAAAACAAAATGACTCAGAGCAAACAGATCACACCAAGAACTCTGTCCAGGGCTAAGCCTACTAGCTTGGAGTTTACCCATGTCATCCCCATAAGGGCCACTTCTTCCTGTGGGTTTCACCAGACACACCAGAGGCAAATTTCATGGTATAGCATTCTAGAAGATCCTTGAACCATCTACCGTGGGACTGGTAAATCAGGCAAAAAGAAATTTCTGTGCTTTTCATTTTAATATATGTCACATAGAGCCAAATTTATAGCATAATTAGTACTGTATCTAAGACGGAAAGAAATGTATACAATTCTGTATTATTAAAAAATATCTGTGGGATTGGTAAAGATCTTTTCTCAATCTGTTGGTTGCCATTTTGTTCTATTGACAATGTCCTTTGCCTTACAAAAGCTTTGCTATTTTATGAGGTCCCATTTGTCGATTCTTGATCTTAGAGCATAAGCCATTGGTGTTCTGTTCAGGAACTTTTCCCCTGTGCCCATGTGTTCCAGGCTCTTCTCCACTTTCTCCTCTATTAGTTTCAGTGTATCTGGTTTTATGTGGAGGTCCTTGATCCACAGAGGGCAAATATCCAATATATACAAAAAACTCAAGAAGTTAGACTCCAGAGAATCAAATAACACTATTAAAAATGGGGTACAGAGCTAAACAAAGAATTTTCAACTGAGGAATATTGAATGCCCAAGAAGCACCTAAAGAAATGTTCAACATCCTTAGTCATCAGGGAAATGCAAATCAAAACAACTCTGAGATTCCACATCACACCAGTCAGAATGGCTAAGATCAAAAACTCAGGTGACAGCAGATGCTGGCGAGGATGTGGAGAAAGAGGAACACTCCTCCACTGCTGGTGGGATTGCAAGCTGGTACAACCACTCTGGAAATCAATCTGGCAGTTCCTCAGAAAATTGGACATAGTATTACCTGAGGACCCAGCAACACCACTTCTGGGCATATACCCAAAATATTCTCCAACATACAATAAGGACATATGCTCCACTATGTTCATAGCAGCTGTATTCATAATAGCCAGAAGCTGGAAAGAACCCAGATGTCCTTCAACAGAGGAATGCATACAGAAAATGTGGTACATTTATACAATGGAATACTACTCAGCTATTAAAAACAATGAATTCATGAAATTCTTAGGCAAATGGATGGAACTAGAAAATATCATTCTGAGTGAGGTAACCCAATCACAAAAGAACACACATAGTATGCACCCACTGATAAGTGGATATTATCCCAAAAGCTCAGAATACCCAAGATACAATTCACAGACCACATGAAGCTTAAGAAGAAGGAAGACCAAAGTGTGGGTGCTTTGGTTCTTCTTAGAAGGGGGAACAAAATACTCACGGGAGCAAATATATGGAGACAAAGTGTAGAGCAGAGACTGAAGGAAAGGCCATCCAGAGAATGCCCCACCTGGGGATCCGTCCCATATACAGTCACCAAACACAGACACTATTGTGGATCGTGATAGGAGCCTGATATAGCTGTCTCCTGAGAGGCTCGCTCGGTCAGAGCCTGACAAATATAGAGGCAGATGCTCACAGCCAACAATTGAATTGAGCACAGGGTCCTCAATGGATGGGTTAGAGAAAGGACTGAAGGAGCTGAAGGGGTTTGCAACCCCATAGGAAGAACAACAATATCAACCAACCAGACTCCCTAGAGCTCCCAGGGACTAAACTACCAACCAAAGAGTACACATAGAGGGACCCATGGCTCCAGCTGCATATGTAGCAGAGGATGGCCTTGTTGGGCATCAATGGGAGGAGAGGCCTTTGGTCCTATGAAGGCTCAATGCCCCAGTGTAGGGGAATGTGAGGGCAAGGAGGCAAGAGTGGGTGAATGGGTGGGGGAGCACCCTCATAGAAGCAGGGGGAGGAGGGATGGGATAGGGAGTTTCTGAGGGGGAAACTGGGAAAGGGGATAACATTTGAAATGTAAATAAAAAATACCCAATAAAAAATATCTGTGATTCATGGGGACATAATGCTCCTCCGAGCAGCTACAGACTATGTAACAAAATCTCCAGTGCCAGATGTCAGGAACTTCCCTTAAAGTTGTTAGTTAGGGGAATCTAAGAAATCCCCCAAAACAATACAGGCTATTGTTGGTGCCCCTGATTGCCTCTCAGACTTGAAGGTAAGATCCTACCTTCGAAGACACCACACACTTCAGATGCAGCACTTGGAGGATATGAGCAAGATTTGACCTAGAAGTCTCCTCCCTGAGGATTAGCTTTCATGGTATTGGAAGATGCTATGCAAAGTGCCATGGGAGAATAGCAACCAGTAGTTCTACCTAGCCATAGAGCTTGGGAACCATAGCACTGACTGACTCAGCAAGATATCCCTGATGGGGCAGTACTGGCACTAGTACTTTAAGTATAATCAACAGCTATCTAATAGGACTTAAGGCCTGATCAATAGGAGGGAATTCTTGGCTTATACTGTAAAACTAGCCAAATACCCATGGATGGAAAGGCCATAGACCCTGGAATAGAACCTACTACTGCCATTTTCCCAAACTAATTTAATTTATAACTATATTCTAAATAATTACCATTATACTCACAGATAAGCATAGCTTTCACTTCTCATCAGAGAAGCTGTTTTTTTTGAGTAGATGGGGGTCACCACAGAAATCTATAACCTGTGAAAATGCAGAGAATAAGTGACCATGAGTGCCCAGGCTCAACCGATACATCTACAGCACAACCTTATACCCAAGACTCAGGGAACAGCACTGAAGAGGGAGTGGAAAGATTGTAAGAGTCAGAAGACCAGGATGCCTGCCATAAGATAGAGCCTTCGAGACATGACAGGGAAGCCGCACCAAGGAATCTCAACAATATGGTTGCCCAAACAAGACCTGCATAATGACCACCAGTTGATATGGCAATGGGGAGGGCGGACGAGTGTTGTTCAGGGACAAACCACTTGATAGTTTATCCCATCCCAAGCAGTCAGTCCTAAACATGCACAGAAGAGCAACACCAAATGGGCACAGTAGGGGTGTGTGTGTGTGAATAATAATTACAGAAGTGGTTATGAACATGAGAGGGAATGGTGACAGAAACATGGGAGGAGTTGGAGGAGGAGATGGAGGGGTGGAAATGATGTAAAAACAATGTTCATATATGAAATTCACAAAAGATATTTAAATAACAGTTACCCATGATAGAATCTACCTTTAGACACACAAATTTAAATAATTTAAAGGTAGATGGAGAAATATGTGGCCAAGCTTCTAACTCTAATCCCTCAAGGGGTGGGATGAGGATGTCTTCATGCTGGTCTTTAACATTTTTTTATTGCAATTCTAGAAATTGCATTTCCTTGATTTACAGAAAAACAATCAGCCAACCAAACACTTCTGATGCCCTTGAGCAGGTGCAGTTGTTTGTTTGAACAGTGAATGTAGTCAAAGGCTCTGGGTTCAAGTTCAAGAGTAGGAACATCTCTCATCACATCTGCCTGAGACTGAGGTCTGCAAGGTCATCTTAAAACTTGCTTCTAGATAGAGAGATCCTGTTGGTTCTTCCTTGTGGATGGGTAAGTGCTTCTGAGGAAGACTGTTCATTTTGTATTAAAAGAGGAAGGGATACTGTAGTTTCCACAGCACTCAACATGTACTTTTATTATGGAACGATACTAGAAAGAGTTGGCTAGATTAAGTGAGGTCAGTCATTTAGTTATGAGAAGTGTTGTCCTAAGGGGCCCCTGAGCTGACCATTGGGACAGAGCTTAGGGTGAGGGGTGGTAGGTGACCCACAAGGGCTACTACAGTGTCATCTACAGGGTGCAGAGAAGTCTACATATTGAGTGACAGATGCCCACATGAAAGTAAAAATTTGGAAATGCCAGCCTTTGACAAAGTCAAGTCACAGTAACAAAAGCTTGCAAATGCCTGTTTTAAAATGTTTGGGGGATATCTGCATCAATATATCTACATATATCTACATATCTATATCTGTATCTACATATATCTACATCTCTGTATCTATCTACTATTTATCATCTATCATTTATCATCATCATCATCATCATCATTATTGTTATTATTACTATTGTTGTTATCTATGCATAATGCAATACTCTATTCTACTCCATTTCTTTAAGGGAAAACATAGCTGACAATAGTTAAAATATGCTATTTATTAAGAATCGAAACTAACTGATTTTTCTTTACTTAACTTAGGAAATGGAAACCAACAGCTTCTTTTGGCTTTTGTTCCTTCATAAGGTGAAAAAAATTGTAGGAGAAGAAAAGAGTGTGACAGAAACACATTTAAAAAAGACATCTTTTCCAGGCTCATACATAAACCATTAACAGATTAGTAAATGCATTTGAAGTGATACTCTAAGCTGACACAGGTAATGGTGGTCTGGAACTATAGAAAGACCATGGACTTGGGGATCAGATATATCTGTGTTCAGATCTCTAATATGTCCATAAGATTAGTGTAGCAGGAAAAGAACACAAGCCCTCTTTGTTGGCATTCTGTCTAAACTCCACCCCACAGTTACCTGGCAACAGCCAGGTATGCTCCTCCCCACAGTTGCCTGGCAACAGCCAGGTGGGCCTGGCCTACTATAAAAGGGGCTGCTTGCCCCCTCCTCCCTCTCTTACCTCTTTCTCTTGCCTCTCTCCTACTTCCCTTACCTCTCCCCGTTCCCTTCCCCCCTCTCT